>CM060953.1:183007897-183452897 GCA_030765055.1 Mantis religiosa | reverse complement strand
GACAGTCTACAAAAACAGTTCTTCCATATTTCTGGAGATTTTCCGTTGGCTATGTAGTTGTCGCAGTTCTGTTACCTCAAAGCATGAGTCATTTGTCTGTTTAGGAGATAAATATATGCTAATTCTACAACCGAGTTTGTTCAAATTGGTTAAGTAGGCAAGGAATAGTTTGCTGTAGTCTCCATTTTAAATTTCTCTTTCTCCCTTCCAAACGTGAAAATGAGAGAAGAAGATGAATCTGACAGTTCACCAGTTGCAATTATAAAAGCAGCTGAACACGCAACGTTGGATACACTCCCACAAAAAGTTTGGCAAACTCTATTTCATTCCTTGTATTCATCTTTTCAGGAAACAAAAGCTAATCGTTATTCTTATAAAACATAAAAATAGCGCATAAAAAGTGAAGCAAGCTTTGAAGACAAGCGTATAATTACTTATGACCTGTACAAGGTACACTTTGTAACAAGGTTAGATAAATAATATTTTGTGGATAAAAGCCATTCTTTTGTTCGTAAATTTAAAAATATATGTTTTTTAAATCTACGTCCTCCAACGTAAGCCATATCGGACGATGAATGAAATGATGGGCATTTAGTATGGTACGAATCATATGACCTGAGCTGATAAAGAAGAAATTAACGTGTCGATTTTTCTAAATAGAAAATCAAATAGCTTGCAAAGCCATATATAGACAGTATATCAATACGATGAAGGTTTACATAACGATTACGTACGTATAAGGTTTCCTATATGTGTAAAACTGCTTCGCGCAAAACTTTATTAAGAGCAATACCTTTTCCTACACCTGGAATTATCTGTAGCGTCTCCTGAATATTTTAATTGTACAAAGAATACGATTTTTGTATATACCGCATTGTGTTCTGAACTTAGCTAATGAAACAATACTGTATTTGTTTACACCAAAATGTCCATTAGACGCACAAAAGTGCTGCTTTTAATGTCCCTCTTTCAAAACATCGTAACTTGTATCATTCCGAGCACTTTCCTCTTCTATATTGTCAACATGTTTTGACTGCTTTTCATTAACGGAAATTTCATTAGTGTACGGAATGATGGGTGTTCAGGGTGTGCTGAGATTAACTCTTAATTTATTTAGCTCCAAGGCAAAGTGGGATTTATATATAGAGGTTGTTAATGACCTCTACTTAGTGCCGTGCTTGGGCTCTTAAGAATTCAGCAGTTTTTTTGTATAATCGTAATTGTGTATCACGTATTCTCTACAGGTAAGAAAACGCAGTCTTTAAGGGTCGTAGTTAACACTGGCTGTAGTTTCAACTGATTCATTTCAGCTCGAGCGAATGATTCTAGAATTAAATTAAGATGAAATTTGTGTTACAAAAACACTTTTGCATAGGAAGAACAAAGTTAAACCAATGAACTGTTACTTAAATATTTTAATGAAAAGAGAGCAAACCTGCCCATACAGAAGAGTCTCTTATGCCCGATTTCACCAACAGCTGTTAAAATCGACGTTAACAAATGTAACGTAACAATTGTCACAGCGCTAACACTACTGTTAAATTTCCTGCATTTCACCAACCTGTTTTCTGAAAATGTTAACAAACATGCAATAACGCTAAGAAACTTGTAAGTATTACAGCTATAGAAGGCTATGGCTGAGTCGTATTATTTTCGGAACGTACTGCGATGCGTGTTTGTTTTCATTTTCGTCTGCACATAGCTAAAAAAAAAAAAAAAAAAAAAAAAAAAAAATGACGGATAAACAAAAGCCGCGAAGCAAATTTCTTATCCATGGAGAAAGAATTGTTAATTGAATTGGTGACAAAGTATAAGGATTACTTGGAAAATAGGAGGAGGGATGCGGTGAATGTAAAAGAGAAAGATGTCACGTGGAAAAAAAATTGGGAACGAATTTAATTCAAATGTATGTGTCGTTGCTAGAAACACAAAACATTTTCTTCAGTATTACGTAAATTTAAAACGAGGTGCGAAGTACAAGTGACGAGTGACTTGAACGTTTCTAGACGGGAGGTGGACAGTGTATGATCCTCATAATTCAGTGAATTATAAAATGGCAAAGTTATTAATATTTGAAGAAAAAGCGAGATCGGCATATTCCTTTCGATATATGTTCTAACTCAGTATTACGTAAATTTAAAACGAGGAGCGAAGAAGGGCAAGTTACTTGAACGTTTCAAGACGGGAGGTGGATAAGTGAATTATAAAATCGCAAAGTTATTAATACTTGAAGCAAAGGTGAGATCGGCATATTCCTTTCGATGCATGTTCTAACCTCTCTTGTACTTCCGCAGTAACATTTATAGCAACTTGTTTGGACAGTCTATAAAAAATTTTCTCCTGATAGCTCCTCAAAATAATTTCTCCTCATAGGCTGTACTCTATTACAAATGCCCTTTACACAGTCTTAAATACAGCATATCGACAACAACAGCTGCGTTCACGCCCGTCATATTGACTATTTTCAATTGTTAAACATCAGAAATTTGACTTGTTAGTTTAACAAGAGATTTAACACGAGTGTTACGCTAACACTTGGTGAAATGTAATTTTTGTTATAACTATTGCTAAGCTCGTGTTAAGTCTAACATCAGTTGGTGAAATCGGCATTAAAGAAATAAAGTGTGTCCTTTAACGCTGCCATACTATTAAAACAACAAGTAAAATATAGTACAATATAAGAGCTAAAACAGTAGATACAGGTTATGCAGAAACTGAAGTAATATTTCACATAGTTGCCCCAAATAACAAAAGCATGCGTAAGTAAGCTGGCTCTAGTGAAACAAGCTGCAACAAACAACATTACGTACACCAGTGATTTTGATTGGTTTACTTCCAGCTTCATGCTTACATGTCATTAAAGTTGAGGTACTGAACTTCACTTTTTAAAATACTCCAGCTTGCTTCCTCCTTCCTGATGCGCTACCTGAAAAAAACATTTGTTGGATGTAGTTGATGCTGATGAGGCCCTCATCACTGAAGGAGCAAACGTTGGCGGTAGTGATTCCCCCTTTCCCATTCAATACGTTATCGCAAATATCGCCGAGATCCCCCGGTGTTAGAGAAGCGACAATGTCATCATCAGAGTTCGTAAATTCTTCAAATGTTACGTTAGACTCTTTCTGAAGCATCTCTTACGTGGTTTTCTTCTTCGACCTCCTTACTTTCTAAAACTAAAACTAGTCCAGTGGAAATTGCGTATTTTGGCAGGTACCATTGACTCGCTAATAGTCAGTATAGCGGAGGCAATTAGGCGTTCCAGTTAACAGACAACTCAGGTTAAGTTTATGCCATTCCCTGTACCGTTCGGCAATACAGCATTTGACTCTCTTGCAATAGAGGGTTTTGCATCAAGTCAAATTACAAACACCGACGCTCTAAGTCATACCCTCACAAAGTAGAACATTTATATTCAATATGTTACTGTTTTGTAAAGAAGAGAAACTAAACGTCTAATTATTACGTTAAATAATGCTGCAGCAACGGCAGTGAACGAACTGTACATAAACTAAATAACTGTACATAACTCTAAACCGAGCAACGACCTCCCCAAACAACTGTACTCATTTGAGAAAGATAAAATGCGTTTTGGGGGAGGAGCAAGAAAGGAAAAAAGAAATTATAAAATTAAGGAAGTCACAGAGTAAAAAATCGTGCTTCAAATTAGAGCTGGATGCTTATGAATTTCACACCATACAATCTAGGAAAACTGTCGTGGAGTAGAGATGAAGTAGGTCCCTGAAAGCTGTAAGCGCGGTACTTCTTAACATGCAGTGTAAGGCAACCTTTAAGAATAGACGTTGATAGGGATTAAGTTTGATTATTTATTTTGTGTTTATGCTTGTGACATTGCGACGCACATTATTTGGTCTATGTTTATAACTAATGCCGTTACCATATTAGTCTTCCTTGGATTGAACACTGTGCTTCCTATGCATCTTCTCACCACATCTTATCGTCTTAGAACTGGACTTGCTTCGGAAAATTTACTCTAAACAATGGCAGAAACACTACTTATACACTTACAAGTGAAGTCAGTATATTTAGCCATTAAGAAGTGCATTATTAAAATCCAGGTACATTTTTCCGAAAGAGAGATGAAGCGTTTTCCAAAAAGGACACCCCTGCCGAGTTTCTGTCACCAAGAGAGAATCTTTCTTCCTTTGCAACTCATTTTAGAATCCATATAACCAAACCTCGGTAGGGAAAAATGCTTACATATAATGTGTGTATTTGTACGTGCTAGTACTACTGCATATAAGGAGCAGAGGGATCTGTCTTCACACTTTCGGAGTAGTCTTCCTCAGGTCTGATGCAGATTATTTATAAAATCATTATAGAATTGTAATAGTTGTGGAAAAATCAGTAAAACATGCTTCAGATGTTTTAGAATTATTTCATTATAGAAAAGACAAAAGCTAAACAATCAGAATAACAAGAATTGCTTATTAGCATAAATAGTTTTAAGATTGCTTTATTGAGCCAATATTGAGTTAACTTTCACTCCGAAGTTATATTTTATATTTGTTTTATTGTGTAAATAATCTCTGTTGCCATTGTTTGACTACCAAGTTTTAAATAGTTCTAATTTTGTTGCATTGCAGGACACCAGTGTAATGCAGGACTCGAGCCATGACCAGTCTGCTGCAGTTAGACAATATACAGGACTGTATTGGCGGTGCCACAAGTGAACAAATCACAAAACTATTTCCTAAGTGTCGTCCCAGAGACATCAACCTTAACCCCCTGAGCAACCAGCAACCTCTTCCACCTGCCTCTCCAATACAGCAACAGGATGACTTACATGATCACGATAACAATAGTTTGTCCCTCGCATCACGTCACAAACTCTCGGTTGTGTCTGTGGTGATGGATGCACCCCCTTCCGCCGACAGGTAATCTTAATACATTATTTTTATTTCAAAGAATTAGTGTGCTTTTACTTTCTTGTGGAAGTCATATATGTTATTTGTTGTTCTATGCCTAATCATAAGAAAATTAATATCCAGAAATATACTCTTTGCTGCTCATTCTTCTGGACCACAGCATCAGCAATAGAGAAAGACCCAGGATTCCCTTAGGGAGGACATTTTAAAACAGGTCTTACCAATGAGCAAAATGCAATCACTAAAAGAACACTTTCCAGAACCTTTCTGGATTTTAAAACATAAGATGGGGGTGTTGATTAGTATTTTAGTATCTATTAGTATTTTAGTATCTTTTAATAAAATATTTAGTGATTATTTTCCACTTATCTTAAGAAGTTGATGACAATACTTCTATCTTCTCTAATTGAAATTAATTTCCTGGACATTTGCCCACATCTTCAGTCAAACACACTTCGTTGTCAAGGATACCATGTATTTACGTATTTACATATTACCAACATCTGAAGACGAAACGAACCTAAAACAGAATCAATTGCCGGTATGTCAAAATTCATTATGCAATTTTTATTTTTTAAAATAAATATTTTTTCTCAAACTATTAAATCTATGGGAACATTTATTTATTTAATAAAGAATATAAACATATTATTAATACTGTTTTAATTAATGGTTTTAATAACGATTTTATACAAAAGAAAATTGAAAAATTTAAATTCAAAAGAGTATTAATGATATTTCTACTCTTAAAAAAATAAAAGATGATTATAAATTTAAAAAAAATTTAATTACCATCCTTGGGTTAATAAACATTTTCAATTTTTTTTAAAGAAGTTGGTATAACTTTAGTTCCTCAAAATAAATATAGTATTAAAAATTTATTACAATTTTCTAAAAAAGATAAAATTCCTAATAATAAAAAATCTGGTATTTATCAATTTAATTGTTTAGATTGTGATCAGGTTTATATTGGAAAGACCAAACGTAGTTTGGAAACCAGAAAGAAGGAACATTTTCCTAACATTAAATATAAACAAATTGATAAATCGGCCGTGGCAGATCATTTTTGGTCATTTAACCATGAAATAAATCGCGAAGTTAAATTATTAAAACAATTAAATGTTCCCATATATTTAATAGTTTGGGAAAAAATATTTATTTTAAAAAATAAAAATCGCATAGTGAATTTTGACATACCGGCAATTGATTCTGTTTTTAGGTTTGTTTCATCTTCAACAAATTGTGTTTGACTGAAGATGTGGGCAAATGTCCACGAAATTAATTTCAATTAGAGAAGATAGAAGTATTGTCATCAACTTCTTAAGATAAGTGGAAAATAATCACTAAATATTTTATATGTATAATTATGTAAACATGTTTTCATTTTTATTTTTGCATTTGCATTTGAAATAAGGATTCATGAATAATAAATATAACTCAGTGCATTTATATAGCAAACAAAATTGTTTGGCATTTTCAAAACATATTAAACTGTTTTTTTATAGGTTTTGAAAAATTAATATACAAAAACATAAGTTCATGAGTAATTTGTGCTGTATCTAATTTGAAAATAGTATGTAAGTGATCCATGGCAAAGATTGTTAGTAACATTCAAATAGGAAACTATCCCACCAGTACTTCAAAATTATGGTTTTTACTCAGATTACATTATTTATCTAGAAATGTATAAATTTCATTATACATGGTACTTTGAAAAGCAAGCTTAACAGACCATACTTTAATGAAAACCTTACATACAGTGATAAGCATTTACTGAGTGTAGAATAATTTCTGAATGCCAAATCTGATGTAACTGAAATGCATTATCTCAACTATTTATATCAACCTTTCAACAGTGCTGTATTTATGAAAAACCCTTAAGATCTGATTTGCCATATAAGGGAACTCTCATTATGTTATAAGAGTTGTAAGAGCTTTATAAATACTATATATTTTCCTAGCATAGTATGTTTTATTGGCATTAAGTTTTCGTACAGCTTCGTAATTGTAGTAAAGGTTGGCATAACTAATCCAAGTTCATCTTGCAGATACAAAACTTAATTTAAATTTGGAAAAAGTTCACAAAGCTTTATTAAATGAACAGGACTGTTAAATTGAAACTGTTATGATTAAAAGCATTTGCTATGAGTAAGGACTGTGATACAATGAAGCATAAAAATAAATATAATTTTGAGTCAAACTAGTACTCAGTGCTCCATTTATTGCTAGTGTTTACCTAGAATGCATTTCATTAGGACCTTCCTAACATCTCAGCTAATGTCAACTACTGAATGTTGAATAATCACAATACAGAATGAGAAATCCACTTATTGAAAAGTATACAGGGTCCAACTGCATTAACTGCGTGGGAAAAAATATTCATAAAAAAATTATGAAAGAAAACTGTTCAATTTTGACAATACCTTTGAAGAGAACCCAAACTTCAAGTTCATCAAGATACCGACAGAGATGCTCCTATCGCCTCCAAGGAGTTTACCAATCCAACATTCAATTGTCGACATTAGCTGAGGAAGTTAGGAAGGTCCCAACGAAACGCGTTCTAGGTAAACATTAGCAATAAATGGAGCATTGAGTACTAGTTTAACTCAAAATTATATTAAAAGCATTGTTAAAAGAGAAGCTAATTTCATATTAAAAGGCTTATTGAGTCATATTTTGCTAAAACTTAAAACTTCACTGACGTTAACTATTAAAAATGGGAATGTTTTCATTAACATCCCAATCCCATCCTCAGCTTATTGACAATACCACTGTCTTCACAGTCAGCTGTCATATGGACTCTTGTAATTGCCTCCCTGTCACGGAGTATTTGCTACATAAGTGCATTATACCACTGACCTACATTTGTGTAGACCATAAGAGAGAGTCCAATTAATTAAAATTTTAAGACAGATTTTTGCTTATAATGCAAGTAATATTTTCATTCTTTAAATTAATTACTTCATTTATTTTGATAGGTGCAAGGTGGGGTGCAGCAGTGTGGTGGGAGGGGAAGAAGAGGAAGCAGACGAACCTGAAGAGGGAACAGAAAACTGCTGTCAGCTTGACAGCAACGTGGGCAATAACACAGACAATTCATCAGACCTGGACAATTCTGACGACATGCTTCAGGATGATGATGAAGATATTGTGATTGATCACACTTCTGTAACAAGTAAGCACTTATGCCAGCGAAAAGTAGAAAACATTCCAGTCTTGTCTATGTTTCTGTTGAAAAGGTCATTACACTCAAACATTAAAGATATTGTTAAAATGATAAAGTCATTAATATTCTGAATTATATTCTCGTTGTGCTTAAGGTCATACCCACCAAAATTTATAAGGTTAAAAGGTCCTATGTATGAGATATAACAATCATATCATTATTCCACAAAACGATAATGCTTCTTAAGTTCTCTCTTGTTTTAGTTATGCTAAACTAAACTAAGATCATTTAACCATATTTTATGTGCATAAATATATGACTTTGACTACAACAAGGGTTGGAGGGGCAGCTTAGCACTTTGACCGAAGAATTCTGCTGGACCTAGAAAAAAATTTTGCATCAAACTAGTTACCTGAAAGACATATGAAAACCAGTTTATGGATTACAGGAAGATGGCATACCCAAAAAAATTCATTTTTTGAATTTAACGTTGTCTGCCTCTAGAGTAGCTTATGTTTCAATAGAGCCTTTTTTTGTGCAAACCATCAAAATTACTTAATTCTAATTCTGTATAATAATTTAGGACATATTACCTTATGCTGATATATGTATGTTGAGAAATGATCACCAATGTTTCTTGTGTTGTCTACAAGTAAATCCTTGTTCTTTGTAGATCAAAACAACCAATCACAGCCACAGCAACAGCAGTCACAAGGAGAGCAGCATGACAACGAAGTAATAGTACTGACTAGTGGGAATAGCAACGGCAAAGTTGGCAGTACTTACAAGTTACGAGATTCTCGTATAATAGAAATAGCAGGGGGTCGAGAGTTATTCTCCCAAAGTAGGTCCAAGGCAGCCCGTTGTAAGGCTGCCCGTTATGAGGATACGAATACTGACAAACCAAATAAGCGAGGCAGCAAAACTCAGGGTGTTTGGGAACTGCGTTCTAGGTGAGTGACTCATATATTTGAAAAATAAATTTCTATATCCTACCATAAAAGCAATAAATGCTTGCTAGAGTTAAAAATGTGATAGAGTATTCACACAATTTTCTCTACTCATTATTGAGATTGTTTATTCACAAATTGTAATAGTTTTACAAGGTTTCGTCATGTGAAGTATACATAAAGTTGTATTTTAAATGGAGAGATACTACTATCTGTATTTACAATATAAAACTTGTTTTTGGTTATTTATGTCCTCCAATGTCATATCGGACGTTGAATGGAATGGGTGAAATGATGCTCAAATGAGCCCAGGGTCCATGGAGCTTAGAGTTATCCGACATTCGTCTTTCAGGATACCTTATCCAGGTAACTCACCCTGACCGAGATTTGAACTCGGGACCTGTTGAAAATGAGGCAGACACACTACCATCTATGCTAACCAGTGGGCATGCTGGTCTTGAATTTCTGTATACCTTCCTTGGTATGGAGAGAAACTCTTAAGTATTGACAACATTAAAATAAAAGACAAAATATTAAAAAACTCAAAACAATAATTATGAATGTCTCTGGAACTGCTGATACTACCAAAATGTTATATGAAATGTTACAAAGAGTAGTAAGCATTTGTCTGTTTCTTAAAATTTGCCAATTAAAGTAAATTATGCAAAATACGGCACAGGCTGTTCCCAGAAAATTTTAAGATCTAAGTATATTTGTTATATAAATATCTTAAATATTTTAGTCAGTGCTGTTTGAGCCTTTTCTAAGAAAATATTACATTTTGCAAAATGTTCCATGACAGTTCGAGTAGGAGGTTTCTGGAAAATCATGTGCAATATTTATGGAAGATCCTTTCTATATTTAACCAACAATTAATTCAAATGAGTAAGGACTATGATACAATAAAGCACAAAATTAATATAATTTTGATCAAACTAGTACCCAGTGCTCCATTTATTGCTAGTGTTTACCTAGAATGCATTTCATTAGGACCTCCTTAACATCTCAGCTGATGTCGACTACTCAGCTGATAATGTTGGGAAGGTCTTAATGAAATGCGTTCTAGGTAAACACTAACAATAAATGGAGTATTCAGGACTAGTTTGACTCAAAATTATATTAACAATTAATTACTATGTAAAAAACTGAAGCTGCTGACAGTGAAGTAAACTAGGTTATTAATAATAACTAAACACTAGTAACACAACTTCACTTATCTTATTTAAATCCCGGGACCGGTTTCAAAGCAAACATCTGCTTTATCCTCAGCCACTCAGCTTGACACTCACCCACTTACTGACCAGGATTTAAATAAGATAAGTGAAGTTGTGTTACTAGTGTTTAGTTATTATTAATAAAATTAATTACTATTTTAAGTTATGCTGTTCATTGATAAAACAAACCATTTTTCCAAAAAATGCTTTCTTGAGATTTAGGTGCCTGAAAATATGTATTTCTATTTACTAAATTTTTGTGGCTATAATATGAGTTTTATAATACTTAGAACATAATGTCTTAAACATTCTATAAAATGTGATGTTGCATATATATCTGCAGTAAAGCATTTTAGGACTTCTGTTTATCATGTGTGCAGTTTTTTATAAATCATTATTCAAAATTCATAAATGTTCTAAATGACTTATGTTCCAGGTGTAGTGGGGAACCTCGAAGCAAGCGTATGTCTACTTCTTCATCGGGAACACATCAGCAGCCACAACCAATGCATATGCCAAATACAAACCAGCGGGAGGTGACAGAAACGGTGTTCTCAACAGAAGTACGTTCTGTTGTGAGACACCAGCGAGGCGCCAATACGGCTAGCCCTTTAAGGCTTGGAGAGGTGGTGGTGTTTGATGACATTGGTGGTGAAGAGGACTGGCATGGATTACCGCAGGGCGCCACATTGTCTTCTGCAGGCTCGTCTCCCAGTCCTCCAGCTAGCAGTGGTTATCATCGCACAGCTACAGACTTCTTTAAAGTAAGACAGCAGCATAAGATTCATATTAGGATATGTTATATCAAGTGAATATTTGAGAACACTGAAAAATTTTTTGTAAAGTAATAAAGTTTCTGATACTTCTTTGTATGTCAAATTAAATTCATTTTAAGGAATAGACTGATATGTTATAAAATGATTGTGTCTCAAATTGAGGTATAAAACAGTATGTAACTGAGTGAAATTTATTAAAAAGATTATTAAAATTTTTTATTGATTATTTTGTGCAATTATATTATATAAACTGGTGTTTGTTATGCTGTTTTGGTGAAACTAACTTTGAATATTTAACGTGGAAAGCAAATTATGATTGCAAACAAATTAAAAGATGATAGATGATTTAAAAAGACAAATGGTGCAGAGATGATAAAAACAGACAAATGCTAGGGAGGTGATTAAAAATATGGAATAGCCAGGCATGATTGTTATGTGTGTTTGGAGGAATTTAGTAACAGTGACATCAAAATTAATCGTAAAAACTATTTGTAGTTGTTTTATTGATACTTGTCACTTAATTTTTTATATTATTGAGGAACTAGTTTCAAAGGCTGTTGCCTCCATTTTCAACCTTTCTCCAACTAGCATCTGTTGTCTGCTCTCCTCTCTCTGGTGGTGGAACTATGAAGTTCTTTGTCACCAGTAGATAATTTGAGAAAGAAGTTCATAGTTCCACCACCAGAGAGAGGATAGCAGATGACAACAGATGCTAGTTGGAGAGGTGCAAAATGGAGGCAACAGCCTTTGAAACTAGTCCCTCAATAATATAAAAAAGTAAGTGACGAGTGTCAATAAACCAACTACAGATTAATCGAGATTTAACTGTCATCAATCAACTGTCAACAGTCTGACACACAGATTAGTAAATCTACCTCTCAGCCAGCAAGAATATCAAAACGAATACCATCAAATCTTAAAAACTGCAATTAAAAATGGATATGGAAAAAACCTTGTAGATAAAAAACTAAAATTATTCAAACTTCAAAAGAAATTAAAACAGATCACAGCTCTTACACCAATAAAACAAGAAACTAGATTTGCTAAATTTACTTACCACCCCTGGGCCACAAAAAAGTTCCAAAAAATATTCAAGAAATACAATATAACATTGGCACCAAAAAACAATTACAACATTAAAAACCTACTTCACAGTAATAATACTGATCAGATAAAACCAGAGGAAAAGTCAGGCATTTACAAAATTAAGTGTAAAGACTGTGAAAAAATTTACATAGGGAGGACAAAAAGAAACATAGGCACTAGAAAGAAAGAACACTTCAGGCACTTAAGATACAAAAATATTGATAAGTCCGCAATAGCAGCTCATTTCTGGTCTGAAAATCATGAAATTGAAGATAGCACAGAATTACTAAAATACGTACAAAAACATAGTGAACTCGTCATATGGGAGAGGATATACATAGAAAAACATAAAAACCAACTAATGAACTTTGAAATCCCGCCAGAAGAGAATCCCACATTTAAGTTCATCACTAAATCAACAGATGGCAGCAACAACCCCAGAATTACCCACACCGCTGGATCTAGCGTCAGTCGCACAAGAGCCGTAGATGCAAACGAAGATTTGCGAAACATGTCCTCAAAATAGGTACGAAAGTGAAGCAGATGTGAAAGAAATACGACTCATCTAAAATTTAACAACTACAGATAGTTTTTACAGATATGATTGGTTGAAACATGTCATTTAATAGCATCTTATTGGTTTGTACAATTGTAATTGTAATTTGTAATTGTAATTGTAATGTAATTGTACAATTACAATTGTAGTATGAAATAGTAAGAGTGGGATAGTTGGATAAATTTGTATTTCTACCATACCACTGCAGCATAATGTTAAGATACATTTAGCAGTCAGCAGACAAACAATTCCTAAATGCACTGCATTTTCCTGGAAATAGTTATTATAGATACTACAAAATTCCTTTTTCAATGATTTTCTAAAAGAATAAGGGGAAAAAAAAAACCAAATTCTTGTGCCACAGTTGTCAGTGTGCTGGTTTGGTCCTGGATGAGATTCACTGTTCTCCACTTGGAAATATGATCAAGGAAATAGGCGTGAATGGTTTCACTACAGAATGACCAAAAGTGAATGATAAAAACAAGCTACAAAATGAGTAATTGTTTATTAAGTCAAGATTTTTGTTATGAGCATACAATAGAGCTACAAAAAATTGATTCTTAAGACTTCAAATAGCCAAGAAAATAAATTGGAACAAGAATGACAGAGTTGAAATATATGTGTTATGATGAAACTTTCCAAGGACCTGAGAACAGGAAAGAAGGCTGTAAAGTTTTAAATTTCTTGCTCTCATTCCAGGAGCAGCGTATTAATTGTATATTGTACATTGTACTAGATTCTTCATTGTGAATATTATTTACGGCAGCTGTGACATAAAATAATTGCCAAAACTCTCTCTAGGCATAAGTTGGGAAAATTAAATTGAAAGAAATTCTAGCAAATGTGCAACTTGACTCCCTCAGAACGATTGAGTGTTAGTTCTTCAAGCATAAGAGTTGTTTACAGTTTGTATGCAACTCAAAACTAACTCTTGCCTCAAAGAAATTAACAACAAAAACCATAGAAACAGCAAACACGAGTAGAAATTAACAAAGAACAAGTAACTTTAACGTTTGTTGTTTATAAATGTACGAAGCTTGGTACAACTACAGGAATCTAAAACAGTATGGATCTGCATTTAGAAATAGTTAATCTATGGAGTTTTGACATTGTTTAATCTAAATTATGTTAACTGAATTGGAATCAGATGGAATAATGTAGTTTATCAATTAGAAACGAATAATGTCTTAATGCACTAAATTAATTCTCCGATTTGGTGTCAATGTCATCATTGTACATTCCTATTCTCGTTGTTCTAGGATATAGTAAACCAAAAAGTTATATTCTATTTTGCTTTCCATTTTTATTTCTGTTCTGATTTTCTTTCTTTGGTGTTTAGGAACCAGTCCTAAGAAAAGGCTGCTGAAAAATTATTATTTATTTATTCTTTTGTGCATAAGATAATTTAGTTTGTAATATTCTGTGTTACATGTATTAAAATAAAAATTTAATGTTGTACATTACTGTTTCAGGCAGTGACTTCTGCATCTGATCTGGATGGAGATTCGCTCTCGCCAGAACATGGTAGCGGGAGTGGAGGTGGAGGAAGTAATAAGCTGGTTGGAGCAGGGCCACGTGTTATTGGTAATCTACCTATAGCAGAATATGAGGGTTCGCCAAGGAGATATGGACCAAGACAACTAGATGTCTCGCAATCCCATCCGGTGCTACCATCTGCTCAAAGCTTATTGGCTTCTCCCTCTGTCTATCCTCCACGTCCTGGCTTCCCACAGGTAAATAAACATAAAATACTGGCAATGAGGCAGAACAGTATGCAGAGAAAATATACATATTTTTTTATTTCCATTTAACCATTCCTCATTTGGAGGATTTACACTCAGAACCTGTGTGTCTGGGGTCAGAGTACCTATCAAGGAACTGTGAATCTGGAAGAATATTGAGGATTAGTAAGAGGAAGAAGAAGTGGATGATATGAAATGAAATGTTGGTGCAATCCCAGAGAAAGCTTGCCCAGATGCTGATCTGTCCAGCATAAATTCCACAGGTATTGAACGTGTGCTGCCCTGTTGGAAGCAAGCAATCTAATCACTTGGCTATGGTATCACCATGCAGAGAAAATAAATATGTAAACTTTTAGCATAATTAATTTGTTAGCATAAATTCTTATGTGCTCTACAAACCTGATATTCTGCTCCATTTGCGACTCTTTTTTTAAAGATATTTCTTATTCTGCTTCATGTTTTTATGCCAATTTGTAATAATACTTTTAATACTGCAATATGTTTTTGCAACAGCTGATGTACAAAGATGATCTGTGTCAGGACACTTTATTGGACGGAAATACTTTGGAAATGGCCTACAAAATGAAATAAAGTTTTCAAGTTCTTTTTAGATATACTAATTTTTAATTGATGTTTAAAGTGAACAAAACACGTAACACGGATGAATATTATCTCACTTATTATCACTATGATATCTTTACACTTTTTGTCTTGCTTTTGTTAATCCAGGTAAGTGAGATACTACTGTATTTGAAATGTTATGTTCAAACTTATAATGACGCTTTCTTTTTCAGAGAAAGATTATTGATTTCTTTTTTTCACCATGGTGACCGCATATTTCTTATTTACTATGTCACACATAGCGACCAGTATAATTGTTTTATTTATTTTTAATTATATATCAATTTCTAATCTTAATTTAAACATGAAAGGATAGAGCCAGACTGAAAAATTTAATGCCATAGCCGGAACCACGGATCATCTGGTTTCCGTCCAACCACTCTAAACCATTGAGCTACTATGGCCAACATGCCGACATGACATTAAATTCTCTAACTGACTCGTATTTTTCCCAGTAAACCACTAGGAATTCTCATAAACACATGAGACAACTACTTTAAGTCCCGGGCTAAGTACTTACAGCATAGTAAGTCGCCATTAAGGTAATTGTCTCATGTGTTTATGAGAACTCCTAGTGGTTTACTGGGAAAAACACGAGTCAGTTAGAGAATTTAATGTCATGTCGGCACGTTGGCCATAGTAGCTCAATGGTTTAGAATGGCTGGACGGAAATCAGAAGATCTGTGGTTCAAATCCCGGCTATGGCATTGAATTTTTCAGTCTGACTCTATTTTTCCATACTTTAACCTATACACAGCTAGTGTGAAAGAACAATTAATTTCCATTAATTTAAACAATTTACACTTAAATATTATTCAAAATAATTTAAAATTCATAAACACATATATCAAATTAACATAATTAATTCTTTTTCCTTCAGAAGCTGGAATAAAATAACTGTTGCAATTTTGGTACTGTCTTTCTGCTCTTTAATTTTCAGTATTATTTTTCCAACACCTAATATTTACAGAGTTAGCAGAAATGTTTTGCCCATTATCCTTGGTTTGTATTATGAAAAGTATGAAGTTTACATTGTTGAAACATATACCATTGAAAGAGAAATTCAAGTTTTGAACCTTCAACAGTTACAAGTGTTCAATGTGATACCTCCCGTCACGCTACAAATATCCACTTGATAGTCCAACTCCATCCATACCCGCTGGAGCATATCACAGTCAACACTAGCCACAGCCTCAGAGATCTGATTCTTCAGTTCATAAAAATTCACCGGTAAGAGGGGTACATGAACTTGGTTTTTTACAAACCTCAAAGAAAAAATTGGGGAGAGTAAGATCAGGAGATCGAGGAGGCCAACATAGAAGACACTGATCATTGTTAGAGCCTCATCCTATCCAACATTGCGGGAGTTGCTCATTAAGGTAATCATGCACTCACATATGGAAATATGGTGAAGCTCCATCTAGTTAAAATAAACTTGGCTTATCTTCAGGTAACTGTGGCATCAACCACTGCATCAGCACATCCAGATAAGATAGATCAGTAAGTGTTTTCAGAAAAATAGAAAGGTCCATAAACTTTATCATATGACATGGCACAGAACACATTGACCTTGGGTAAATCCTGTACATGTTCTAAAACAACACAAGGATTTTCCATCCCCCATACTCGAACATTATACCTGTTTGGTGGAAATAATCATTTCTTTCACACCAGCTGTGTGTAGGCTAAGGTTTGGATGAGTAGAGCCAGGCTGAAAAATTCAATGCCATAGCTGGGATTTGAACCACAAATCTCCCCTCTCCGTGCAGTTGCACTAACCAACTGAGCTACTATGGCCGACATGCCGACATGACATTAAGTTCTCCAACTGACTCGTATGTTTCCTGATAGACCACTAGGGATTCTCATATGCTATGAGACATGCACCTTGATTATTTTTACCAATTTACCTGAATAACATAGTGGTTTAACTATGAAGCCTGGGACTTAAGTACTTACAGCATAGTAAGTCGCCACAAAAGGTGCATGAGTCAGGTGCATGACACGAGTCAGTTGGAGAATTTTATGTCATGTCGGCATGCTGGCCATAGTAGCTCAGTTGGTTAGAGCAACCGCATGGAGAGCGGGAGTTTCTTGGTTCAAATCCCGGCTATGGCATTGAATTTTTCAGTCTGGCTCTGCTCATTATACCTGTTTATTTTGCCACTCTAATGAAAGGTGGCTTCGTCTGGAAAATCATTTTATTAAATCCATTTTCATCTTCTAACAATTCCTGGAATTCATCATAAAACTCATGGTGCCAGTTATTATCTGCTTGTGTGAGGGCTTGATGCAGTTATAATAACAAGGTTTCTTCTCAGATGTTTACACTGCACTTTCCATACTGTCTGCTGTGATAAACTTAACAGTCTGCCTGTTTACATGCACTTTGCATGTAAGCTTCTCTTATGCGCTCTATAGTTTCGTCTGAGACAGACAGGTGTCCTGTGGATTTCTTTGCACAGAGATCTGTAGCTGTGAATATTGAATATCATGCATGAATTGTTTTTTTATTTGGTCAATATCATGTATGGAAATGTCTTTGTACAACAGTTACTGATCTTTTTGTATGAAATTCAAGAACACAATATACACATTCTGTTCCTGTAACTGCCATTTCTCTTACCTAGTGCCCAGCGGTAAACAGTTGTACCAACATACACCCACAAAATGTTAAACACAACTTGTTGAGTTTCTCTTTTTAATAGTATTTGTTTCAATAATGTAAACCTCATACTTCCCATAATAGGTACAAGCTAAGGAACGCGGTTAAAACATTTATACAACCTTGTATATAAATTACTGTGCTTTAATTTGGGTATTTTTTTATATATATGGATACTCAAAGTTACGGTTTTTGAATGAGTGTTCTTTCTTTTTCTGTAGCGTGTACTCCCAACATCATCAGATGCTGCTGCAGATATGAGTATTCCAGTTTCTACAACACCATCACCTGTTACTACCAGCAGCACAGCCTTTGATTACCTTTACGAATTTTCAGAGACACGTAAAGTGTTAGAAGAATTTTTCAAATGTCCACCAGCGAGTGGTGACAATGGAAGTGCATCTGGTGCTGCAGCTAGCGACTTTCAAGTAAGTAATGTCCCAACTGCGACCGAATCGCTGTTTACATATTTTTTTCCTTTTTCTGTTTCGTTACAGTGTCACCAGAGTACTTAATTATTTTTGCATTTATTTTTCTTGAGTATTCAATCCATTATCGGGTTATTATTGATTTTAATATTATTTTGTGTATTTATCCTTAAGCTCATTCTGTTTGGCTAATATTGAAAAGGTTTTAAAAACAACTGACAAACCATAATGAACTTCTTCTTGGAACTACCTACAGGTATTACTTCAAGAAAAAGTTGTTATAGATGGTCTGCATATTAATACACCAATATTCATGATCACCTTTAATATTATAATTAATATTAGACATTCATCTCTCTTCTTTCAATGGACATTATGTCCATTGCCATCTGGTTTACAATACTTCAGTTCTTGGCTGAGTCCAGCATATTAAAAAATTGTAAAAAAGTTTTTAATGCACCTTATTATTTAACAAAATACAATCCCAGTAAATCACTGTGAAAACTTCACTACTTCTCGACTATTTACCTTAAACGTGTTTTGAATGCTGTTTTTGCTGTCTGTGAAATGTTTGTCCTACCCTGTGTATTGTTTACCTCTTGTTTCAAATTCGTTTTACTATCACTTCATTTAATCTGATTTTTCTTAACCTCACTTTTTTTATGTTTCTCATTTACACATCCTTCTTTTCTTGCTTCTCCTTGCCCTATTACACAATATTTTTAGTTAAACCAGCTTGTAATTATACTTCTCAGAAAGTTCTGAACTGTTCTCTTCTCTTGACACTTCAAATTTCTTCAGACTGTACAGTCTTCTGGGAAAAATAAATAAGTTTCTGGATTGCTTCCAAATTATCTTGGTGGTAAGTTCCAGTTCTTAAATGTATAAACTGTAATAACATTAAAAGTTGTTGGTTTTCTACATATTGTATATTAATTACATCAATTTTGCATCATTTACTTATATTTTACTGTTTAGGTAAATAACTTTTTTATATGTTGAGTTTTTTATATGTTGAAGGGGCAGATGTACATATTGAAAATAATCTAAAATATATTCAAAAATGGTTTAGTGCCAATATGTTAATATTGAGTAAGGAGAAAACACCAGCCCTAAGCTTCTATAATAAAATGAGTGGAAGTCAATTGTATCCAAAATTAATGCTGGGACAAGACCAAATACATTACGTACAAACTATCAAATTTCTGGGACTAATACTAGATGAAAATTTAAATTGGGAAACTCACATAGAGGCATTGACGAAAAAGCTTAGTAAAATGTGTTTCTTAATGAGGGCGATTACAGGCATGTCAAGCTTGAAAGTTCGGAGAATAGTGTACTTTTCATATATACACAGTTTGTTGGCATATGGTATAATTTTTGGGGGAAATTCTAAAGACAGTATAAAAGTATTCAGATACCAAAAGAAAATAATTAGAATCATAGCAGATGTCTCAAGCACAACTAGTTGTAAGCCATACTTCAGTAAATTAGGTATCTTACCACTGCCAAGTATATACATATATGAAACTCTTGTACATATGAAAGCAAGCCTAAGTTTATTCAAAATAAATTCTGAAATTCATATACACAACACTAGAACAAAGAATTTATTTGTGAAGTCACACAAAACAAAGATGTATGAAAATAGTTTCACATATGCTGGCTTACATCTTTACAATAAGCTACCTGAATCTATAAAAAAGATTGAATCACAACATCAATTTAAGAAATTGTTATTAAACTTCCTTAGAGCCAATAGCTTCTACAGCGTGGATGAATTTTTAAATTTGTAAATATTTAGTTAGCTACCTTAATTATAAATATTGTACTTAGTTTTTAATTTGACGTGTTCTATAACATGTACATGTTTTAATGGATGAATCAATAAATCAAATCAAATCAAATCAAATCAAACACATTGTAACACTTATAATCAAATTGCTTATAGGCAAAATGTTACTTGCTTTACGGAAATGGCTATATGACAATACCTACAGATGAGTATTTCTTATAAACCAGACTTAAAAGGATATCCATTGAGTCATTTAGTGAATAACCATGCAAACTGAAGTAATGCTTGTAGTTTCAGGAACTGGAATATGAACTAAGACGTCATGCTGCATCAGGCGCAGGCAGTGCCTATGTGGGCCAGCGCCTGGCAAAGGGTGCTGCGGAGCAACAGACTGACCAAATTGGAGGTTCACCTAGAGGAAAAATGCAATCTACCACTCAGCAGACTACAGAACTAGATGCACTGCAAGTATGTAAAACATTTAGTAGAGTATTTCACTCATAATAAATAATTATAATAATTATTTGGTATAAACCAATGATGTACTGTATCAAAGTCATATCTTTCATCATTGGCATGTGAGACGTCAGAATTCTGGGAAAAAGTGAGGTTATTGCTCACAGAAATTGAATCTTGAGTTTTTATTTCTGAATGATTTTTAACTGCTGTGGTTCTTAGTATCCCATTCTATAATAGGAAACGCCATTTAATTTTGCTCAAAGGCTTACTTATCAGGTTGAGGTTTTTATTCTTGCTGTAAGTCATCCACTTCTGAACCCAGGGCTTTGGAAACCAGCATGTTACCCCTTATCATGGAGGTTCATTGTATGGCAAACATTACCTTGAATTCCACATATCTGTGTAATTAAGATTTTATTCCAATGTGTAAGGAATGAGTACTAGTTGGACTCAAAATTATATTAAGATTTGATTGTTATGTTTAAAGATCTGGATATCTGGTCTGCTCTATTTGAGAGGCTTATGCCATGGTTACTTAACTAGTTCATAAAGAATTATTACTGATATTAGAGAGTTCTAAGTTTTGTGTTCACATTATATTTATGTAGTTTAATAGATATGTTTTAAGTATGATGTAACCACAAAATACACCTAATCAGTAATCATCATAGAACACATAAATATATTTTACTATTTCTTTTGATTTTGTATTTTTCACTTTCTCTGTTTCTTACGAGAGGTGTTGCGAAAGTACGTTTTCAAACACTGAAACTTTATTGCCAAATAAAAATATACTATGGCACCATGGACTATACAGCTTGAAGTATTTTCTAACATTGAGACGTTTACCATAGCTTGCAAGTTGGAAGGAACCACTTTGTTAAAACTCTGTACCCTGCAATACAAGGAATTTTTCGCGTCCCAGAACACTGTGGCCTAATCTTTCCTACAGAGGGTGACAATTTGATGATTTGGGATGGTTCCATATCATTGAGGCAGCCTTGGTTTCTGGGATAAAATGCTGCACCCATATCTCATCACCTTTGATGATTCTGAATAGGAACTCGTTTCCCCTCTTGCTCGTACTGCATCAAGTGATCAAGGCTGATTCCCATTCTTGCACTCTTTTGATCCGGGATCAGGATTTTTGGCACCCAACTTTCGGACACTTTTCAGTAACCCAAAACATCATGGAGCATGAGAAAGACCAATATACAGTGTGGATGCCACTTTTGACACTGTTATGCAGCTGTCCATTAACACCACGGCCTGTACTCTAGCAATGTTAGTTTCATTCATGGATGTGGAGAGATGGCCACTTCGACCTTCATCCCCCACATTCTGCCTTCCTTCACTGAACTAGCAACACCAGCGATCAACCATTTGATAAGACATGACCTCTTCACGGTCTGTAGGAGTTCATGGATGATGGACACACTAGTCCCATGTACCCATTCATACCGGATAATAGCACACCTTCTGTTGGCGACCACGTTGTCAGCACAAGCCCGTCTCCAATTGTGATTTGTATTTGAATAATCTCGGGCACCCTGGTCTGCTGCTCATCTCTCCTCTTCAATGCTCTGTGCATGAATCATTCTCCCTCCGCTGACAATGCTTCTGCCATTGAACTAACAATGGGTGTTGGTACTTATGGTGATTGTTTGTTTCACCTGGTGTATCTTCTCTTTAAAAAAAGAAATGATGAATCTTACTTTTGGAATTCCCACATATTTTAGTAAGGTTTATGTAAATCTACAGTTTCTTTGTTATTTTCATTTATTTTTTGATGATGCACATGCTTAAATTTTCTGGTATAAACCATTTCCTATTATCACATAGCAAATTCTTGTGTGCCCGCCTCCGTAGCGTAGATGATAGCATGTCTGCCTCACATTCAAGAGGTCCCAAGTTCGAGTCTTGGTTAGGTTTCTTTTCTGGGCTTTTCCCTTATCCTGATAGACAAATGTCGGATAGCTCTAAGCTCCATGGTCCCCGGACTCATTTGAGCATCACTTCACCCATTTCATTCATTGTCCAATATGACTTAACATTGAAGGACATAAATTAAAAACAAAAAATTCTTGTGTGAAGAAACGGCTCTGTCCACAGAGCACAGTGTCATTGGAGTACAAGTCATAGTTGAGATTGTTGCACATTCTAGGGCTAATTTTCCTATATAATTTTTCTCCCTGCAGTAACGGCAAATCAGTTTTATGTCTTTAAAGCCAGAATTGCATTTAATAATTCTCTGCAGCTTCAAGCAAGACTGTCAGGTTACTTCTTTTCCAGAAACATTGCCGTGATCAGCCTCTTTGAGCATGTGAGTCTTCCTTTCCTGGCAGACAATAGCCTCTTATATATGTACCTTGATATATTCAAGTGAAGCAGCATAAGTGATAGCGTTAGTTAAATATGCATTTATCAACTGAAGACCTGAAAACAACAATTTAAGACATCATAGGTCACTGCACATTATTTAGGAATTTTTAATTCCTAGGGAATTCATGTATTTAGAAACAGGAAGTAGAAACGTATTAATATCCTGAAAAAAGTTCACTAAATAGTAAGGAAAACACAGGTTATAGCTTAAGAATCTAGTCATATACTCTGTGTAAAAATGTCCATAAAGCTTTTGTGCAAATGATTAGATTCTCCTGATCCATTATCAAGAAAAATAAATAATAGCCACATTTATTTCAGGAACAAGATCCAGATGGAGAAGGCCATTTCTTGGACTTATCTGCAGATACTACAGGTTCTACTGAAGATTTAGGAGACACTGAAGTTGGTGGTTTGCAGGTGGGCCATTCTCGCAACTTCACTCTCTCGCCAGAGACCACAGACTGTGACTCCAATTGTGGGGATTTAGATTCTGAAGTGTCGCTGTTGTTATTAGAGTCTGAATCAGGTATATCAGCACCTCTTGGCCTAGGAGGACCTTCGGAATCAGGCCTCCTAGCTCCAATACCCGATTCGTCATCCTCGCTCCGATTATACTCAAGCATGCCAGTTTTGGAGGATGGCCTGTCATCAGGACATGCCTCTGACACAGACAATAATCATCCAACTGTAGCTAAATTAATGAAAAGACAGATAACAGAAATAGAACGAGAAATAAGTGCAAGAAGCAACAAGGAACAAAAGCAGCAACAGCAACAGCAGCAGCAGTCATCTTCCGTGGTGGTGACTGTAGATTTTGCTCAGCAGCAAGGGAATAAAGACTGTAAGAGCAGAGATAATTCTTACGATACCACAGATCCTGAACTAGAAGCTTTGGATCCTCTCAATGGTAAGTGTTTATATGTCTGGTGCACTGAGTGTGTATGAAAGACAGATTGAATCTTTCTACAAATTTTAATTTGTGAATAGTTTGTATGGAAATGTCATTATCATAGAAAGTATTTGTTCTAAACAAAAGTACATATTGGAAAGAAGATCCGTGGTTAAAATCTCGGCTATGGCATTGAATTTTTCAGTGTAAAGTACATAGTGTCACGAGGCATTGAGCAGCCTCACCGGCACCTCCTCTCGACAGGGCAACAATATCTTGGCAACACAAAGTCCATGCACAGGCATCTTGTGGTCCAGCATCATGTTCTTTATTTGCTTGCCCAGCTCCATGACGTCATCCCTCATGCTGGTCAACTACTCTTCAAATTTTGCGGCAAAGGCATCGTTCGCCACCTTCATCGGTTGCCAGGCTATCGTTTGCTGCTCTCATTTCCATGGCTAGGCTGTCATTCGCCGCTTTCATTTACGTGGTTAATGTCGCAGCGAAGGTGTTATTTGCTGTCTTCATTTCTTTTAGCTCCACGGCCAAGTTGTAATTTGTCGTCTCCAACTTTGCAGCCAGGTTGTTATTTGCCGCTTCCGTCTTCACAGAGAGGGTGTCATTTGCTGTTCTCATTTCTTTCAGCGCTTCTTGAATTTTTGCCAATGCAGCCTCCATTGTTATATCCCACTTCTGACACCAAATGTGACTTTTGTGGGTTTGAAAAATTAAAAGTCTAGTTTGCAGAAATTCAAAATGCTCTTTATTTCAGTAGAAACACACTTTGGTCAACCCTTACGGGCTCTAGAAATGATGTGTCATACACACAGTAGTCTCTCGTTGCTTCACCACACATAAACAAATGAAAGAATTCATCTGCGGCACACTTCAAATAGTTGCGTGCACACAATTAACAGCTCCACTCCCAACTGTGGTACAGTTCAAATGTCCACACACTACACACTGCAACTCCTTTCACTGACTGACTCTTCAGCTTCAGCTCAGCTGCATTTATACACGAGCCACTGTTTCTCGAAGGTTGGCGAACCCATACAATCTTTCGTGATGTAGCGTGATCACCAATGAAGTATCTGTCTCTGGCTCCCTCTGTTGCTCTCTCTCTCTCTCTCTCTCTCTCTCTCTCTCTCTCTCTCTCTCTCTCTCTCTGGGCATGGCTTGGGCGCTGTCTGTCTCTTTCACTCCCCGCTTCTCTGTCTCAGCATTTGTTTACGAGCTGCAAAACAATGCTTCGTGACAATATTATTAATTGCTCTTCCATGCATGCCATGAGGAGGCTAAAGTAGGAAAATAGAATCTAACTGAAAAATTCAATTCATAACCGAAAATTGAACCACAGATCTTTCTTTCCATGTCATTACTCTAACCAACAAACATTGGCAATGGTCTTTTTCCAGGGTTTTCCCTTGTCCTGAAAGATGAATGTCTGGTAACTCATAGCTTTGTGTAACTTGGGCTCATTTGAATATCATTTCATTCATCATCCAATATGACAACATTGGAGGATGTAAATTAAAAAAATTGCCAATGCAACAGTGCATTTGAGATCCTCTTGTGGTTTATTAGAAAGTTAGAGAGTTTACTACTGTACCACCATGTTGTTAAGATAGCTCAGTGAATTAGGGCAATGACACAGAAAGCTAAATATCCATGTTTCAAATGCTATGTGTAGCATTGAACTTATTGGGTTGATTCTATCTTTCCAAAACAAAAAATATTCAAAACTTCTGTGTACTATTATAAAAGTAACATATTGTTTGAAAACTGGTTTGTATAATGTACAGTGTTTCTTCCTCTAGTTAAGTATACATACTCTGAATGTAACATCCATATTTCTTATTTACAAATAGAAGCAAGGTAAGTTAACACTTGCATTATTAAGTGCACATGAAGAAAGCTTTGATGCATAAACAGACCATTAAAATATTAAAGCTGAGAGAATGTAACCTATGGATGACACATACATAGAGTATAAGTCATACTTCAACTGAGAAAGTGGACAAGAATAGGTTAGTAAGGAAGCTGCATTCTAGATACACACGAGGGCTGATCAACAAAGACAGAAACTGTTTTTTTCCTGTAGCTTCTGTGATAGTTTCCATCTGCAACATAAATATTTAAAAATGCGGGTTTTTACGTGTAATATCTGTAGGTGGCAGCACTGTAGTATCAGTAGGTTAGTAATAATGCTCTATTTTGTAGATGCTACATGCATTTCGCATACCAGACAATGGAGATGATGCATAATTTCTTGAGTACTGTGCTAGTAAATATTCATTAAGCTAAGGCAAGCTTACAATCATCATTTTATTTAACCAAGAAAGTGATGTGTGTTTGGAGGAATTTAGTAACAGTGACATCAAAATTAATCCTAAAAACTATTTGTGGTCAATTTATTGACACTCGTCACTTACTTTTTTATATCATTGTTTCAAAGGCCATTGCCTCCATTTTCAACCTCTCTCCAACTATCATCTGTTCCACCACCAGAGAGAGGAGAGCAGACAACAACAGATGCTAGTTGGAGAGAGGTTGAAAATGGAGGCAATGGCCTTTGAAACTAATCTGTCAATAATATAAAAGAGTAAGTGACGAGTGTCAATAAAGCGACTACAAATAGATTTTACTATTAAGAAAGTGATGTTTTACAATTCCTTTCTTGGAAGTGTTGAAAACAGTGTTGTTATAATAAATTAAATTTAAAGGGAGTCGATTAATGACACTAAACAACACTTACTTTTAAATTTTTCCGGAAAAATTTAAAAGTAAGTGTTGTTTAGTGTCATTAATCGACTCCCTTTAAATTTAATTTAAGTGATGTTTTTCAGCATTCACAGATTTCTGATGCTGTTGATGAAATTTTCATTCACACATAGAAGTTCTTCCTGTCTAATCCTTCTAATTTGTACTCTATATTGTCTTTCAGTTCATCTACACTGTGTGAGTTATTTTGATAGATTCTAGTTTTTAGGATTCCCCACAGATAATCACATGCAGTAAAATCTTGGGAACGTGCAGCCCACAACCTTTTAAAAATAATCTTATCATAAATTATCTCCCTTATAGCTTCCAAAGAATCATGAGCAGTATGGGCTTTGGTGGATTCTTGTTAAAAATATTTATATTGTCTCTCATAATCAATTAATTGTTAAAAGAAAGAAAAAGCTGCTGGTATTTGTGTATAATACTGAATGTACAGCATCTTCAAAACACAGGACTTACATGATGTAGAGGATTTCCTAAATTTCCTAAATCATGAAATAGAGTAAACTCCACATTTGTGAACAATTACTTTTTATAGCATTTCTCTATGGTCTTTATATATTTTGTTTTTATTTCCTTTTCTACTTTAGAATTTTGTTGAATCCTGTATCTGTTACAGTTTTTAGTCTTATGTAACTTTTTATATTTATCTTTGTATCTTGAACTGACGTGTCCTATAACATATATATTATGTTCCAAAGGATGAAATATAGTACAATACAATACATTTTGATGTGCTATTATACATAATATACACCAACTCTTTTGTCAAGCAGAGAAATTTTGTGAATTATTTATGGATTTTCTGTGTTCCACAATCTATTGTTCTGTAAACATACATAACAATGTAAATGAAACTACACTTCATCTGAGAAAATGACTATATGTGGATCAGCAATACCATCATGAATGCTGTAAAACATAATTGCAGATTGCAGAAATTTGTCCAAATTTCTTTGTCGCCGTAATTCTTGGACTATAGTAACTTGCTACAACTTTAAAAAGTTGTAGCCTATGGACAGAAATTTTTAAAATGTATACCTCCTTTGCTTACATAAATAAATATTTATTAGCAGAAGTTTCAAGTGAAATGCTAATATCACTGAGCTTTTTTCCTGTAAGAACTCTACATTTAAGGCTGTGAATTTTAGAGTTCAGTGAACCTCCTCCTCTAATTTGTTAAGAGTATTGAACTAGTGACACTTATTTACACTTACCTTCACTTTTAAATGTTAGAGCGCTATTGAAACTTTTTCAAGTGCATTTATTCTCATCATCAGCTTCTTTAAATCCGTTGACAAGGTTTCTAATTGGATTTCCACTTAGAGGTTAAATGTCTGGAATTTGTCTATAAGTTGCCTACACACTTGAAGGCATTAGTCTGTTCTTTAAGTATTATACATTTCAGTTATCTAAATAATGTAATGCACACACAGGACACACAATTTAGAATAAATTAAAATAAAATTGCCTTCCAGTGCACAGACTGTAAAAAGCAACAGCCAATAACATATAGCTTGTGCTTTATCGAAATGTTGATTGTTGAAATTTCAAAGTTTATTAATCAATGTTTGTATTTCCATATTAAAAAGTTCTCCCACTTTGTCAGTTTGTTATGGTTTGACTTACCTTCCAGTTTTAATTTGATATTTCTAAAATGTTCTTTGGCTCTGCTTTTTAAGTTTCTTTTAGTTTGCCCTATGTAGAACTTTTCACAATCCTTACAGTTTATGTGGTGTATTCCAGATCCATTGAGTGGTAGGATTTCATATTTATTTTTTGAATTTAACAATTTTATTGCTATTTAAAGCTTCATGGGTGATGTTGGTTGGTTGCTAATGCTCATGTAGTTGGAGAATTTCCATTTTCCTTCTGGCCTCCCAATAACGTGTGACTAGTTGTGCTGTCAGTTCTCCATCTGTTTTTGTCAGGGCACTACACTGGAGCAGATGATCTCCATCCATCAATGAGTTCGGGTCCCTACACAGTGTGCAGGTCGGGGATTCAAAAATATTAATCCTGTGTAGATGAGCGGCCAAGCAGTCATGGCCATTAATCAGTCGGAAGATGGCAACAGTACTGACATCATGGGTGATGTCAAACTAACTAAATTCAAGCTTTTGGCCATTCCAAGTTCCATAGCCATCTTCAGGAACTGAATGAAAAAAGCTGGCCAACTGTCCCCATATATGTATGTACAGCCTTCTTTATGTAGGTCGGGCTTGTGTCACCCCACTACATAGCAGACTACTGTTGATGTGGCTGGTTCACAGGAAGGATGACCTCAGGTTGTTTTATAGTTTTCTGCGTAGTCCGTCATCTAGTTAGGAATTCTCCCATCTTGAGTTTTCTGTGCAGTCTGTCATCTAGTCTCTACACAGCCGTAGTAGAAGCAAAAGTGCTGTATGGGGTTTGGAAGAGAGGGGTGCAAATATAAATGTGATACATAGAAGCTTTTGCAAACAAGTTTTGGGCTTACCACGAGCTTCACCAAATGGAGTAGTGCAAGCCTGGGAGCTAGAGGGATAATGGTGGAAAGGGTGTTAAAATATTGGGCGAGAAGTAGGAGTTGAGATGAGCAGAATATTCTACGTCAATGCTTGATGAGCATTGTACAGGAAAGGGTAAATCAGAAAGATTCATGGCTGAATAAGGTAAAGCAAATGATGTTAAAAATAGGGTTGAGTGTCATGCGGGAAAACCGGGCAAGGTCAAAGTGGATTTTGGAAAGAACTTAGGTTAAGAACAGAAGATATTGAAAGGCAAGAAATGTTAGGAAGCTTCAACTTGAAAAGCTCACTGGAAACTGATTACACAGAAAATGAAGCTAGTTACAGTGGAGTAATAAATATTATACAAATAAAAATATTTGCTACTTAACGTCCACTTATCTTAAGAAGTTGATGTTAATACTTCTATCTTCCTTTTAAAAAATCGATTTCATGGACATTTGCCCACATCTTCAGGCAACACACTTCGTCGTCAAGGATAAGATTTTATTCTTTGTTATTTTTTTATTTTTTATTATTCTTAAGATAAGTGGATGTTAAGTAGCAAATATTTTTATTTGTATAAGCTCACTGGAAATTTATAGAGAGATGAAAGTGTTGCAGAACAGGGAAAAATACATTGATAATTATCATAAAGCAGCAAGAGAAGGCTTTGCATGGGCCAGAACAAGGGTGGTAAAACTAAAAGGTATGGAAAGAGGAAGGATCTGGAGAAATGCCTATTGTGTCACCAAAGGGATAAAGACTGGCATTTGCTTTTAGAATGTGAAGAAACTAGGCTGTATTATGGAGAAGATAGGTAAAAAAGAATGGGCAAGGCTACCGAAAGAAATTCAAGCAATGAAGTTAATGAGTGTAAAAACTAGAAAAATTTAATATAATTTATGAGAGACTAGTTTCAAAGGCCCTGGCCTCCATTTTCAATCTCTTCCCAACTGGCAACTGTTATCTGCTCTCTCTGGTGGTGGAACTATGAACTTTTTTGTCAAATTATCTGCTGGCGGGATTTCAAAGTTCATTACGCGATCCTTATTTTTCCAGATGAATATGTTCTCCCATGTTGTCAATCTATTTTGGTTTATCACTCCTTTTAATAATTTTGGATTTGGATCAATGTCATGGTTTTCATTCCAAAAATGAAATGCTACTGCTGACTTGTCTTCTTGTTTCAATCTGATGTTTCTAAAGTGTTCTTTGACTCTGGTTTTTAAATTTCTTTTTGTTTGACCTATGTAGCATTTTTCACAATTCTTGCAATTTATTTGGTATATTCCAGATTTGTCACCTGAAGGAATTTCATCTTTTGTTTTTGAATTTAGTAATTTTAAAATTGAGTATCTATTAGTAGGTGCCAAGATGATATTTTGTTCCTTGAATATCTTTTTAAATTTATTAAATGTTTTTGGATGATATGTGAATGAACTGAATATGCTGTTGCTTTCTTTTTCTTTAATAAATGTGGTTGTTTCCTTAATGGTTTTCTTTAGTTTAGATTAGATTATATTAGATTAGATTATATTAATATTAATATATTAATTTTGACGTCACTGTTACTAAATTCCTCCAAACACACATAGAAAAATTTAATTGAAATTGGGAACTTTTTGGGCAAAGTAAGAGCCAAATGGTTGAGGAAGATAAGTAAATATGATGAAAATGAAGATGAAGTTATTTTGGATAAGATGCCAATAGGGACCCATTAGCTCGACAACCTCAGAGTTTGAGTCATGTGGGCCTAAGGGTAACCAGTAATAAGTATGTTGAAATAAGTATGTAAATGTATAATAATTTTTAATGTAATTGGAAATAAAGATTACTTCATTACTACTGTCATCTGGTTGGAATTTCTGGTGCGAGTATATTTTATGGCTGTAGCCCAAGCTATACTCAATTGAAGTCCCAGATCTCTTTTGAAATTCCATGGATGGAATTTCATCTGGATGCTTCTTTAATAAGTCTAGCAAAATGCTTGGTCAAATTTTCCAGAATTGTGGCGTCATTAAAATTAATTTTGTGAATGTGCTCTATAGGTACTCGAATGATTTAGCTCCCTAATGATTTTTTGATGCAGAGAAATGGTTCATAATCTTGTGAGGAGGTTTAGGAAAATGATAAGAAACCAATATTAAGTTGCTATGTTCTTACAAAGAAAAACTAGATGACATCAGAGAAAAGTTAAAATGGAGTCCAAATAAATATCTGGGGCAGTTTGCATAGGATTCGAAAATTTTGCAAACCTTGCCTTGGGATACTATTAAACTTTTAAAACATAGATAACTGTAGCTTAGTAACTGCAACCATATGGTAATGTGAGTAGAGTTAATTTCTGTAAATGGGTGTTGGATAGTGATCACTCTGTCAATCGTAAAAACTATTTGTACTTGGTTTATTGATGCTCATCACTTTTTTATATTAATGAGAGACTAGTTTCAAAGGCAATTGCCTCCATTTTCAATCTCTTTCCAACTGGCATCTGTTGTTCTCTGCTCTCTCTCTGGTGGTGGAACTATGAACTTTTTTGTCAAATTATCTACTGGTGGGATTTCAAAAATCATTACGCGATCCTTATTTTTCCTAATGAATATGTTCTCCCATGTTGTCAGTTTATTTTGGTTTATCACTCCTGGTTTATCCACCAGTAGATAATTTGACAGAAAAGTTCATAGTTCCACCACCAAAGAGAGAGCAGACAACAGATGCCAGTTGGAAAGAGATTGAAAATAGAGGCAATTGCCTTTGAAACTAGTCTCTCATTAATATAAAAAAGTAAGTGATGGTATCAGTAAACCAACTACAAATAGTTTTTGCGATTAATTTTGACGTCACTGTTACTAAATTCCTCCAAACACACTCTATCAATGTTTAATTGTTTTTGCAGGCAAACATAGTTTTATTTACATAGTCATGGTGTTAATATAGATTTTCTAAAAGGTGTGAGAGATGTGTGGTAGCACAAAAACATCTCTTTCAACAAAAGTAAGTAGTTATTGTAGTTGCAACTTGCATAAGAAATGTATTCACTTGAGTTTAAGGAGCTATGAATATCTGACTCTGCTGGCAAAGAGTATGCTTCTCAGTGCCAAGAAAATTCCTGTTAGAATGACAATGCATCCAAATGATGGTCTGTAGCAACACATGTTACTAGAAGTGTAGCTGCAGAAGAATTTGTTTTGGACAAAAGAGTGACATTTAAATGTAAAACTGTATCTACCAGGTGGCTGATTTTGGAGAAGAGGAAAAGTGTCAAAAGCAAAAGTATTCCTTAACGGCATCACTAAGAAAATACTGTTACTTTTAAATAATTTATAGAAGTTGACTATAATATAATAACTGAAAATCTGCTTTTGTAATGGCAGCTGAACTACTAAAAGCTGTGACAAGGTCAAGTGTTTAACTTTAGCTGTCAGAACAAAAATTTCTGTTATATAATTGCAGCATCAGGAGCTCAAATGACACCACCTCCTCCTGCACCTCAGCCGCATCGCAGCATGAGCTTAGATCCAGCACCTAGCGACTCTGTGGAAGCTGCTATAAAGGACATACGACTTGCCTTACAACGCACTAAAACATTGCCTTTAAGAAGTCCACCAGGTGGAGCAGAACCACTGGAACTTACAGATAGTCCCATCTGGGTGCCTAGGTAAGAAACATTGCATCTCATTCTTATTTTATTTGGAAAAACATAAGTTAAAAAGGTGGATCATTGCTTGATGTAAGAAACTTGAAATTACTGTCATAATTCATAAATGTTATTCCTAAATTGTTATAAAAAAGCTCAATAAGTGAAAATTTAAACTAGAGTAGCTACAAAATAGACATGAATATGGGTTGAGCCAATATGATTATCTTACCGTCTTGGTGTTGCCAGTTCCACGGCTAGCGGGCGACAGAGAAGATATATCTGTCTTTGTCTCAATCTGGCAAGTATCACACAGATGCTGAGATGTACATTGATACAATGCTGACAGAGAAGTACGCTTAATATTTCAGCATGTGTGGGAGAACATATACAATGATTATAGCACAATCTGAACCTTTAAACCTTGAACTGGAGAACAGTTTGCTTACGTAGCTATCGTTCATATGCACAAAAACAAAATGATTCAAATTAGATGCATTCTACGAAAAAAGGTATTTGCTACAGTGAAACAAAATAGTGACATTTCAATGATTTGTGAATATAGTTTCTATTTTAATGATGCCATATTTGTATACTGTCTGTAATGGACTTTAAACCAATTTTTGTTTCATTAAAATACTTCATAAATACAGAAGATATTAATGTGTATTTATGAAGCATTTTTATACCACGAATCTCATATACTAATGTTATGCATTGTGCGGAGAAATTTTAGTCGTGCAGCAACAATATCACTTCTTTCAAGCAGAAATTTGCGACTATCATTGGTTCTCCTGTATTTGAACCCAAGATATTTCAGAATATTATGCATAGAAGATACAGGATCAGTATATTCTATTTTCCCCCTCATTAAATTGGCAGTTGGATATTCACCCTTGTCTTATAAATCATAAATTGTTCTACGTGAAACACTCTTTTGAAAATTGTCTAAGTTGGTAGCACGTTTTATAGCTGCCCGATGTTTCCCTGAAGATCTAAATATGGAAAGTTCTAAATCCTTTCATGGAAGTGTTGAAAACAGTGTTGTTGTATAAATTAAATTAATTGGGAGTCGATTAATAACACAAAACAACACTTACTTTTAAATTTTCCCGGAACATGTTTCTGAGGCCTTCCCTCTATCTTCAGCCGGACATCGACTCCGAGTTGCGAGTCGCGTAAGAGCAGAAGATGCAAACGATGATTTGCGAAACATGCCCTCAAAATAGGTACGAAAGTGATGCAGATGTGTAATAAATACGACTCATCTAAAAATTAATAATTATTTCGCTTCATTGTGGTGTTCCAATACAGTTAAATCTCGATATAGATACATTATAAATTACTTATATCTATATATATATATTTTGCATCTGTTCATTCACTAATCTGTTTTTAAGATAGAAATTTGGGAGAACACGTTTCTCAATAATGTGACTTTGGTGGGTTTGTGAAATTAAAAAGAGTTCAACTACACCACTCAAAATGTTCTTTATTTCCACCTTATTCCAATATCACAATTACAATTTAATTTACACCATTCAATCTTGCCAGTTCGTCTTTACACGTACGCTCAGCGACCTACACGTCTGCCCGGCTCACACTCACACACTCAACTAACTTGTCGCCTCGCTTGTATCGATCGCCCCGAAGCCTCTCGAATCTTCCGTTATGGAGGGGGAAAACATTCTCGAAGCTTCGTGCATCTTCGCGCGGTAGGAGGAGGGGCCACCCCTTGCGTCTCCCCGCCTCCGCCAGTCCGCATTATCGATCGGCAACGCGAGTTCGCCGTTTGCGTGACAATAATAAAAGAGTTCCTAGAATGAGTCATATATTAAAATTAAAACTTCACTTATGTCAATATTAAAAATAGGAATGTTTTCAGGACCATCCCAGCCCCATCATCAGCTGATTGATGACTCGTCAGTTTCTCAATAATTTGATTGTATCATCAGGTTCCTTTTCTTTAAAATAGTTTAGAGTCAAACTAGCACTCGATACTCCGTATATTGCTTGTGTTTACCTAGAATACTAATGTCAACATTAGTTGAGGATGTTAGGAAGGTCCTAACAAAATGCATTCTAGGTAAACACTAGCAATATATGGAGTATCGAGTGCTAGTTTGACTCAAAATTATATTAATTTTGTGCTTCATTGTGTCATAGTCCTACACATAAGAATTCTTTTTCTTTGTTTAGTTGCATTGTTAAGGTTACTGACACTAGTCATCGGATTGCTTACTATAGTATTACCATATACTTGAAGAAAAACATTGACAGAATCAATTGTTGATATTTCAAATTTTATAACATTTATTTATTTATTTATTTATTTATTGTTATCTGAAAAGGTTCCCAGAGCCATAGCTCATGCTAGGGAACAGTACAAAAATATATAAAATGATGGCAAACAGCCCTTAACAATACTTATATTACATTTTTAGAGTAGGAATGAATTACCGTACAAGAATAACATATATGAAACATACAAAGATACAGACATTCACTATAACTCAAGAAATAATAGTAACAAAGAACTTAACAGAAAAATAGAAGCTACATATTCTATGGGACATTAATCCATATTAATTTTTAAACAGTTCAGCTTTCAAACCAGCTATAAATGTGTAACACTTTATCAGCTATCAATATATGCCTTCAGTAAATTTTCAGCAACTTTCCTTTTAAAACCTTTTATGTTCCTGCAGCCTTTCAGTTCCAGTGGCAGTGCATTATATAAGTTGATAACGTGTGAGGTTAAGCTGTTCAGGCCATAAGTAGAAGTGTTCACTGTGTGAGGAGCTTTCAAATGTTAGATTGGACTTTAGAAGATTATTTTTTATTTTGTGGAGATATATTAGCAAGGACAACTCTATGTTTAGTTGTAATGGTAAAATGTTAGTTACATGGTAGAGTGTTTTTGTGTTTGTTCTAAAGGGTAGATTGTAGATTATTTTCAAGGCACGATTTTGAAGTACTTCGAGGTCATGAATTAAATATTTAACAGAGTTACCCCATAAGATGTTTAAGTAATCCAAATGAGATTGAATTAAAGCATGGTAGATACTTCGTAAATGATTTACACTGAATCCTTTTAATTTCAGCCTGTGAATTACAGCTAACACAGGAAGAATCTTATTTTTTACATGCATGATATGGTCCTTCCATGTGAGCGTACTGTCTAGAATCAAACCTAGATATGTGATTTTTGTTACTCTTTCAATCACTGCGTTATCAACATGTATCTTGTTATTTACTACTGGTACGTATGATCTTTTATGAAATAACATATATTTTGTTTTACAGACATTTAATGTTAACTTATTGCCCTTAAACCAGCTATTCAATGCATTCAGATCTTGCTGTATGTCACATATCAGCTGGTGCTCAGAGTTATCTATATATAACAAACATATATCATCAGCAAACATAGTCAATTTACCTTTTAGTCTTAAACATCCTATGTCATTTATAAAAATTAGGAATAATATAGGACCTAATACAGAACCTTGTGGAACACCATGATGAATTACTGATAGAGAACTGGAAATGTTGTTCATATTTACAAATTGTTTCCTATTACTGAGATAATTCTGAAACCAGTTGAGAGGAAGTCCTCTTACACCAGCATGCTCAAGTTTATTTAGTAATAAAGTATGATCTACAGTGTCAAAAGCCTTTTTTAGGTCAATAAATAAACCAGCAGCTAAACGATTTCTATCCAGAGCTCTTTGAATAGGTACGATAATATCTACCGTGGCAGCAAGAGTACTAGATTTGTTAATAAATCCATACTGATGACTGTGAAAAAAGTTGTGTTTTTCTAGATGCTGTAATAACCTAACTTTTACTACTTTTTCCAAAATTTTGGCAAATACAGGAATAATACTTACTGTTCTGTAATTATCCATAATTACTCTATCACCTGTCTTATAAATTGGGACAACTCGTATGATTTTACAACCATCAGGTACTGAACCTGAACTAAGTGATAAATTAATAAAGGTTACAATGTGTGGAACCAAACTGTACTTGCACTTTGTTAACAATTCATTTGATAAAATATTATCTGTTTTATTACCTTTGTTTTTTATTGTTGCTATCATTTTTAGAACCTCATTATTATCTGTTGGATATAGAAAAAGACTATTTGGTACTGAACTATAAGGTGGTGGAGTATATTGTGTAGTTATACATATCTTCACTAACTGATCAGCTATATTTACAAAGTATTGGTTAAAAGATTCACATATTTCTAATTGATTTACTATTTTTTGATTACCTACCATTATTGTTTCTATTTGATTGGAATGTACTGGGGTTTTATTTCTTAAGATTCCATTTATTGTCATCCATACCTTTTTTGGATCATAGGAGTTATTCAGTTTATTTGAGTAATATGCTTCTTGAAGTTCCCTTTTCATTTTAGTTACTTCATTTGCACACTTTTTGTACAGTTCAATTGCTATCGGAGAGGGAAATTTGCATTTTGTTTTGCTATACAGTAAGTTTTTCTTTTTAACTAGAGCCAAAAAGTTACTATTAACCCATGGTTTATGTGTCAGTTTATTTGACACAACCTTTCGGCACCTGTAGGAGCAGACTGAAGCCCCTTCCTTTATAAACTGCAATAATGAGTTATAATATTCATTAGGGTCATTTGTGACACAGTTAAATCCATGATCTTTATTCTTTAAAATACAGATTTTCTCCCAGATCATTATATCTGTAGCTTCATTTAAATGACTTAGTAATGTTGTTGTTTTCAAATGCTAGGCTTCTTGCTCTCCAATATTTCTGTGTAGTGGGTCCGGCAGGTAGGGCTTCACAGGTTAAAAGATGTTCTTCTGTCATTTCCTCTTCTTTGTTGCACAGAGGACAATTTGGACTTGTACAAATTCCTATTCTGTGTTTGGTCAAATAATCATGTTCCGTAAGTAATATAAAATTTGCTACTGCAGCTTGACGTGGGATTTCTGGAATAATTTCTGGATTTTTAATTAAAATGTTCCATTTTTTTATCTTTGGTTTTGTTAGATATTGATTGGTTTTGTTTGTTTTTATATTTTCTTTTGATTAATCTTTTTATGGATGTAAAGGGTAAGGTTTAACTTTTGTTCTGAATTAAATTTGTACCTTTTTTGGCAAGAAAATCAGCTGATTCATTTCCAGCAATTCCATAATGTGCAGGTATCCACTGTAATATAATTCTTTTCTGTAGTTTTTGAAGTTGTTGGATGATTTTGTGACATTCTTTAATTTGGATTGACCTCATTTTATATGAATTTATTGCACATAATGCTGCTTTAGAATCAGAAAGTATGACAGCATTTTTGAATTTATCTATTCTGTATAGATAAATGACTTAATAATGTAGCTTGTGATGAAATTTTATTTCATGATTAAATGACCGTCTGCACTGCAGTCGAGTGGTTAGATCACTTGGCTCTCACGAAGGTGGCCCGGGTTCTATCCCAGGCTTCTACAAAGTGAGATTTGTGTTGGACAGCATGGCACTGGGGCGAATTTTCTCCAGGTCCTCAGGTTTGCCCTGCCAGCATTCCACCAATTGCTCAATCATCTTTATCATTTCATCTTTCCCTCATCCTGTCATGCACTTCCCTCACTGTCATACCAGGCATTAGGCTGATCACCCATCCTGGGGATTCTCTCTCTCTCACTGATCCAGAGATTCCATCCCTCAACCTGCATAAGGGTTAAGAAGAACAAGAATACCCTGACACCACATAATCGTATAAAGAAGAAGAATATTAAATGACCAAAATTGGTGTGCTACAATATTAGGTATAAAATATTTCTAAATAAAAGGTAAACAATAGACAGAGAAAGAGATAGGACAGTTAGAAAGAAAAGGGTGGAAATCCAATTTAACAGTAGAAAGAGGCAAGCATGTAAATGCATTGAAGAGATGTCCTAATGGCATAAGGGCCATGTTCTAGCTCAGGGATAGTTTTAAAAATGTTGCATGGTTTCATCCCCACCTTTCTATGATAGCAGCAGACGGCATGGACAGGCAAAGCACCATGCAGCCAGTTTGGATGTTTCTGGGTTTCTCAGCAGTAGATCAAATTGTAATTGCAAGGAAACTATATCCTCCTATTCTCAGTTTTTGCTTCAACTGCTAGTGTATGAAGTCTAAAATTCAGTCGTACCTTTTAAAACTTGTAACTTCACTCACGTCCTTTTACAAAATCAGGAAAGTGTTCGAGACTGTTGCAGTCTCATCATCAGCTAATTAGCGTGCCTGATTTTGTAAAAGGATGTGAGTGAAGTTACAAATTTTAAAAGGTATGACTCAAGTTTAGTCTTTATACATGAAATTAGCTTCACTGTTAACAACGCTTTTATTTATAACTATTCAAACTGCTAGTGTGTTCAGTAAAGCAGTTAGGTTCCTTTCTAATGGTTATGTGAATTTCCATGTCTCTTGATAACATTATGATGTCATTATGACATATACCCACTACCAATTTCAGACTGCTCTGTATGTTTGTCAACATTTCCCTGTATTCCAAATTTCCATCTGATATATAACTTTTTATTCAACTGTTAGTGAATAAGTTATTTGAGGCAAAAGTGTTCATATGAAGGAACGAAATATAAATTTGATTTTTTAATTGTGAATTTGTTTCCAGAAGGAGGGCAGGAGCTACTGGTGCTGTATCTGCAACAACAAATGGTGAGGCGGACAGTCAGCAGCGGAAGTCTCACAATTTGGAGGATGGAGGTGAGGAAGGTGAGCAGGCAAATGGTTCACTGTCTGTGTTCACATTACTTTATACTGATACTTCTGAAGATGTAGTGTTATTAGCATGTGTTTCAGTTTTAGGAATTTCATTTTACAATAATATTTAAGAACGCGAAAGGCTTTGTTTTTTTCATTGAATAAAAAACTTTTATACAAATGAAATGTATATAAACACTGCAAAAGCTACATGCAACATGCCAGCACGACGTAAGTTCTCCAATGATTCGTACTTTTCCTGGTAAACTATGTACTAGGATTAAATTATAGATGAGTTGTATTTATTACACATCAGCTTCACTTACATACCTATATTGAGGACATGTTTCGCGAACTATTGTTCACATCATCAGCTCTTATGCGACTAAAGCTTGATCCAGTGGTGTAGGTAGTTCTGGAGTTGCTGCTGCCATCTGTTGATTTTGTGATGAATTTAAATATGGGATTGTCTTCTGGTTGGATTTTGAAGTTCATTAGTTGGATTTTATGTTTTTCTATGTATATTCTCTCCCAAATGACGAGTTTACTAGGTTTTTGTACGTATTTTAGTATTTTGGTTCTATCTTCAATTTCATGATTTTCAGACCAGAAATGAGCTGCTATTGCAGACTAATCAATATTTTTGTATCTTAAGTGTCTAAAATGTTCTTTCTTCCTAATGCCTATGTTTCTTTTTGTCCTATGTAAATTTTTTCACAGTCTTTACACTTAATCTTGTAAATGCCTGACTTTTCTTCTGGTTTTATCTTATCAGTATTATTACTGTTAAGTAGGTTTTTAATGTTGTAATTGTTTTTTGTTGCCAATGTTATATTGTATTTCTTGAATATTTTTTGGAACTTTTTTGTGGCCCAGGGGTGGTAAGTAAATTTAGCAAATCTAATTTTTTGTTTTATTGATGAAAGAGCTGTGATCTGTTTTAATCTTTTTTGAAGTTTGAATGATTTTATTTTTTTATCTACCAGGCTTTTTCCATATCCAGTGGCAAAAAAAAATAAAAAAAAAAAAAAAATAAAAAAAAAAAATAGAACATTGAAAACCTACTTAACAGTAATAATACTGATAAGATAAAACCAGAAGAAAAGTCAGGCATTTACAAGATTAAGTGTAAAGACTGTGGAAAAATTTACATAGGACAAAAAGAAACATAGGCACTAGGAAGAAAGAACATTTTGGGCACCTAAGATACAAAAATATTGATAAGTGTGCAATAGCAGCTCATTTCTGGTCTGAAAATCATGAAATTGAAGATAGAACCAAATTACTAAAATACGTACAAAAACATAGTGAACTTGTCATATAGGAGAGAATATACATAGAAAAACATAAAAACCAACTAATGAACTTCGAAGTCCTTCCAGAAGCCAACCCCACATTTAAATTCATCACAAAATCAACAGATGGCAGCAGCAGCTTCAGAACTACCCACACCAGTGGATCAAGCTTTAGTCGCATTAAGAGTCGATGATGCGAACGATAGTTTGCGAAACATGTACTCAACTGAAGCTGATGTGTAATAAATACGACTCATCTATAATTTAATAATTGTTTCGCTTTACTGTGGTGTTCCAATACAGTTAAGTTTCGATATATGTACTAGGAGTTCTCATATACAATGAGATGCACACGATTTGTGGCAACTTACTATGCTGTAAGTACTAAGTCCTAGGTTGCACAATTAAACCACTATTAGGTTAATTGATGGAAATTAATCATCCTTCCACACTAGCTGTGTGTTTGGATAGGTAGAGTTAGACTGCAAAAATTCAATGTCAGCCGGGATTTGAACAGTGGATCTCCAGGTCTCTATCGGTTGGTCTTAACCATTGAGCTACCGTGGCTAATTCATTATTGATGTTAATTTGGATGAATAGTAGGTATCTTGTAGTGGTTATAGGAATTATTCTTAAAATAGTATTTCAGTGGAATTTCAGAATTGAAAATTCTTGTCTTTGTTTTTCCAAATGCAAATTTGCTCTTAAGATATTGCTGTTTCTTTGCGCATTACAGTTGGTAAAGGGGGTTAACATTTTAAATTTCACTATTCCATTTACAAATAGCCATTTTAATGCATCTATGGATACAAATGGATTTCAATAAATGAGACCATAATTATCAAATTAACACTCACTAAAAGCAGAAATATGGAAGTGGATTGTATGCGGCTCAATGTAGCAGAAATCATCCTTCCCTCTGTTTTTGTTGATAAAGTGTCTCATCACTCTCTTTTTTAAATCCATACATTAGATAACCATAGGTTTCTCAATAGAAAATATTGCTAAGCCCCTTAAACTCTCTTTCTCCATCATACCTCTTCTGATAATTTTTGATATTATTTTTCTGAATAATTGTGGCTTGCAGTGCTCCTGTTGCTTTCCTATATCTGATGTACTAGCATTAAAAGTTCCAGCATTCTAATTGTTTTGTTCATAACTTTTGGTACTTTAATAATCTACAAATAATTCTGCTCTTACTGATTGGTTTTGGGAAATGTTCAAAAGTGGAAGTGGCCTTCACAAAATCTGTATTGTAAGATTTTGCTCAAGCAGAAAATCTATTTCCTTGAGAAAACTAACAATGCTTTCTGTTATTATTAAAACTATATTTTAGACTGTCACTTTGAGAAACGCATGTCAAGTATATCTCCATACATTGGTTTTCAAAAGCGAACAGAAATCCATGCCACAAGAAAGAAAACTTATAACCTTCTTATAAATAGAAGAGAGCAATTTTATTATATGAATTCATCAGCTATTCATCGGACACTGACCATCCTCTCCATCCTTATTCAAGTGAAAATGTAAACGCAACTGGGAGGAAAGCTACTTTTGAGGGTGAGAAATGGAAAAGAGGTAGTGTTTGTACAGAGAAAGAAATATTTGAAGCACACTTTCTGTGGCAAGTTCCGCATTTTCTTTTAAAACATTTTCTGTATACCTTGAAACAGTAATGTTTGCTTTGCGATGCTGCGCCAACTTGAAGCTGTAGTGTCACTTCACGATGTCTTGATGATCTCTTCCTTGATGTTATTTCTGGCTATCTGCTCAAGCTATGAGAAATTTATCTCAGGGTATGTGTGGATGTATATTATTCAATGAAAGGATGACACTGGTTCTTACTTTGAAACTTTTAATGAACGTCTACACTTTAGAAAAAAAGTTGCAGATCAATGGAAACTACTGTATGAATGAGTTGTGTTAAAGTATTTGATTCCTCTACCAGGCAATAACACATGATTCTGTCATTGAGACAATAATGACGCCTAATCTATCTTCTCCCACCAGCGATCAGACCAGGAGTGTCTTAGATTATGTCCAGGATGTGTTTAAGCCTCAAATTCTCCTAATAACTTCCTGATTGGTAATGACTCTTAAGATCCCCACTACTAGCTTCTAATCCAATGCTGCTACCTCATTTCTACTTTTCTGATATTTACTGTTTACAACTCAGAGTTTGTCTATGCATTTCTAAGAAAGCCTATCTCACATTCCAAGAATCCAAAGCTAGCCTGCCATACCTAATCTGACAACCTTGGATACTTTCACTCACGTAACTATCTGAACTACTTCTCTGCATTTCCTGAAAACCAGGCATCGCTAATTATCGTACTTAATGTCATAGTACACCGAGCCAAAATGTACTCATCATCTAATTACCAAAACTAAAACCTCTTAACATTTAACACTTCACAGAATATTCATATTTCATTTTATTATAGTTTAATTCACCCATAATTGCTGTATTAACATCTAAACATAATTGTCTGCTACCTAGAGCTATTTTAAATGCGTTTGCTGATTCTCTCTGCAAAATGAACCCACTGCTAGACTTTCTGCAACTCTCTTATTGTGTAACCCAAAGTAGTTCAAAAGCTAGTAGCATCTCATGTGATTTTGCTTTTAAAATTATGCTAATCAGGAAAGACTTGTTGACATAAATGAGAAGCCATACCTGCCATTCTAGCAAGAGGAAATATGCTTTTCTAGCCCAAAAGTTTGTTTCTGAGATTTCTATAGAAATTCATAGTTTAAGACTGGAAACAGAAAAGAGAAAAAAGGAAGAAAGTAAATACATGTTTAGAAAAAAGATAAGCAGACACATTAGCCCGCCTTGGTAGCGTGGTGGTAGCGTGTCTGTCTCACGTTCAAGAGGTCCCGAGTTCGAATCTCGGTCAGGGTGGATTACCTGGATAAGGTTTTTCCGTGGTTTTCCCTTATCCTGAAAGACAAATGTCGGGTAACTCTAAGCTCTATGAGCCCTGGGCTCATTTAAGCATCATTTCACCCATTCCATTCATTGTCCGATATAACTTAATGTTGGAGGAGTAAAAAAAAAAACCACATTAGACTAGTGCCTCCCCATCTGTGACCAAAATACAGTAAAACCTCTCTGAAACTGAATGTGATCATTTCAGCATTTATTTTCTGTTTCTGTCTTAGAGATGGTTGTGTTTGAATACAAAGAAATTACGAAATAGTTGCACAGGTTTACAGTAAAAGAAAATGAAGTGTGGATAATAATAGGTTGTTATGTATTATGTACTATATTTTCAACTTACATACAATAATTGTAGTTTATCACCTAGTTTCTCTGTCTGTTCTCAATTTTCCTTTTGTAGTCTGCAACTGTCTGCATATCAACTTCATTTGCTTTACCACACACAGCATCGTAAACAATGTTAATGCGATGTTTGAAACCCTAGAGAAGCCATTGGAAGCTCTAAAATCATCTTTGCCTAATTTTCTTGCTGTCTCTAAAGCTTGAGTCTGAAGGAGTGGATTTGTAACCGTCTTTTCACCTGGCTTGTTTCCTGAGAAGATCTTGAACATCTACCTCCTATTGTTTATTTTTATGCAGCATCTACAAACTATTCTTGCATAAACTTATTCTTAAAGTTGATTGAGGTGAACATTTAAAAGAATAATTTTTTGTTTTAGGTACAAAGGAAAAATACTCTATTCAACCTTAAAGTGTGTACAGATGTGAACATTGCACCATAGCACGACTTTTAGAATAAGCAAAACCGTGAAGTGTGAATGGAAATAGTTTTGTTACTACATTGTATATATTGTCGCGAGCCCATTGTTGATCGAGGTGGTGCCGGTGACTAGCTCAAAGAGACAGGCAGTGCAGTGTGTAGATAAAAGCTTGCTGAAACGGTGGAGGAAGGAGACGGCTTTGTTCTAGATGCAATCTCCATTGTTGGAGAACATTCTGGAATGTGAGTTATCTATAAAAAAAAGGGAGCCTGCCTGCCACAGTGAGTCAATTGTTAATTGAACTTGCATGTATGAACAGCTGTGTTGTTGTTGTTGTTGTTGTTGTTGTTGACCTTGCAAGTTGTATTGTGTTTGTGACATAATTCTGGACTGCTGGTGTGCGAAGTGTGTTTCTACGAAAATAAAAATCAATTTTTAGTGTTTGATTTGATTTGATTTATTGATTCATCCATTAAAACATGTACATGTTATAGGACACGTCAAATTAAAAACTAAGTACAATATTTATAATTAAGGTAGCTAACTAAATATTTACAAATTTAAAAATTCATCCACGCTGTAGAAGCTATTGGCTCTAAGGAAGTTTAATAACAATTTCTTAAATTGATGTTGTGATTCAATCTTTTTTTATAGATTCAGGTAGCTTATTGTAAAGATGTAAGCCAGCATATGTGAAACTATTTTCATACATCTTTGTTTTGTGTGACTTCACAAATAAATTATTCTTTGTTCTAGTGTTGTGTATATGAATTTCAGTATTTGTTTTGAATAAACTTAGGCTTGCTTTCATATGTACAAGAGTTTCATATATGTATATACTTGGACTTTGAATTTCTACAAACCCACAGAGTCACAATGTTATATCTTATTATATATTATAACTTATACTTTCAAGTAATGAATGCTGTGATTAATTACTGTAATTCGAGTTCTAAAACATTTAAACATGAGCTTAAATAATTTTGATAGATAGAGTCAACATGAAAAATTCAATGCCATGACCGGGATTTGAGCCACAGATCTCCTGGTTTCCATCCAGTCGCTCTTACCCTTTGAGCTACCATGGCCAATGTACCATCCTGACATTAAATTCTCCATTTGACTCATATTTCTGCTGTAGGGTAAGAGCGACTGGACGGAAACCAGGAGATCCGTGGTTCAAATCCTGGCCATGGCATTGAATTTTTCATGTTGACTCTATCTATCAAAAACCTTAGCCTATATCCTCTAGTGTGGAGAAATGATTAATTTCCATCAATTAACTAAAAATAATAAGAGTTAAATGATGAAGCCTGGGACTCAAGTATTTACGATAGTAAATTGCCACAAACGGTGTATCACGGATGCAAGAGCCCCTAGTGGTCTACCGGGGAGATATACGAGTCAAATGGAGAATTTAATGTCAGGATGACACGTTGCCCATGCTAGCTCAAAGGGTAAGAGCAACTGGACGGAAACCAGGAGATCTGTGGTTCAAATCCCGGCCATGGCATTGAATTTTTTATGTTGACCCTATCTATCAAAAAACTTAGCCTATATACACCTAGTGTGGAGAAATGATTAATTTCCATCAATTAACTCTAAATATTTTACTTGCATTTTATTGTCACATGGAATTTGGTCCTTCCCACATTGTATTGTTTACTGCAATGAAGTGTTGCTTTGCGTCCTCTTAGTATTGTGTGTGCGTGCGTTGAATGACTATGACAGAGTGCTTAGTTCCTCAGAGTAATGTACGGAAGCATAAAAGTGGAAAGCCTCTAAAAAGTGGTGAAAAGGCTATTCTATTAAATGTGTTTAACTTTTTCTTTCAACTTTATGACACCCTGGCTGTGAAAAACTTAACTGAACTGATGTCTGAAGCAACTGGTGTATCTGTGAACATTGTTTCAAATGTGAGAACAGAACTTAAACAAACAGGAACTGTAGAAATGCCTAAAAAGAAAAGGGAAAGGTGATATGGTGTTTTAGGGCACTTGGATGATTTTATCTCTGGATAACAATGATCAGCTCGAACACTAAAGTTCTAGCCAGTCTAAATTTTCTTGATAATGCCTTCAAGTAGAGGCAAAATGCATTGAAAGAAAATTTATGGTATGTAAAGTACAGAGTGTCCCCTTTGACTCACAGTATAATTTTAAATATATTCATACTTACTACACAAATACAACTATTTGCAACAAAAGCTTCACTTATCTTAAGAAAGTGATGTAAATTTTTCTTGTTAATTTAAAGTTATTTGATGACTGAGGATATAGACAAAGGTTTACGAAATCGACCTCATCAATTAATAAAAAAATTTACATCATTAAGATAAGTGAAGTTTTTGCTGTAAATAGTTGTATTTGTGTAATATTTATTGCTTCACTGTAGTTAGCTTCATTTTTTATGTAATTATTAATATTCATACTTAATTATAAAATAGTTATATGTAGTGTTACTTTTTTTAATTTTACATCCTCTAACATTAAGTCATATCGGACGGTGAATGAAATGGCGCTCAAATGTGATTTCCATGGAGCTTGGAGCTACCCGACATTCGTAGTTTAAGGATAAGGGAAAACCACAGAAAAACCTTATCCAGGTAACTAACTCTGACTGAGATTTGAACTCGGGACCTCTTGAACGTGAGGCAGTCACACTACTATCTACGCTACCGAGGCAGACATAGTGGTGTTACATCTTGAAATAAATTAAAGAAATGAAATCTTTGAATTCAACTGTTTTATTTAGAGTAAATATTAGACATGGAGCACTATATATAAACAGTGAAAAGTGTAAGTCAGTGTGGTTGTAATTGTTTTGCAGATGAACCAGATACTGACCTAGAAACTGATAGATTATTGGGTCAGCAGCGTACGGATGACCAAGGATTCTTTGATGAAAAGGTGGTGAGTCTATTTTATTACTTTTTATTAATTCATCAGGTGTAAAAGGTATGATTTTGTGATAATTTTATTTATGTGCCAACAAGTGAGATAATTATAGGTGTATTTAAAGACAATATAGTAGAAGATTGATTATAAAAATGTATTTGTTTTTGTAGCACTATGCATTCTCTTTTTTAACACTGTATGAACAGCAAAACTGATGTGCCATGCAGTACTTGACAAAGATGCTATGTGCTGAGTGTGTGGATAGCCCTTGTCATGAAGTAAACAAGTGTTGGAAGACTGCGATGTCTTTATCCTTTTAAGCAGGAAAGATGAATTGTCTCCTTGTTTAAAGTGTTTGCAGTTTAAATTTACACACAAAACAAATGTTGAGGTTTTGATATTGGTGAAATATTTAGTGTTGGAAGGAAAATTATAAATAAAATTACATTTTTGGTGAATAGTTTTTGAAGATGCATTTGCTGTTTGCAAATGACATTGTCCTCTGACCAGAGTTTTTAACCCCTTTCACTGAAGAACTGAATCATTGGTGTATATAGGGGTATTTCTTCACAACATGTTTATAATTTGTTGTTTTTTTTTAAAACAACTCGCTGAAAAAATTCTAATTATTCTACATCTTTTCTGTTTACTCCTTTGAAAATTTATTTCACTGGCTACTAAATCTGTGTTCATTTTTTAAAAGTTTAGGAAAGAATTTGTAACTTTATCTCTTGGTATGAAGTATTATACTTCTTGTGTACCTCATTATTGATAGTAAAATATTTGATACATTCTGATTGTATCTCTAGTAATATAGTTCTAAATATTTGTCAATTAAAATTATTTTTAACTGGCCTCAATTTGTGAAGAACTCTTTAGTTAACTTTTTACACAATCGTTAATCATTTTTCACTTTGCCACTGCTTAGTGCATCTACTCTTATGGTCTGCTCTGACTACCTATGGAAGAAAGTTAAGAGCCGTATGTCACAAGGGGAGAGGATGTAGCAATTTTACAAATCCTTCAATTGTAAATTTTGCAAAGGCCAATGATTTTACAAAAGATATGCAGAGAGAAACTGCTAGTCTTCTTTCCAACTGCAAATTACCTGAAGTGTATTTGATATTCAAGGACATGTCCAATTTCATGATGAAATTCTTATGCAAAAAAATGTTTTTTAAAATAAAATCTAATGGCCAGTTCTGTGTGATTTTCTTTGTTTGATGATTCTCAACAATGTTACCTTAATGATATAATAGAGTACTTAAAAGCTACATTTATTTGGCTGTGATTAATTTGCATAGATGTTACTTTTTTTTTTTTTAACTTTTGCATCTATAAGCATTACCGAGTTGATAATATTGCTTACTAGCAACTCCGAATATTTCATGAATTGTTAGATATATCTTTCAGAATTGTTATCCCTCCTTATCTCTTTGACTAAAAAAATGTATTTCAAATAGTTTGTGGAGCTCTCACTTAATGTTAGTATTAACAGTTAGGTTCATTATTTAAAAGAAATTAAATGTATTAGGTCTTCATAAAAGTTATTGTGGATGAACCCCAGTGAGGTGCTTCACCATTTTTACTTAAGTATTTCTTCTTTTTCCGAAAATTTTGTCACCTGACTTAATATTTCAAATTTGTCATCTGTATTTTATAAGTCTGCAGTTACAAGCTGTCTCATTATTTGCACTTCGGTAATTTCATTTGACTAGGGAGGTTTGCAGTTTTTCTGTTACATTAATTGCATATATGTACAATAGACTTCAAGTTGTAATATCAGTTAACCTGGTGTTTCACATGAGACAATGTATGAAGTTGATGAAATAAGAGTCCAGGGACTATAGAGCTTAAAGTTACCTAACGTTCACCTTCTCAGGATAACGGAAGACCATGGAAAAAGCTATACATGTGTAACTTACCCTAACCAAAATTTGAACTTGGGACAACTTCAATGTGAGGTAGGCACAAGCCTTTCTTTCTATAAATATTGACAGAATCATTTTTTTCTGCAATTTAGTATCCATTGCTCACCTACAAAAGGAAGTCATATTTCATTAAGTATCTTAAACATAGTTGTATCATATTAGACTTATAAAATTTGTGTAATAATCCAGGGTTAGCAATATAAATTTTGGGTCACTAACTAGTAACTGTGACATTTGCCTTGAGACACACGATGTCCCCCATTAGTCGAAAGGCTCCATGTAATTTGTGCAATAATGGGAAAGTAGTGAGTGATAGTGTTGCACCCCAGGAGTGGGATGACGACAATACCCAAGTCCATTTTGACTGTAAATTATCAAGCTTTCATTCCAAATCTTAATGCCCATTCACAACAGTGTTCATATCCAGTGACATAATGCCATTACTAGTAAAACCATATAAGTGTATGAAACTCTGGAGGAGTCTTATCTTTTGGAGATATGTTGGTATACAGTGAGCAGACATCGGAGATTCGGTGTGACTCCCTGCAGCAGAATTCAAGTTAGACTAGCCCGCGCCTGCCAAAAACTGCGGCTATAATTATGAACAATAAAACTAGAGAGAGGGGGACTGAATCACTGAACCCGAAGGTCTTTTCACATTAGATCAGCACAAATCTTCCTAAAGTTCTGTAACATTCCACCCACCATCTTAATTACATTATGTTCTTAGTTTTTTCAAACTAATGTTGAGCATGTATTTAAACAATTGCAATCCTATTACAAAAAAGTGTTAATATGTTACATTCATATGACTTTCTCTTCTCACTATAATTTATTTTTATATACCTTCTACGTTGTTCCTTCAAAAGCTTACTTATCTAACTAATGTAACCCAGGACATAACAGCCCAATAGCAAACCAGAGCCTGCCAATCTGACTGCTGGCGTTACATCCACATATGCAGGGCATAGGTGAGCGATCATCCAACTGATACAGGGAGGACATATGGACAGCATCACGACACCTCCAGCCAGAAAGTTGTATTTCTAAACCAGGATTCACCACCTAGCATAGCTTCTCATTTTCTTCACAATGCTGAGTGGGCACCGGTCCTATACTGTGGACTTAAAATCTGCACCTCCTGCAGGTGGGATCGATCTAGAGGTGCAATGAACCGATTGGGAAGATAGTGGCCAGTTGCCAATCAACTGAGGATTGGACTGGGACAGGCGGAAAATATTCCTGTTTTTAATAGTGACATGAGCAAAGTTTTAAAGTATGTCTCAATAAGCCTTTTAATATACATGTTTTATTTGCAATGTACATGCATGCCTTAAATGTATAGGATTTTAATCAAACCTCTCTAATCAATATCTACAATGCATAGCCTAGTCTTCATATTCATTTCTAATTGGATGGATTCATTAGTTTAAATGCAAGCTAAATTGATTATGGCACATGTTCATTTTTTGTTTTAATAAGAGAGAAGTGCAAACAAATTGGGCAAAGAAAAGTAATCAATGGCGAGATCACATTAGGATGTCAGAAGATTGTGTAGAATTCCACTGAAGATTTTCCACAGTATGCAGTAATGTGATTCTGGTCGCAGAGGTCACATAGTTCATACACACATTTGTTGTCAAGGTCTTGATACACTTGTTTTTACGCAGTTTATGGTGGTTCTCATGCACCACAAATGAATTCACAAAACGTCTAAGGTCTTGATTGGTGTTTGTCTGCGATCTGTCTGAAATGTTCATTAAGATCATATTTTAAATAACTCAAGTTATTCCTTAATATAAATTATGTAAACTAGAGCCTTTTTTCTCCTCAATAGTTTACCTGAAACTGTAATAATACTACAATATTTTATTCTGTGTTTTGCAAGGAATATCCAATTAAAAATTTTACAGCATTTCTTTACCACTTTACCACTTTGACTAATGTCAACATAATATCATTAGTGCGTAATGAAATACTAGTTGTGAAGAAGCCAGCTTTTACTATCTTTAAACCACAGCAGGAGTGGTAACCAAGAATAAATAACAAACAGATTTTATGTGACAGCTCTCTACCTTCAGCATTAGTAATTTGTTGTTTAACAATGCAGTTGTTCAGTTAACTAACAAAGGCAGTTACTGACTGTCACATAAATTAGAGAAGCTGTAAATCACATACATCTTTAGAAAACAGCATGCACATTGGTGTCGTAATATTTACATAACATTGCAGTAGTTCTTGTTAAAGCACATGGTAACAAATGTTGAATGCCTTATTTCTTATATACTGGAGATTTAAAAGAAGTAAAGTAAAACAAGAAAAGGATAATTATTATAATAGTGAAGAAGGGGGAAAGGGAAGATGATGACAGAGTTTAAACATCATTAAAGTGACACAATTTGTGTGGAGGGGGGGGGTGGTGAGTGGGTGTGCTGGTAGTCTTAAAAACCATTTAGCAAATTTTTATAATTCTGTCACTATCAAAAAGCTCCAAGTTTTTCTTACAGCCGTGAGCCATAAAGCAATATCAAAAACAAAAAGATAAAAAAGGATTTATAAAGCCTTTGTACTAGTTGAGTGCAAACACATTGGAGTTATGAAAGAATGTGTTCATGAAGAATTTGACTGTTTGTCGAGAATGGCAAGGTGTAGAAAATAGTTGTTACTTTTCCCCAGAGTATATTTGTAAAATAAGGTAAACCACGGATATTTCAATCTGAGTAATGTATTTGTAGATGGTCATGATTTAACAATTAAGAAACAAGAAAACCAAAGGGAATCAATTAGTTTATAATGATACAATATGCATGTGATGCCAATGCCAAAATTCTTTGATAAACTCTAGTGTAAGAAAGTTTTATTCATATTCATTTATTGTATCCGTAAATCATACAACTCATGATGTGGAATTGTCAAATTACTAACTACACAAAAAATAGTAACAAAAAACAAGAATTACAATAAGTTGTTAAGCATAATAACCAAATAAATAATTAAAATTTACATTCCTTTTATTCCTACCTTTTGTCATTTAAATACTCTTCTACTGAGTAGTAACACTTTTGTAACAAATACTTCTTTGATGTGGTTTTAAACTTTGTGAAGGACTCAATGTTTTTTATTTCAGATGGCAGTTTATTGTAGATATGAATTCTGTTGAATTTAAAACTGTGCTCATACATTTTCTTTTTATGATAGGTGACATGTAAGTTTGAACTATTTCTCGTGTTATGGTCATGAATATCATTGCTTTTTTGAAATTTATCTAAGTTCGTTTTCACCTGTACTATTATTTCTAAAAGGTAAATGCTTGGTAATGAAAATATGCCTAATTTTTTTAACCATCGCTTACAACTATCTGTTCTCTTTAAATTCATAATAATTCTAATTACCCTTTTTTGGATTCTAAATACTTTGATAATGCTACTACTATTTCCCCATACTGCTATACCATAAGAAATTAATGATTGGAAATTTGCAAAGTAGGCTATTCTTAATGTATTCAAATTTACACTGTGCTTCAATATTTATATTTGGAAACAAATGCTACTTAATTTCTTCATTAGACTTTCAATATGTATATTCCAATTTAGACTATCGTCCATCCAAACTCCTAAAAATTTTGCATTATTTCCTTTGTACTTACAGTGTGATCAATTTGTTAGCTGTCTGCCTCTGTAGTGTAGGTGGTAGCATGTCATGTTCAAGATGTCCTGAGTTTGAGTCTCGGTCAGGGTAACTTATCTGGATAAGTTTTCCCTTATCTTGAAAGATGAATGATTGTAACTCTAACTCGAATTCTAAGAACTCTGGGCTTACTTGGGCATCACTTAACCCATTTCTTTCATTGTCCAATATGACTTAACATTAGAGAACGTAAATTTAAAAAAAATGTTACCAAGGTATACTACATAATTGCATAAGGAGAGAAAATTACTAACACTATAAAATCAGTGTAGTGATACTTTTTTAGTTAACAGAGAACATTTTTTTAAAATATGTATTTACCACGGAGGCTAAGTTTGTGCCCTGGAGTTGGAGAATGTATATATTCACCAGCTTCACTTCATTGTGTATATTAATGGTTTCTGTATTACTTAAAAGCAGTGTACCTTTTATATTAATAACTGTGGAACCAAAGAGAAGGTACAGAGGTTTAAAAAAGTTACTGTGTCATTCCAACTGATGATTGCATCACTACCAAAGGGCCAAAGGGTACTTATAGACTGCATAGAATTTCCAGAACTTGGAGGAAGACTTTAGAAAGGAGGTTAAGGAAGTCAGATATTCTGCAGATGTTTCACATTCTCTTGCTGAATAACAGAAGATTTTTATCCATTATTATAAATAGCTGGGATTATACAAAATTACAACTATAAGGGGTGAAGAGAGGATTTACATACAAGTTTTATAAATCATTGTTCAATAATTTCATTAATGTGGCAAGGTGAATGAAATTAGTCTTTTGAGTTTAAAAAGCTACCTTTGTAGTTAGCTAGTTTTCAACAAAAATAATCAAAGATAATATAATTTTCAAAACAGTGTTTACTCACTTTTCAAAAAATAATAAAAAGATGCATAGATAGTTTTGTCAGAAGAATAAGCTAGGCAAATGACTATTTGCTAGTATTAAATATTTCAGTGGGTTATTGTTTAAGCAGTAGGTTAAACAGCAATAATTTCAGGTCATTTTAGAGATAAATTTTTTATTTGAAACTGAATGTTGTTGTTTATGTTCTACAAACAAAATATGATTCAAGTAAAGAAATCCAAATTAAATCTGATAAAAGGATAAAAATACGAATGTTATTGAATGAAAAATATGGAAACATATGCAATATTTGTGTATCTAGAAAAGGCATTTGGCAGGGTAAGTTAAACATTTATTAGAGAAACTGAACAAAATTGTCATGAGATAAAGACAAAAGTCCTCTAAGTAATACCTGTTTAGAACACAAAGATAATTATTTGTAATAGAAACTTCACTTATCTTAAAAGAAGATGATGTAAATTTTGTTATTGAGATCCCGATTTCGTGAATATCCACATCTTGAGTTGAAAACAATCTTGTTGTCAACATTACGATCACTAGAGATCACTATGTTTTTTCCATACTACCAAAATCTGAAAATGAAATAAACTTAAAAGCAGAATCGACTGTCGGTATTTCAAAATTCATTAAGCAATTTTTATTTTTTAAAATTAATATTTTTTCCTTAACCATTAAATCTATCGGACCATTTAATTGTTCTAATAATTTAACTTCTGTATTTCTTTCATGGTTAAATGGCAAAAAATGATCTGTTATGGCCGATTTATTAGGCTGTTTATACTTAATGTTATGAAAATGTTCTTTCGTTCTGGCAGAAACGCAGTGACCACTAGTGATTGTAACATTGACAACACGATTGTTTTCAACTGAAGATGTGATAAATATTCATGAAATCGCGATCTCAATTAATAAGAAAATTTATTTAATTTTCTTTTAAGATAAGTAAAGTTTCTGTTACAAATAATTATATTTCTGTAGTATTTGTTGCTTCATTGTAACTAGCTTCATTTTTTACGTAATCTGGTTAGAAACTAAACATGTATCAGTAAAGAGTTTAGAGGGTAGTAGAATAGGGAGAGGTATATGTTAGAAATACTTCACAGCAATACCAAATCACCTGATTTGGCTGGGTACCACTTGGTATTTAATGTCCTTTTGCAAACCCTCTTAAAAAGTCCAGAAATGGAATAAATATCCAGTTTGTGAATGCTTATGTGCTTGTGGCCAGAAATATTATTGTAGAGGATGGTGCTCTCTTTGATAAAATTATAACTTAAACGTTTACTTGTGAGTCGATTAATGACACTAAACAACACTTACTTTTAAATTTTTCCGGAACATGTTTCAGAGACTTTGTCTCTATCCTCAGCTGCCCATCAACTGGTTCTCATTGGTGTAGTTGACAATATTTTGTCATAGGTCTCCTATGGTGGCAGTTCAAGGAACTTGCTGAACCGCCACCAGAGGAGACCTATGACAAAATATTGTCAACTACACCAATGAGAACCAGTTGATGGGCAGCTGAGGATAGAGACAAAGTCTCTGAAACATGTTCCGGAAAAATTTAAAAGTAAGTGTTGTTTAGTGTCATTAATCGACTCCCTTTAAATTTAATTTATCATAACAACACTGTTTTCAACACTTCCAAGAAAGGAATTGTTTACTTGTGAACTTTTATGATGAGAAGACAGAGTAACTTGAATAGTTATAAATATAAGCATTGTTAACAGTGAAGCTAATTTCATGTATAAAGACTAAAATTGAGTCATACCTTTTAAAACTTGTAACTTCACTCATGTCCTTTTACAAAATAAGGAAATTTTTCGAAACTGTTGCAGTTTCATCCTCAGCTGATTAGCGACTCATCACAGTTGGTTGTTGTCTGGATCTTTTGTAATTGGCTCCCTCTCTCTCTTGGAAGATTCTTTACATAAGTTCATTAGACCACTCACTGATGGCGCATCAAAATTTAGAATATGTGGAATGTTTTTAATAAGAAAACTTTTTTCCCATGTTGTAAGTTCAAGATTTGTTGACAATGGTTTTAGTAGTTTGATCTCCTCTCCGATGTGGTGGTTATCATTCAAGAAATGAAAAGCAACTGCCCATTTTTCTGTTTGTTTGTATTTTATGTTCCTACGGTGTTCTGTTAATCTAGTTTTTAAATTTCTCTTTGTCAAACCAATATAAAATTTGTCACAGTCTTCACAATTTATCCTACATATGCCTGATTTTTGTTCTGGTGATATCGTGTTTTTTAAGGGATTATTTAACAATTTCTTGAGTGAGAATCTGTGTTTTGGTGCTAGTTTGATGCCATAATCTTTAAATATTCGTTCAAACTTCGGAAATGCCCAAGGATGGTAAGTGATTTTTTTTTTATTTATGTTTTGAAGAGTAGTGATGTTTTAATTTCTTTTGCTTGTAGTCCCGATTGATCAGTTTTTTTGGTTGAGTTTGGATTGAAACCATTTTTTTGTGCTGTATTTAAAATATATGTAAATTCCTCATTATATTGTTTTTGATCTAAAGGTATGCTGTTCAGTCTATGGATCAAACTTCTAAGAGCAGCTAATTTATGTGACAGGGAATTGAAACTGTTGTGTTTTATTTAATTATCTGTGTGAGTAGGTTTTCTATAGATTTCAAATTTTACACTCATTTTGTCTTATAATCATCAAATCTAAGAAAGGCAATTGATTGTTTTCTTCAGCTTCCATCGTGAATTTTATATGATGATCTTGTATATTCAGTAGTTCTAAGGAGTCAGTTAAAAACTTTTTAGGGACTACAGCAAAAATATCATCAACATATCTGGCCTGGAATTTAAACATGTATGAGAAGGTTTTAGTGATGTGTGTCTCCAAATTGCTCATACACAGATCGGCTAAGAAAGGTGAAAGTGGATTCCCCATTGCTAGGCTTTTGTTTATGCAAAAGGACATGAATGAAGTTACAAGTTTTAAAAGGTATGACTCAATTTTAGTCTTTAAACAAGACAGAGTAATATTTTTTTTTTTTCTCTTAATTTATGTCCAACATGTATGGGGCAATGAATGAAATGGGCAAAATTATGCTTAAATGAGCCCATGGTACGTAGAGCTTAGAGTTACCTGACATTCATCTTTCAGGATAAGGGAAAGCTTCTGAAAAAACCTTTCCCAGACAAGTCACCCTTAACGAGATTAGAACTCGGGACCTCATGAATGTGAGGCAGGCACAATGCTTTTTATTAAATACTGTTTTGGATAGATAGTGTAAATTTTTGAGCAGTCGTTGAGATGACGTGCACCAAATTGTGAAAATTGTTCTATGTTTCTTTTCAATCCCATCCCATAATGATGCCATGGAATGTTTTGTTTATTAAATGTTCACTGGTCAGATGAGAGAAATAGATTATCAACAGAATGTGTAACACATATGCTGTTTCATATTTTTGTAAAGATGTAGGTTTTTCTCATTCTATGACAAGATTAAATGAAAATGAGTTTCTCAGAAATGTTTGAGGAAATGAGAAATATTCCTTCCTTAGAAAGTAAACATGATGAATACATATAGTGTAGTTATCATTGGAATAAAGGACATATGTAATGCCAACTCTGCCCTCACACTTATCACATGTCTCTTATCTTTTGGAGGCCTCGATGAATAATGGTTTTCAGAAGAAAGAAAGTGTAGGTAAGAAAGAAGGACAATAATGTTAATCATACAACACTCTTTACAGAAGAGAATAACAATGAAGTCATTCTCCATCTTGTTTGCTAGTACTTAGAAGTGATGTTCTGATGAAAATGACAATGGTGAGAAGTATAAAATGAAGATGAATCAGAAACGTTAAAACTATAATGATTGGAACGAAATCAAGATAAAAACAGCAGAAAAAGGCTTTAAGCAGTAATATGACTGTTGTCAAAAATCAGAGGATTGTATAAAACTTAAAAAAAAAGGAACTAAGGAAAAGTCAATGAAATACTTCATGGGAAAACATGGAGCAAGTGAAATAGATAGACAAAATAAGTAAATGAAGCTATTTTGGAAAGAGTAACAGAAAAACAATACTGAAATTAACCAGAAGAGATAAAGAAACTGAACAGATATTTTAGAATAAACTATTTCTTACTAATAAAGGAAATAGGGAATGGGAAGAAAATTTGGGGCAGAAGACGATACAAAATAACACTGTGGCAAGCACTGGGGATCTGGATTGGTATGCCAGGTTCAGGGCTAGCTGTCCAGTCATAAGTGTGGTAACCAGTGGTGTGCGAACCTCAGAAATTGTTACTGGGATGCACCAGCCACGAAAACAAAAGGCATTGCTCCTTGCTCGTTATTAGTGATCCCAGCCTCACTTTCAGGTAATGGGGCAAAGGGCAGTTACTTGTGAGAAAGTGGATAATGGCTCGGACAGTTCCAAGTTACCCATTTTACTATGATCTTAATTGTATAGTACCTTCAACCAGTTACTGTAAAATCAACAGCATCCTTTTCTGTTGCAAATGCTTTATTTAATATTATTAAACATTATCATCATCGTCGTCAATCATTATTGAGAAAAAAACTGAACAGCATGACCCATTACAATGTAATATACGTGCTTTATCTTCCGAGACATCAGTTCAGAACGACTTGCGGTGCATTAGCCAGAGTACATTGTTCTATTGTTAAGCCTGCAACTTTAATAATACTGTTGAACCACTTATTTTAGATGTTAAGTATAATAATTTCTCAGCACTTCACTTTTGAACTGATGTGTCATTCACAGTGATTCATTAATGTGAACATAAATTTTGTTAATAATGTCTTTACAAGATGACTTCACTTATATTGATATTTTGCAATTGCAAAATCACAGAACTATCATGTCAGTCACAGTTATTATAATTTTTTGAAGTCTATTGCATTTACAAATCCGCTGAACTGTTTTATGAATCTTTTTGTGAGGTCCCTGTTTGTAGTCAGCCGTTCCCCACCATGGTGAATTATGGCTGCTGCAAGATCCTTCCTTTGTTATTATTATTATTTATTAAAATGCTTTTCCGACTGCATAAGGCATTTAGTTTTGTTTAACTTTATCTACAAACCTTTGATATTTTTTTTTAAATTTACGTCTGCCGCAATGTTAATATCGGACGGTGAATGAATTGGGTGAAATGATGCTCAAATGAGTCCAGGGTCCATGGAGCTTAGAGTTACACGACATTCCTCTTGAAGTATAAGGGAAAACCCCGGAAAAACCTTATACAGGTAACTCACCCTGACCGAGATTCGAACTCAGGAGCTCTTGAACGTGAGGCAGACATGCTACCATCTACGCTATCAATTCTTTGATATTGTTCTTTGTTCTTTTTATTATTTAATGCTTCCATCCTCAATGTACTAATATTAACTTCCTTCTAAAAGGTTTAAGTTGCATATGTCCACCAGCTTGTTTGCCGTCATCGACTGCTATAACGGAATTTTGGAACACGTTAAACACCCATAAACAAATAACTAAAGAATAGCTTCTTTATTGCGGTTTCATAAGCCAAAGAAATTCTTAATAGTAACAAGCTACCGTAGAATATGTCGGTATGTTTACAAACAGCTACAGGAGGCGGCACACTGTGTCACTTACCTGCGAACTTTGATAGCGTGAGGCACGTGGCATTGTTCCTGTCACTGCCTAATCCACACTCATTCTACAGCTTTTTCTTTATGCGGCTCTATTGGTGGTAAGAACTGTCACATAGAGGCTGAGCAACTACTTCTATATATTCCGTGTCGTTTCGAAACATCCTGTATTATTCCTTCACTGTAAACCTGTGCGACTATGCATTCTGTAATTTATTTGTATTGAAATACAACCCTCTGTAAGACGGAAATTTGTGTAAACCGAAAATAAATGCCGGAACGATCGCGTTCCGTTTTAGAGAGCTTTTACTGTATCAAGTAACACGAGCTTAAAAATTTGCTTAATACAGGAGAAACAAGGGCAGATATCGGTTTGCCTCTGAATCAAGGCCGTTGTTCTATATGTTACCTTTGATCATAACTTTCAAAGATAATTATAGCTCATAACAATGGATCATTGCACATTATGAGCGAAAATAAATACTTGTTCTGATGAAATCAAAGCAAAGACGAGAATGTGATGAATTTTGGTCAACGCTTGTGTTTGCTGTACAAATTGCCTTGAAGTCTGATTAGGAAGATATGGAGAATACTTCACAGATATGGACAATATCCACGTTCAGTTGTAACAGCTACAGTAACTCTTTTGTTTGGATTGTGGCCTTGATTTGCACTTTTGAAGTTGCATCGCGAACAAGAAAGCTGAGAGAGAGAGAAGGTCCGTGGAAAGCAGATATAGTGTTTCAATTAAAAGGCGTGAAGCGGATGAAAGCGTGCAGCGGTTATTTGTTTTGCTACGTTCCACTCAAATTCCCACAGACACGGACAGGCGTAACGGAAATGTTGAATGATTAACGAAAAACGTGTACCCGGCCAACGGTGTTACGTTTCTTTATCGACACTGATAGTGAGAAAGTCGTGCAGAGACAAGGATGGAAAGTGTAGCAGTCCACCCCTCCTGTCCCTCAAAACCTTCCTGTCGTGCCGTAGTTCGCACAGGTTTCGCGACTCAAGTGGATGGCCTCAGTCATACAATAATGTTATAAAATGTGGTCGGCTAAATAAAAACGCCATGATGATTGGAACAAGGGAGTAATGGGACATTTACTGCAGGTAGGACACGAGTTCAAACATTATAGGTTAAGGAGACATGTAAATACATTTGTTGGCACGATTGTAACCGGCTATCTCTGTATTTTAAGGGATATTTAAAGATACTGAGATATATTGAAGCTGATACGATTTTAACTTCAGTAATTTGTGGCAGAGGGAGCTTATTTTAACATATTTTGTGTTTACTTTATCTGGAGCTTTGTATTTTACTGCTTATTTTGATAAAAATAATAACAATGCTTATGTAGTTACTTTTATTACTACCAAAATATTTTCAAATTAAAATTAACATTTCCACAAAAATGCAGTTTTTATAGTTCACGATTATAATTATGTATAAATTAAGATACATTGTTCAAAAAGCCTAAACAATACCCAACTTACCCCGTAGCTCAGTCGGTAGAGCACCTGCCTGCCGTGCTAGGGGTCCCGGGTTCGATTCCCAGCAGTGGGGGTGTAGATTTTTCTCCGACCAAGATAATTCCTTATCTTCTCCAGAGTCTGGAAGTATGACTGAGAGTGCGAATGTGTGCGTGATCTAATGATTAAAACCAACTAATGCGAGTTGATATCTTTCATATATTCCAAAGGATAACGGCCGCCGATATGACCATTGCAGTTAAAGGTGATGTATAAATAGAAGAAATAAAAAAAAATCCAACTTTCCATCTCTAAAGCTTTGTGAGATATAAACCCCTCCCCAAAAATTCAAAAGTTTAATTTTAACTCCTTAAAACTTTAAACAAAAATAACACGGAAGTTGCCCGCCTCTATAGCCCGTCTGCCTCACCTTCAAGAGATCGTGAGTTCGAATCTCGGATAGGGTGAGTAATCTGGATGAGATTTTTTCCGAGGTTTCTCCTTATCCTGTCGGGTAACTAAGCTCTATGGGCCTCGCCGTGGCTTAGTGTTTAGACCGCTTGACTCTCACCAAGGCGGCCCGGATTCGATCCCAGGCGACCGCAGAGTGAGATTTTCGGTGGACAACATGGCGCCGGGACGGGTTTTCTTCGAGATCTCCGGTTTCCCCCGCCATCTCATTCCACCGGCACCTCCCATCTTCATTTTATGTATCATCAGTATCAGCGCCTATGGTGCCGGATGTAGTAAAAGAAGGCGTTAAACATTACACACTACATTTCTAAACTCTATGGAACCTGGACTCATTTGAGCATCATTTCACCCATTTCGTTCGTCTGATATGACTTAACGTTAGAGGATGTAAATTTAAAAAATTACACCAGTTATATTTTATTCACTTTAGCATTGTATTAAGTCACTAGAAAAATGTAGCCCGCCTGTGTAGCGTAGATGGTAGCATGTCTGCCTCACATTCAAGAGGTCCCGAGTTCGAAACCTCGGTCACGGCGAGATACCTGGATAAGGTTTTTCCGGGGTTTTCTCTTATCCTTAAAAACGAATGTCGGGTAACTGTGATCTCTATGGATCCCGGGCTCATTTGAGCATCATTTCACCCATTTCATTCATCGTCCGATATGATGACGTCGGAGGACGTAAATTAAAAAAACAACAAATAAATAAAATAATAAAAAATGAAAAACTAGAAAAATAAATATTGACACATGCAAATTGTTTGTACTCTCGTAAGCACTGGAAGGCCATTTCGCGGGGTTACCTACGTTGCTGGTTTAGGTTGTTGGTGGGAGGGGCAGAAGGGAAAGGTGTTTTATAAGTATTATTGTAAGAATTAGGATGTGGGGGTTTGAAGTTGAGATGGTCTTTCAGTATGGAACTGGGAAATAGTATTGTGTGCTTGTAAATGCTGAACTGTTTCAGGCTGGGTTAGTTAGTTTGTGATCTTAGTACGTGTCTAGTGAAACTGAGTTTGTCTATTGATTTTTGTTATGTGGAGGAGAAAAATGCTAACCAGGGAATCTGTGATTCGCCATCTTTGCATGGAACATACTCTAAAAACCCCATCCACGGGTATGGCCAATCATGACCTGACTGGCAGCAATATAAGAGCTATTTACCTAAATAAATCAGTAAAAGGGTAGAGATGATGGCCGAAAGCTTGGGTACCAGTTTCCTTTGCCTCGGCTGAAGTCTCGCGGAGTACTGCAGAATGAACGGCGAGACATTTATTATGTGTTTCAAATGGGAAGATGTTTATCTCCACGATATGGCATGCTGGGCTCCTGTATAAATTGATCCAACGGGGCTCCCAACACAGATCAACATTCTATACAGCTTCTTGCGACACCGCACTTTTAAAGTCACAGTTGCGGGGAAAACATCAACACTTAGACCAGTGAGAGGCGGAGTCCCCGAAGGCTCTGTACTATCTCCCACCTTATTCAACGTCTTTATGGCAGATTTCGCCACAGAACCACGAGTCGTAATGACACAATACGCTGACGACGTGCTTCTGTTCTGCAAAGACATACTCAGAGCCTTCAACCCCATACAGAGACACCTCCGTCTCACACAGCAGTGGTGTCGGCGTTGGCGGATGTCCGTAAATCCGGACAAAAGCCACGCCATACTTTTCACAAAGCGCCACACCCCCGCAGACTGCCCCAACTTCAGCTTCCGAGGTCGAAGGATAGAGTGGACTAACTCTGTCCGATACCGTGGAGTAACATTGGATAGAGGCCTAACCTTTCGCCAACACATCAGAGACCTAGCGGCAAGGGTACAGGGAGCTATCGCTTCCCTGTATCCTATGCTGGGGTCGAGCTCGATGCCGCTTGGCCTGAGGTTATACCTCTTCCGAGCGCTGGTAATCCCCGTGATGCTATATGCCTGCGAGATCTGGGGCATGGCCGCAGATAGCTGGTTGGCATGGCTTCAACGTGCACAGAATAGAGGGCTACGGTCTATCTATTCTGTGGGTCGCTATTTTCCTACCAGGTTGCTTCACGAAGCCTCTGGACTTCCATATGTGGAGGACGAAGTTAGGCGCCGGGCATCAAAATTCTACGCAACTTTACCAACTCACAGAAGTGCCCTTGTTATATCACTGGGGGATTATGACCCCACTAGACGCCGTTCTAGACAACATCGGGTCCCCCGCATGGCATGCGGGCACCCAAGATAACCCAGGAGCTAATCCTAACAGCAGCTAAAGCTGAGCTCCATATAATCTCCTAAGTTGCTTGGCAACAAAATTCTCCCCAACCTAAACTAAATTAAAAACACCAGGGTGGAGGGAATTGCATCCTGTCCTTTCATCCCGAAGGTACAATAATTGTAACCTCACAAAATTCATCAACCTCAAAACCTACACCATATCCATCCTACAAAATCCCGTATCAAATACCTATACTGCGGTAAAACCCTTAACGGGTGGGCACGCAGCAAAAACCTTCTGGCTATATACAGCCAGCCAGCCAGCACCACATGGCATGGCAAGGTGTTTGTCCTTGAGCGCTACTGGGTGAGCAACCAATCGGAGTACTGCGGGGTTGTCGTATGGCTTTCCCCCTAAGTGATGTGTGACGAGCACCAAACTAATCAAGCTTTAATACATACTATTCGTGCTAAGACAAAAATTCAGATTTTGCAAAAACTTCCATGAAGAAAGAGAGAGTAATGTATTTAACACAACCGTAAAAACCCCATATTGTTAGTTCAAACAGTTTTCCTAGTACAAATAAATAAAGTAGTTACCATTATACCAATACATTGCGACGTAGCACTATAATGTATATCATTATTGGTTGGCATGTATTCGTGAACGTATATATTAAATTACTCAGAACTGAAACGTAAACATTTGACATGACGTGATAAAAGAAATATGTACTTTGAATAAGCCAAGGTGTTTGTTAAATTCAATGAGAGAAAACAATACACTTCTTGCTAGTCTGGCAGAACGTGTCTGGTCACATTGTATCTTTGTTTATGAATGGTTCGTAATCTCTATTTACTCTAGCGTTCAAAGCAGTATTATTGAGTTACTCTTCCATGAAAAAGTGTATCAGCTGGATCAATGAGATGTGATCTACCTTCCCCCTTTACTACTGCTAGAACAATCCAATATAGTAAATGTGGGCTCAAATTATATTGCAAAAAGAAATAATATTTTTAAACTGACTGACGTTGAACGACTTATTCACGAAAATATTAACAAGGAACACAACAAGACTGGGAAAACTGCGTGAGACATCATATAAACTACAAGAAAACGACTTTTGGAAAGAAATAGCACGTAACGAGATTTTGGAACCTATCATCATAAATTTGCAGTACTCAGACGTTGAAGACAATAACAGTGACAATGACGAATTATCTCATAACGTAACATTCACAGCTATACAGATGCACCGCTGGTATTTGCGTTGGATTAGAAAAATAAGTAATTCATAAATTATAATTAACTTTAAACTAAATATTTAAAGCATTTGCGTAATATACGAATATACATGTTGAAATTGTGATTTCAACAACTGCATTATTATAAAACTTTGGAAAATTCAGTTTACGTCTTTGCCACGAACGCTCGCAAATGTGCGAGAGAGAGAGGGAGATATAACAAGAGTAGGGATAACGAGGTGGCAACGGTGAAGACTCGGACGCATCTGATTCGCTACAGGTGAGAACTCTTCCCATTTGAAACATATAATATGATTGCTGTGTTTAGTGCATCGTTATCTATTGACATGTTTATAAGTGTGGGTCATTGAGTGGAAGTTGGGCCCGACTTGGTAGCATAGATGGTAGCGTGTCTGCCTTACGTACAAGAGGTCCCGACTTTGAATCTCGGTCAGGGTGAGTTACCTGGATAAGGGTTTTCCCGGGGGGTTCCCTTATCCTTAAAGACGAATTTTGGGTAACTGTAATCTCCACGGACCCTGGAGTCATTTGAGCATCATTTCACCCAATTCATTCACCGTCCGATATGACTTAACGTTGGAGGACGTAAATTACTATAAAAAAGTGGAAGTTGGCAGGCTTGTATTGAAAGATTTAAGAAGGGCGTAAGTGTTGATTATGGGGTTGTAGTGCATGCTGCTCAAAACAGTAAAATACAGGATTTGTCAGGAATTCCGATTCTAATTGTAAATCATAAATTAACTCTTATTATCATAAGTTGTTATCGTTTAATGTGTTTTTCGAATTCCCGTGCTCTTTCGTCGTTTCCATCGAATTTATATTTGTTTAATTATAGTTATATCCAGGAAGTTTATCGTTTAATTTTATTCAGTTTCAAGAATTTTATTTTGGAGTTCAGTCTGTTATGTAATTCTCTTTTATTATTTTTTTTATTGATTTACGTCGTTTAACGTATGGGGAGATGAGTGCAATGCGAAACGATGTTCAAATGAGCTTAAATGTTACTCATCATTCATCTTTCAGGATAAGGGAACATTCCAGAATAAACTTTATTCAGAATAACCCTCCCTGACCGAGATTCGAACTCGGAACTTTTGAATGTGAGGCACAGACGCTAACACCACACTACAGAGGTGGGCATCATTTGTTTTGATCTTATGAGTACTCCTATTTCAGAATTTTCTCTCAAACAGTCAACTTTCCAATACGTGTCGAGTCTGAGCTATTATAAGAGGAATATATGTACTAGTTACACGAATGTATGATAATAAAGTAACTCGGGTTATTTAATGTGAACTCTTATAACACTAACAAGAAGAGAGAAATAGTTTGGGTAGCTAAGGAAGACGACGTAACTTCAACTCGTACGCTTTTAACACCATCCGACATCTGTCTCCACTTTCTTTTGTTCTCGTTTTATAATGACTTGCAAGAACATCGCACAACCAGGTCTTTGTGATCTTTTAGTGCATGATCAGTGACGTAACAGTCAGTGACGCGCAAGTAATTAATTATGGAAATACTCCACATCGTGGAAGCCAGAATTAACCTTGGAGGGCTCTTCCAGATCTTGAACGTAGTCCAGACGCGGCTGTGGGTGAATTGATTAGGTGACTGAAAATTCGCTAACCTAAATTCGTAAAATCAGCATCACAAAAATCGGATTTTATACTGGAATAGTGGTTTTGAATTTCGATGGGGTCTCCCTCGCTTTCATTATGTCCACGAAATGCCATTTGTCTACTTCCCTAATGGGATATTGCATGAAAAGCCTGTTAAGCTTAACGTTCACATTGTATTTTGCAATATATAAACGTGAGCCTTCCCGAAGAGCGTCTGCAATTTTGTTAGTGTTTTTTCTCAGTTCCTTCAGTCCAACAGAATTATGTTCCTCATACCAACGAGTGGTCCTTGTGTATTTTGAAGATGCTCCGCCATAATATTTTTGTAAGCATAGCACTAGTGTTGGCCTACCGACATTTACGACGCGTTTGTAATGTTTCCATAAAGAAAAGGGTGTTTGGAGAATGGAACACACCGAGTCGTGTGTTGGTTTCGTTGTAAATTCCTTAAATAAGAAAAATTAAACACTTCACATATCACATAAAAAGTTACGTTTTTACACAGGATGCAAACTGATGTGACTTTGTGGGTTCGCAGAATTAAAAGTCCGAGTTGCAGATATTCCAAATGTTCTTTATTTCCTTAGAAATACACTGTTCAGTTCTCACGTAACATTACGTGACACACACACAACACAATCTTCCAAGGTCGATGACAATAACAAACAACGTTCTGATTACATCAGCTCATCTGTTTACTGCTTACGACTGACTCTTGGAGAGTCGTCGTTCCCTTAAATACCTCATATGATAATTTCTAGATTGTTCTAAAACAAACCAGAAACCGAATAATCTCTATCATTCAAGAAGTCATTAGAAATTTCCATTTACCTCACTTATCTGTGCCGGTAAGTGTTTTATCTCCGGCGGCATGTTTATCTGCTTATGCAAGCTCTTTATCTCCACGAAACACTATTCGTCTGTTGTCTATTTGCGCCGAACCTTTTATACCCGTCGCCGTGACAATAATAAACAGTAGCACATGACACGCGGGACTCGCTTCAAGCAGGTTACCATTTCTGCCAACAAATATATTTTCAAATAAACGAAAAAGTAGGAAGAAAGTCCTGTATTGTGTTGGCAACATGAGTTTGGTGCGGAATACACGGCTTTTCTGAATCGAATCCGTAGCCATGGTAACCAGCAATGCATTCTGCCTCTCCAAGCTCTCCTCACTCGCCGCAAGTGTTACGGCCACCTTGGCCTTTTAATAACGAATCACTAGTCGGGAAGTAAGTCAGCTACATTATCGTCACGCCAGCGCCAAGAGAGCGGCTCCATTACAAAATATAATTTGGAGAACTTTTATAAAGGAAAATTAAATGCTAGAAAATAAAATATAACCATGTAATTGATTAAAAAAACAAGTAGGTGAATCGGCGATTCAAACGCATCAAGGGAGAACCGCCCCTGACATCCTACATGGCACACCGCCTTGTTTACACCAGATGCAATACAACTGTGTAGTCGCTGCAGCATTACTAAATATGCCACCTTCCATATTGGTGTAAAAACTGAGTTCTGGGTTACATCGAATGAGATATGTTTGCGTGCTCAGCGTTGCCACCTCATTAGTCCCGCGTTCATATTTCCCTCTCTCTCGCACACTATTCTAGAGCATGCAAGTCGTAAGGGAACGCAAACTGAATTTTCCAAACTTTTATAAGAACGCTGTCAAATTAAAATTGGAAAATTATAATGTATGTTTTAAATGTTATAATTATAATTTATGAATTATCTGTTTTCCTAATCCAATGGAACTGCCATGGCTCATCAATATAGTTGTCAATGTCACTTACGTCAAAAGACAATTCGTCATTGTCACTGACTTCACCGTTTGAGATTTTAACATTTATGATAGGCTCCAAGATCTAGTCACGTGTTATTTCTTTCGTAAATAAAAATCTTCTTGTAGTTTTTCTACATGGCTTACGCGTTTTCCCAGTCTTGTTTGGTTACTCTGTCAATTTCTTCATGAATAACTCGTTCAACGTCAGTCACTTTAAAAGTATTATTTCTATTTGCAAGCCCCCGTAGTATTTGAGGCCACACAGCTCAGTTGGATTTTATTTGGGCAGGCAGACTAACTCGTGTCTCATTTCAATTGCAAGTTGTTCCAGCTGATTTGGTTTTTAAACGGAAGGACAACCAAATAATACTCGAACTGATTAGAACTCTATACGCTAAATAAACACCGTCCCCAATTACAAACATATCACGTGATACGTAAAATATGAAGCTATTAACAGTGAAGCAAACAAATATATACAAATATAATAATTTGTAACATAAAACTTCACTTATCTTAAAAGAAATGATGAAAGTTTTCTTATTATCTTATTCACATGCTCAGCCAGAGCCTTAAACAACCTCGTTGTCAACGTCACAATCGGTAGATGTCACAGTACTATCAAGATCTGAAAATGAAGCAAATTTAAAAACAATCGACTGCCGGTATTTCAAAATTCATTACGGTATGTTTATTTTTTAAAATAAATATATTTTCCCAAACCATTAAATCTATTCGGACCATTTCATTGTTTTAATAATATAACTTCTGGATTTATTTCATGGTTCAATGACCAAAAATGATCTGCTACGGCCGATTTATCAGTTTGTTTATACTTAATGTTACGAAAAAGTGACATTATCCGCATGGTAGATGCGGACCCTCACCTTCGAGTTGAGGGCCCATGGCAACCCACTCATTACCCGCGTGGTCGGGGTCGCCCATCTCATATCGACTTCGCTATCATCAAACGCTTTCCATTTCATCTCTCACTCACTTCGCTTAACGCATTACATTCAGATCACAACCCAGTACTTGCTGAGGTTAATACACGGATTGCCAATCACAACGTCTCGGTTCAAAACCGGGATGTGGACTGGGATTGCGTCAAAGTCTGCCTGAATGACTCCATTCCTCCCAACCCCAACATAACCGACATTCCCTCCCTTGAGGCTGCGGTCTCGTCCTTCACCTCAGTCGTGAAGCGAACGGTCCGCAACCTTACAGTTATCACCCCAGCTCCACTTCATCCGGATGTTCTTCCCCTAGACATCCTACTACTCATTCGCCGTTCTTGGGCAGCAAGGCGGCTCTACCAGAGACACCGCACGCCTCATAATCGAGGGCTTCATCGGCGACTGTGCCGAGAGGTTCGTGCCCGCCTCCGTGAGCACAGAGTGCGCGCGTGGGAGGACACGATGTCTCGTATGAACCTCGAGGATGGAGACGTGTGGAGGGTCATTAAAAGACTTCGGAACCGCCAAGGGACACCAAACTCCCCACTCCAGGGTACCCAAGGCCTGTCCTACGAACCACAGGCCAAGGCTACGGTGTTCGCCGACTACCTTGAGAGGACCATGAGGCCTAGAGAAGACCCCCAGGACCCAGCCTTCTCTGACCGCGTTAGGCAGGAGGTACGTCGATACTTTCGGCGACCCCCGGCTGAGGCGGACAGACTCCCAGTCATAAGACCCAGTGAGCTTCAGGGCGTACTCCGGCGCCTCAAACCAAAAAAGGCAGCGGGACCTGATGGCATAACGCCACTCATGCTCCGCCACCTTCCCTTCAGGGCCGTGTTATTTCTAACCAAAGTCTTCAATATGTGTCTCTCTCTGAGTCACTTTCCACGTAGTTGGAGAGAGGCTCGGGTGATATGCATCTTGAAGCCAGGGAAAGACCCGGTTAATCCTGCCAACTACCGCTCCATCAGCCTCCTTTCTGTTCTCTCGAAAGTTTTCGAGAGACTTTTCTTAGCCCGCATGTCCCCCCTTCTGGGTGACATACAAGCTATCCCTCCTCACCAGTTTGGCTTTCGTCCTGGGCATTCCACGTCACAGCAGTTGCTGCGCGTGGTGGAGGCTGCAGCCCTGGATTTCCAGGACAAGGCATTCACCTCGGCGGTTTCTCTGGACGTGGAAAAGGCTTTCTCTACGACCTGGCACGCGGGTCTTCTGTACAAACTCATCCAACTGGAGCTACCCACTCAAGTCATACACCTTCTTCACTCTTTCCTAAAACATAGATTCTTCACTGTCACAGTGGCGGGAAAAACATCTACACGAAGGTCTATCCGCGGCGGAGTCCCCGAAGGTTCTGTGTTATCCCCGACGCTGTATAGCGTCTATGTGGCTGACCTTCCCACTGAACAGCACGTCAACATAGCACAGTATGCTGACGACGTGCTGCTATTCTCAACAAACAGACACCCACGCAGAACCTTCAACCCCATCCAAAGATATCTAATCCTCCTCCAGGAATGGTGCACGCTTTGGCGATTGTCCATTAATACGGAGAAAAGCCAAGCGATATTGTTCACCAAGCGCCGTTTTCCCGCCAACTTCCCCCAATTTACCTACTTCGGGCAAGGGATCAGGTGGGAGAATTCAATCAAGTACTTGGGAGTCAAGCTGGACAAGGGCCTAACTTTTCGGGAGCACATCCAGGAGCAAGCTCATCGGTCGTGTGGTGCCGTGGCATCACTATACCCTGTGCTTCGGTCTGCGATGTCTGTTCCCCTAAAGTTGCGCCTCTTTATGGCTCTGGTCCTCCCTATCATGCTCTATGCGTGCGAAGGGTATGGCCGCAGGCTCACATCTAGTTCTGCTCCAACGTGCACAGAATAAATGTCTTCGGATTATTTATTCTGTTTGTACAAGGTTCCCCGTGAGATTACTTCATGAGGCTTCATCCCTCCGATATGTGGAGGATGAAATTAGACGCCGGGCGACAAAATTCTTGGAGGGTTTGCCCCAACATCAGAGCGCCCTAGTCAGATCCCTTGGGGATTATGTTCCTCGTGAGCGTCGCTATAAGCGATACCGGTTACCCCGCATGTCTTGCGGTCACTACCGGTAACCACATGATCTCCATTCCAGCCTAAATTAAATTTCAGCTACTCCAAAATTGTTATTATGGAATATTCAAAATTATTCATACCTTCTTCCTAGTTTATTAACTAACCCACCAGCGGTGCTCGCTGTCCGTAGCACCCGGTTCATCATTCCCTGAGGAGCAAAAAGCTACCTCCCTACACTAACCCCACTTAAATTACACCCGTCATTCTGCAACATCCACATCCCGCCACTACGTGGTTAAGCTCTTCCCAGAGCAGGTACACGATTTGACCACCCTTCGGGCTGTTCCAAACAGCCTTCCAGATTTGTGTCTGTCTGTCTGTTACGAAAATGTTCTTTTGTTCTGGGTTCCAAATTACGTTTTCTCTTTCCAATATAAACTTTATCACAGTCGAAACAATTAAATTGATAAATACCAGATTTTTTTTTATCATTAGTAATTTTATATTTTTTAGAGAAATGCAGTAAATTTTTAATATTATATTTATTTTGAGGAACCAAAGTTATACTATCTCTTTAATTTTTTTTTTTTTTTTGAAAATGTTTATTAACCCAAGGATGGTAAGTAAAATTTGTTTAAAGTTATAATCGTCTTTTATTTTTTAATGGCAGAAATATAATTAACGGTTTTTTGATATTTAAATTTTTCAATTTGTTATGCATAAAGTCTTTATTAAATTCATTAATTAAAGCAGTATTGATAATATGTTTATATTCTTTATTAAATTCCTCTTTATTCAGGGGTATATTTATTAATCCATAAATCAAACTATTGAAAACAGGAAATTTATGTGAACGATCCTAATCAATTAATAAAAAAAATTAATCATTTCTTATAAGATAAGTGAAGTTTTGTGCTAAAATTGTGATATTTGTATATATCATGTGATGTCTCACGGTCTGCAGATATATTCTAAAGGCTAACAGGAAGAGAACTGTTTGCTCTCCCTCGAATTTAACAAACACCTTGGCTTGTTCAAAGTAATTCTTTTAGCATGTCATGTCAATAATTTACATTTCAGTTCTGAGTAATTACAAATATATGTACACACATATCAACCAATAATGATAGTCATTACAGTACTTACTCGCGATATGTCGTTATAATATATTGGTATTATAGTTATTCGTTTTAAGAAAACTATTTGGGCTAAAATTATGAGTTTTTCACGGTTGTGTTAGAAACATTACTCCATAACGTCCTCGTGAATAACTTTTTGCAAAAATGAATTTTTGTCTTAGCGCAAATATTTATTACAGATGGATTTACTTGTTCCTCGTCAAACCACACTGGCAATGCAGTAAACACCGCAAGATTGGTTGCTGGCCTGGTAGCGTTCGACAAAAAGCATCGCATTTAAAAGTTCAAGTTTCCTTTCTGACAGTGGTAGAATAAGCACACAAAGCCATAAACACAAGGAAGTCTCTCCTTAAATTAGTAAGTGCAATTTCTGCTTGAGAAGCTACAAGTTGTATTGGAGTCCCAGCATCGACAAGTTGAGTGAGATTATCCAAGGAAGAGACTGAACGTCGTCGTCCTTGTTCGGAAAGATGTGTGTCACTTGCCGAAATGGACGCAGCCTTTCTAAACTGATACATTGACAATTCGAACAGCTCTGCCATGTTAAACAACACAGAACTTCTCGCGCAAACGGCAGCTAAAAAGCAAAATCTGACAGACTGTCACAGATAATTTTGCCTCGTGTTTGTAGAGAAAAATGCAAACCGTGACAGGAATATAATGATGTTTTTAGATGAGGTGATATTCCACGCGTAAGGGAATATCATTCAAAGGCATCCAGATGTTACGAAGATACACGAAGCACTCCGATCATCACATGGAATATAAGAATAACTCATTTTTTGTGCGTATAAAGCAAGTATTGTTTTAAGTGTAAATTCACTATAACATTGTCTTCGAAGCTCTTATTGTACAGCTGTCAGGAAACAACATAGGAATACGTTCAATTTATTTTTAATTTAAACGTCCTTCAATCTTCAGATAATGAATGAATGCAAATAGATGAAATGGTGCTCGGGGTTTTTAGTGATCTTTCACAATAACGGAAAACCACGCAGGGGAAAAAATATCCAAGTGATTCACCGTAACCGAAGTTCGAATTCGTAACCTGTTGAATATACGCAGGCACTTCTGCATTACAGAAGTGAATAATAATGAACAATGTTTGGCCTACATCTTCAATACAAGTCCCAATATTTAATATAACTTCAACACAGTGAACAAAATATGTTATGTGACCACTATTATATACCAAAACAGCATTTCCTTATTGGTATCGAAATTATTCCTATTTGGTGTACAGCTCGGTCGTAAGTAATTCCCTATACGGAAACGCATGACCCGTTAGAATTGAAACGTGGATACAGTAGGCAAGGTTGGAATTGAAGGTAAACTTGGGCTGCAAGAATTTTTGTTACGGGAATCAATGCCGTAGCATAAGAAAAATACGTAGAAATATTTGCTTTTAATTTAAATTGACTGTTTAACTTATATGTCGTCCGCCAAAAACTAATCGCAGAATATCGCAGCTCATTTGTTGCCAGATGTGCATTTATTTTCTATTTCCATCACAAATTTATCGACATTCGAATGTTTCAAGATTACTTGAAAAGTTTATGCATAATACACATGTATATCAGGGCCCAAATGACCTCGATGTCGACGGGCCCTAAAGCCCCACACACTCACTCACATGTATATCTACTTCTACCTATTATTATTTCAAGTTTGTAAAGGTATAAAGGGGAATAAATAGAAATTATTGTTTTCTTCTTTAAATGGTCTTGACAAATATCATTAAAGGATCTGAGCTTTCCAGATAAATTTACTTACTACGATCTTATACTGGTTGACCTGGTTAAGCTTCTTGATAAAGCATACTGTACAAGTACTCACTGTTATGATTTCCAACAATGCTTTTAGGTAGTTTCATTACCGACTTGAAGCTAGACTTTAGAACAAGTTTACTACATGGCAAAGCGAGAAGGCGTATCGGAAAAAAATTCGCAACAGAGAGATGTTTACCTGAGCTTATCGCACATACACGGCGAGTCCAGTGTATGTATTAGTCTGCTTAGACATAATCATGTCTTTTGGATAGCCATGTGGCATACATCGGCAGGCGCTAGAAAACATATAATATAGACACACGCAGCTTCCAATCACTCTCTTTGTGTTTCATAACTTACTGTACGTCAACTTACTAATATTTCACTCTTTTAATCGACCAGATAAGACCCGATAAGGGACGATCGCAGCGCTGGTCACCTGAAAGCAGGGGCGGCTTCTCAATGGGGTAGCATGTTTGCGCTACAACCAAAATGCTGGTTCTCCCTTTAATGCAAGGGCATGTTCCATTTGGAGTTCAGTTCAACCTTGTCTAGTGCAGTGGCCCTCAGCACGCTGTATTGTTTGCAGGTGCCAAGTAGTTCACTCTCAGGTGCAAATCACTGGTATACAATGGGGAGGTATAGGGCAGGATGAACCTATGGCGTGACGAGGCAAGTAGGGGGGAAGGGCGGGGCTTATGGCTGCATAAGGTTGGTTAACCTAGCAGCCAGAGAATAGTGAATGCCAAGCCTTCTCCTTCTGTTTTCAGCGCCACCCATTATTCTCATATTAAATGTTCGCATCGGTCAAATATTACCACAGAGTACTATTACCTACCAGAGCATAGCCACGTGTTTTGTTAGCTGTGTCGTGCTTTGATTAGTGAATAAGAGTGATTTATTTAAATACAAGTATATTGTGTTATATAAGGAGAAACAATGAATTCCATAAAGTGTCCATTAGCACATCCTTTTTAAAAATGAGCTTAGAAGAAAAAACCGAAAATAAGCGACTTGGAAGTCCCACGCCAAATATAAAAATCACATAGGTAGTCAAAACAAAAACAAGATATTTGAACAGGAACTTTAACAACAATGTATATGAGAAATATAATTTGATGTGTGGTTGTAATATTAAAAATAGCCTGTTTTGCTTTCCTTGCGTTCTCTTTGGCGGTGAAGATCCGTGGACAAAACATGGCGTGAATGCTTTGCAGCATCTTCATGATCGCGCTAAAAACACGTAACTTAAAAACTGCACATGAAAAACACAGTTTTGCTATGCTTGGCAATGTAAATATAGCAAAGCAGATGAAATGTGCAGTGTTTAACGTCCGCTTTTACTGCATACGGCACCGCAGGCGATGACACTGATGATACATGAGATGAAGATGGAGCACCGGTGGAATGAGATGGCGGGGGAAACCGGAGATCCCGGAGAAAACCCGCCCCAGCGCCGTGTTGTCCACCACAAATCTCACTTTGCAAAGCAGATGGACAGTGCATATCGGAGAACAATTGAAGAACACAGCCAGAAAGTGGCTTAAAATAGGTATGTTTTAAACATTATTGTTAACTGCATTAGGTTTTGTGGAGCCTTTGAGTTAGCTCTACGAGGACACGATGATTCAGCTACGTCAAGCAATCCTGGTATTTTTCGAGAACTGATAAACTTCAGTGCAGAGCTAGACTGTGTTCTGAAAAACCTATCTGCAGAATGCTATAGTGTTTAAGGGGACCTCCAAGACAATCCAGAACGAAATCTTGCAATGTACACTTGAAGTCTGCCATGAAGAGATATCAAGTCCATTTTTAGCTGCATAAATAGAAGAGTGTTATGCTCTAGAGTGTTTCTGAAATACGCATGTTGTGTTATACGCTGTGAATTACCGTTAACTTGTGTATACAGCAGTCTATAGTGGTAGGCTTAAACAACCGTTTGTTACTTAAAAAAAATTGCATGTATAAATTTGTGAACCACCGATTTTCAGAGCCATCAGCCGCCCCTGTCTGAAAGTCAATGCGCCTCAACGCTCTGTCGAGTAATGCATTTGACATCGAATTTTTGTTTTTCTTGGTGCCAACGGCGATATAATCAAGTCTATTGCTGGTGGAACAGACTATACTAAATGTTCAGATAAGAAAGCATACTCAGATAAATATTCATTCGCTAAATGCTCTTTCCATGATATTGCAAGAAATAATTGAAAAGCGGAAGCACTAAAAGTGCGATTGAAAAAAGTAATGCATTTCGGAAGTGGCTAATGCTACAAAACGTTATGTGAAATAAATCGAGTGTTTAAAAGGATCTACTTTTTGTGTAGTTGATTTTGTTTATCTCTTACAGCTTACTAATTATGCAAAATGCCTTCAAAGGGAAAACAACTTCACAGACTATTCCCAAAAATTGAATATGGCTTTTTGTCATTTAAGTATCTTAAAGATATAGCATTTTAAATGAAATCGCTGGAGCAACTTCTGAAAAAGAAAGAAAACAAGTTACCTATACGCCTGTCTGCCTAACCTACCTAGGTATCTACTAACTCCACATATCCATTCCATTTGAAGGTATTTGGAGTGGGACAGTTTTTCTTGAAAAACTTTTCAATTCGTGAAAGGTCGCTTAGTTTTACTCAAAGGCCCCGATGGCAGGCTTACGTGCCATAAATCTACGGCACAGGACCACCGGCTTTATTTACCTTCCGAGGAAAGCCATGCTAAGGTTTCGCTCCCCTCGCCCGCAAGGAAGAATCTATCGTATTCCGCCGGTTTTTTTTTTTAATTTACGTCCTCCAACGTTGCCATATCGGTCGATGAATGGAATGGGTGAAATTATGCTCAAATGAACCCAGGGTCCATAGAGCTTAAAGTTACCTGACATTCGTCTTTCAGGATAAGGGAAAACCTCGGCAAAAGCCGTATCCAGGTAACTCACCCTGACCGAAATTCGAACTCGGAACCTCTTGAACGTGAGGCAGACACACTACCACCACGCTACCGAGGCGGGCCGTCGGGTTTAAACCCTCACACTAATCTTGAATGTGTGTGTGTAGTGTTTAACGCCCGCTTTTACTACATACGGCACCACAGGCGGTGACACTGATGATACACGCATGATACATGAGATGAAGATGGAGCACCGGTGGAATGAGATGGCGGGGGAAACAGGAGGTCCCGGAGAAAACCCGCCCCAGCGCCGTGTTGTCCACCACAAATCTCACTTTGCGGTCGCCTGGGATCGAACCTGGGCCGCCGTGGTGAGCGCCAAGCGGTCTAACCACTGAGCCACGGCGCGGCCCAATCTTGAATAAGTCAATCTCTATTTGCTTTGAATTTAAGTGTGGCACAAGTGCATTAGTCTGTGAACAAAGGCCTAGGGAGCGTGAACTTTGAGCAAGTATATTTTACCTGCGTGGCTGGAAGGCCAGTTTTGTACGACTGTCTACACCAGCTTCTGAATGAGTCCTGAATTGATTTAAAGTCAGAAGTCTGGTATTCAAACTATTATCAACGAACAGGAGCAAAGGAAAAGATGAAAATAAGACAAAGTGGAGTAGCAATAAGGGAAACAAGGTTTATAATTTGCCTTACCAAATAAAACCTCCGTATTATATCGGCACTATTTTATGCACTGAGAATGCGTAATAGAAAAAATATCAACAGATAAAGAGGTAAGCTTTCCTGGTGACGAATATATTCCAGATCTTCTCGGGAATCAAGCCAGGTAAAAAGGCGATTTGAAATCGACAACAGTTAGTGGGAGCGGAGAGTTATGGAGGCTTTGGCAATTTCCTCCGAGAGGAGCACGCTTAATCGTGATGCTCACCTCCTCACCAGTTCACCTCCTCTTGGAAACCGGCCTTAAAATGGAAATCCGTTGGCTTAAGAAGCACAGATCTACACAGCTTGATCATCAAGTTAAGTAGTTACGTTTCTTTGACTTAATTAATTTCTACACTCATGTCATCTCCTGACCTGACATTCAATTTACTGAAGTGTTTTGTTCAGTATTGGGAATATTGGTAGTGTTTTGTCTTTGTTGATATTTGTGTTATGTCTAGTAATACATTTGTGGTTGTAACATTTATTAAAATATTCTGATGATGGGAGTGATGTACGCTCCCGAAAAGTCGATTTCAAATCGTCTTTTCACTTGGCTTGTTTCTCGAGTAGATCTGGAATAGACAGAGAGGTATTTCTTGCTTAAAACAACAAACGGTTATTGAAATGTTTATGGCAGATTGCCTTATACTATACAACTTATATAAGTTTTTAGTCATTATACTATACAGCAATAATGTTTTTTCATCAAAAACATATTCCAGAAGTGAATTTATGTTAAACTTTGATATTCAATAACACATTTTATATTTTAGAAGGTGATAGAGAAAACCCTGTGAATGTAGCATAGATTTATTAGGTTTTATGGTCTTCCATATATAATCGAACACAATACATACCTCCTTTTATCATTGGTAAGCGCCAGAGAAGCTAAAACTCCATGGAAAGCAAGGCCGTGTGCAGACAAATGAATGTAACTAGACGAGAAAGCAATGAGGAAAAACAACAGAAGCACTGATGCGTTATGAAATCCGTTGCCGGTTAATTCCAATTTGCGAAGGAATGCCCTTTCCTGTATGCAGCGAAAGGATATGCTTGTGTTCAAGGGGTTTCTTCAGTTTGTGTTTTACTTTGTGCATTGTGTAGCGAGGTCTGTTTCATTAGCGTGCTTACCTGAGTAAGGAAATTTCCCCCGTCATCTGTCTCGCCGCTAATCGAAGTCGGCCATGTGGTCGTGTTTGAGGAAACAATGTAGCACGTGAGTGAGAGATGCCTGACACACACATCTGTGAATATTGTTTGTTTGTTATACGTGGCGAACTGTTCGGATTGGGGAATAAGCACAGGTGAGAAAACAACTTTCTAAAACTATTGGTTAAGCTATAATGTTCAATAGCTTCTACTTTATTTAATCAATCTTACTGAAAGTCTGTTAGTGTTTCTTAAAATAGTGGTAAATCTTAACATATTCCACTAGGTTTAGTGAGGGCAAACCGAGCGATAGCGTCTGTGGCTCGTGTTAGTAGGTTTTGGTTCGATTGACCATGCTAACCTTCTGGCTTGTGGATTGTTGTGGAGTTTTTCTGGGTCACTGGGAAGGAGAATTATGTCCCCGAATTTCCTGTCCCTTCAAATTTCCTCTTTCTCAGGATCGGGGGCGGTTTCTGAGTCCCGGGCCCACAGAAGGTCTGTATGCCAGCAGGTATACGGGGTCAGTTGTACGAGCCGCCACTGGTTATTTAAGTTAATTGATGGAAATTAATCGTTCCTTCACACTAGCCGTATATAGGCTAAGGTTTTGGATAGATAGAATCAAACTGAAAAATTCAATGCCATGGCCAGGATTTGATCTCCTGGTTTCCGTCCATTCGCTCTTACCCATTGAGCTACCATGGCCAACGTGCCGTCATCACATTAAATTCTCCAATTGACGTATATTTTCCCGGTAAACCACTAGGGGCTCTGGTATTCGAGATACATCCGTTTAAACCCCTAGTGGTTTACAGGGAAAATATATGAGTCAGTTGTAGAATTTATTGTCATGATGGCACGTTGGCCATGGTAGCTCAATGGGTTAGAACGACTGGACCGTGTTTCAAATCCCGGCCCTGGCATTGAATTTTTCAGTTTGATTCATCTATCCAAAACCTTAGCCTATACACGGCTAGTGTGAAGGAACGATTAATTTCCATCAATTAACTTAAAAAAATAAGTTCGTGATAAAACATGTAAGATAAACATGCGTACGTAACTTCCAAGTCATTGCTAAAGGGCTAGTACGCCACTGACTACTTTTACTACTGAAATGAACGCCAATTGAATTTAACTTAATTACAAGACGCGAACGTAACAAATGTGTTTTGGACATAGCCCACTTTGTAAATTACTTGTGTATCTATATTACTACTTTCATTAGTTCTAACGTTTTACTGATTCCTAACGATGTCCGACCAAACAGTTTCAATTGAAAAACCTCGTCTATTTTAATGCTTTAGGTTGTAGTCCTATCGCAAATCTTCGCCTGCCTCCGTGACTCAGTCGGAATATACACACTGCTGCGTGAAGGTACTCTTTAGCTGGGATTAATTTTCTATCTACCCAATGACAATGTGAATTTTGGTGTAACCTAATATATAAACCACAAAGAAATCCAGGAACAACTCGTATGTTGTGAGATGTTTAAAGCAAAAAAGAAAGAAAGCATCAAAATGAAATGAAATTACATAGAGAAAACATAAAATGCTTGACGAATTACTGCTTCAAAAATAAAACTGGTCTCCGCCTTACTACTTTAGGTTGATTTCACCGGCTCTTTTTCCCTCTGGGTGTTTACATTGATAAAAGCAAAACAACAGAATGTTGAAATAATACCACAGAGAAAGCAATGGTTTATTAAACTATCCCACTGGTCCATGCCATTTTAGTTTGATGTTCTGAGGTGAAACAGTCAAGTGACAAATGCCGGGAGGTACTCAAACGTTTCCTCCGCAAATTTCCTTTCCCAGTTATCATTTAATTTCATCTACAATCAAGATCCACCGCCTGTAATGCCGTATGAAGTAAGAACGGGCGTTAAACATTTGAAGACAGGCAGGCAAACCTCATTAGGACTTCATGGTACGTCACGCCACAGTAAAAACGTATCAGATGCCGGTTGCCACTACATATTTCAATTTTATAGGTTAGCAGAAAAGTACCTAATTAAGAATTTGCATATAAAGGAAGTATTAATATCCCAGAAAATGCTAACAAAAACTAAAAGACGAGCAGCTCTCCAAATATGGCTTGTGCTAGAATTTAGTTTTCAAATCTCAAACCTTTCTTTCGTGCTTAATTTTTGTTCCGTTAAATCAAGGAAGGTAGGATCCGTTCCTTTCTAATTAGTCTAAACTACTTTTTGTATCAACGTAAATGTTAGCATATTCAGCACTTTCAGCCATATTATTAAGTAGATATTAGTACTTACAAAATACAAAATAAAGTTTGTCCAAAATTGCTAGTCCAGGTAACTAGCACTGCACAAAGAAAGCTGACAAAGTGTCCTGCAACTTAACAGGTTTAAGAGTGGGAGAGAGAGAGAGAGAGGGGGGGGGGGGTATTGGACACATGCGTCAATGGTTACGTTTAGATACCCAGGTGCTTGCTGTTATCCTTACACGCTGTATAGTACGTTTTACACGGAAGTTACCGTAGAGTCAGCCGTAAAATGTGTCTTTGGTCCCTGTTGTAACCTCATTTGCCTCCGTTTATGAACCTTAAAACAAAGTGGCCTGCTTATCCGCCATAACTCGTAAAAGCAACGGTGAAAGTAAAGCTGACGGAAACTACTTTGTGCGAAAACACTTTTTTTTAATCCCTTATTTTTATGCTGGATAACATTTGAGGTCACGATGTCTAGCACCAGTGGGTACACCGGAGAAGTGAACATTGATTCCTATACCTAATCCATACAAGCAGTTTAGAAAATATTTTTCAATACTGAAAGTGTGTAATTAGCACGATTCGAACCTCTTGAAAACTTTGGTACTAATCTAGAATTTGAGAAAATATAGCTTCAGGGTTATATGCTCTTGTGATGTTTCCGTAGATACAATTGGACATTTATAATCTAAATAAACAAATTATGTAGATAGTTTTAAAAAAAATACACAGCTGACTGGCATCTTAAAAGATCTAATGTGTGTTATTCAACATTCTCTGGCCAATCTTCTATTAACTATAGGGTTTTCTTGTTTTATGGTGATCAATTTATTTCCTGATTCCTAAAAGTATTTAATTTATTTTAAAATCCAAATATTTGCAGAAATGTTTTCGTTGTAGATGCACAAATCTATCGCTCTATGATGAATTGACTAATGAAACCAATAATAAAGAATGTCTAAAATGCCACAAATATTTTCACATAGTGTGCTTTAAGGAGATCTACATTTTTTATACAGCAAAATTCATTCAGAGGACTTCATAGGCTATTATAAAAAATGAAAGGTAACACATTTATTATATTATTTAGACATCTTTAATTTTCACTTCGCTCATGTGATACTTTAACTGCCACTTAACTTTTGCAACATAGCGGCGTGAAGAATTATCCATTACGTAGTCTGTTCTTCGTCAATTCACTCTTTGGGGACTCGAAGGCAAGACTGTCTAACCTCTTGTACGGAACTCAACTTGCACAGAGAAAGCAGTACTTCTTGTCGCATCAGAAAAACGCACTTCATTAGAGACACACGTTTTAAAGTTTTTTGAATTAAAAGAACATTTTTAGAAAAAAGACTCAAAAGCAAAGCTGGTATTTAAGTTCAGCAACCTCCCAGAATACGACATGAAGAACTTCAAGAAAATCCATCCAGACTATTCCGTATATGAAACATTTTTCGAAAATTTTGATTTTCTAAATAATTTGTTGACAGTCTTCTGAACTGGTCATTGTGATAGCTGCGATTGAAGATGGGTGGGGGGGGGGGCAGAGTTTCGTGCTGTTATTAAATATTTCCATTTGAAGGGCTGGACTGCCGCACAAGTCGAAACTGAATTGAATGAAGTTCACGCGGACTCTGCACCCACATTGAAGACCATTTACTTTTGGATCAATGAATTTAAACGTGGTCGTAGAAGCACCGAAGATGAACCACGCTTTGGTTGCCCAATTGAGGTCACCACACATGACACCAATGAAAACATCCAAGATCTGGTTATGCAAGACCACCGAATCAAAATTCGTGAGATTGCTGAGGCTGTAGGCATCTCAACTGAGCGAGTGCACAATATCTTGCGTGGAAAATTGGCAATGAAAAAGCTATGTGCAAGATGGGTGCCGCAATTGCTCGCAGTTGACCAAAAGCGCATGTGGAAGAATGCTTCTTCCGAGTGTCTGGCGATGTTTAAATCGTAACCCGCAAGACTTTTTGCGCCAATTTATGACCTTGGATGAAACTTGGATCCTTTACTACACACCAGAGTCAAAACAATGGACAAAGTCTGGTGAAAATGTACCAAAGAAGGCAAAGATCATTTTATCAGCTGGTAAGGTGATGGCCACTGTTTTTTGGGATTCTCAAGGAATGATTCTCAAAGACTTACTTGGTAAAAGGCAGAACCATGACTGGAGCCTATTATGCTTCATTGTTGGATCGTTTGGAACATGAATTGACTGAAAAGAGACAAAGGATAATGCACCATCACACATCAGCAATTGCAATGGCGAAAGTGCATGAGTTGGGCTTTGAATTGGTTCCTCATCCACCTTATTCACCAGACTTGACCCCAAGTGACTTCTTCCTGTTCCCAAACTTGAAAATTTGGCTTGATGGTAAGAAATTTTCATCAAATGAAGAAGTGATAGTCACCATCGAGTATTTTGTAGACCTTGACAGAACCTATTTTTCCGATAAGATGAAAAAGCTGAAACATCGATGGATCAAGTGTATAGCCATCAATACATAAATATAATTAAGTTAACATGAGTTACATAATATAATAAGAGCTTTTAAGAATAATATGTACAAGAATAAGTAGAGCAACTGAGACTTTTATTTGACAATATTACATGCATTTGGAATGTATTAATATTTCTCTTTCACTTCTTAAAAACATTATCTTTGACTATCCAAAAAAAAAAAAAAAAAATGCATTATCCAAAACAGCTTTGCCCCATCTAGTTTGGTTATGTTCTACTGTGCTTTCTCTGAAAAATTAATATCTGGCATTATGAAATGACAAAAGAAAGCATAGTTTGTTTAGTTTGTTTGCTACTCCCATCTTCCCCTTGCTATAGACAGCCACTGTATATCTGAAAGAGCTGTTATGTAGATCACATCTCATAATTTTTGGGGGTTTTTCCTTATCTAAAAAGAATTAGTGTTGATAGCTCTAAGCTTTGTAGATCTTGGGATCATTTGAGCATCATTTCATTATTTCATTCATTGCACGATATGACTTATATTGGAGGGGCTAAGGCAGCATGCCTTGGTCCCTGGCCACAAAAAGCGGCCCAGGTTCGATCCCACCCATGGGGTGTGGATTTTAGGTCCTGGGTATGGGACCGGTGCCCACTCAGCATCGTGAGGAAAGTGAGGAGCTTATGCTAGGTAAGCGGCCCTGGTCACAAAAACCAACGTTCCGGCTGAGGGATGCCGAGATGCTGACCACATTTCCTCCCTGTATCGGTTGGATGATCGCCCACCTCTACCTTGCATATGTGGGCATGAGGCTGGCAGTTGGGTTGGTAGGCCTTGGCACTCTTAGGGCTGTCGCACCAGTGGTTAACTTTAAAGTACATTCTAAATATAATTAGGTACATGTTGGCACATAAGTTGTTACATATAATACAGCAATGAATATTTCAGTTTTTAAGGTTTAAAATATAAACAGTCAGTTTTCATAGTTTATTGTCATGCATTTACATTTAAGAGTTGTCAAGCTGTTTAACTCTGAGAAACAGTTTTCACAGTTTATTCTTACTGTAATAAAAACTAATCAGATTATAGTAATTTAAGTCATATTTGTGCACATATACTATTTCTTTCTAATAGATCACATTATGATGAGAAAATAGTTATTCATAAATTTTTCACCATTTTGAGGAGTAAAGAACTATCCCTCTGCAATTCCTTTCTTCCGTGTTGATTTGTCAGCTGATGCAGAAACAAGATTTCTGGAGTACAAGGCTTTCTTGAGCGACAGTAGAAAATATCTTTTATTTAAAAATAATTTCCTTTATAAATGAAATGTTACCTTATTATATTAGTTCATATTTTTGTGTTAACATCAATATTTTTGTAAATACTAGGCTGTAACAGGTATGTCAAAACTTTGGGAAAACATGTCTTGTATAAAGACAATAAAAAAATGTTATATTATCATAGGTCTGGAAATTATTTATTTCTATGGTAGAGCATCTTTTCTACAACTCTGCTTACACGGTGAGGTGTGTAATACATACTGATTGCCCAGGACAAGAAGGCAAGCTAGAGGAATCTGTCACATAATCACTTTTGCTGTCTCCTCTGGGTGTATGCTTGCCTTTCGAGTATGACAAGGATGGAAGTTTCATTTAAAATACACAAGTGTTGTCACATAGCTCACCTATACATAATATCTATCGCTGCAACAAATATTAGATCTGGCAGCATGGATGACTCATATGCACTCTCATTCACTCATTTCCTAGTAAACAGATCCGCTACCAGAGGAAATAAACAGTTCAAGCTCCTCTGCTCTTCCTTTCTAGCCTACTTGTCGTGGGCATACAGTAGCTGTGCTGTGGTCATAACTCCAGAACAAAACAGTGGTTTAATTGTACAGGAGTCAACGTTCGCTTTTACATCTGGTTAAATTGGGTGGGATGCATTTTACTGTTGTCATTGCACTACAGTGCAGTACATAGTCCGCTTGTTAGGCACCGGTACTCAGTTCATGTACAATGGAGTTCTCCCTCATTTCAGGCTTTCTGTCCATCGATTTCTGAATAGCAGGTTTCCTGGTAGATGGATAGGAAGAAGTAGACCAATTCCGTGGCCTCCACATTCACCTCACTTAAACCCACTAGATTTTTATATGTGGGTACATTTGAAATTTCTTGTTTATGCAACTCCAGTTGCAGATGTAGAGACTCTTTGTGCTCGTATTGTGAAAGGCTGACTGACAATACAAAATTCTCCAGGCCTAACTCAGTGCATTAGGGAGTCCATGTGACAGTGGGTTGACGGGTGCATTGGAGTTAATGGAGGCCATCTTTAAAACATGTGCTATGATTTTCTGTTTCCCCATTGTTCTGTCATTGACTATAGTTGTATGTGGTTTAGCTGTAGAAAAAGTGCTCTAAAAGGGGGAGAAAAACAATTTCTGGACCTATGTTCATATAATGTTTTTTATCCTCTATCCGCAAGATATGTTTTCTTAAATTTAGGACAGCATTTTTGTTACATCCTGTGTATGCAGAAGAGACACACAGTGAAGAAGAACGAGAAGAGCTATTTCTTTAAACAAGTAAACATAAAAGAAGTGCTGTTTTTTTAGAATGGTTTTATGCTGATAACAGACAAATAAACCATGTGGATGTGGGTGTGTGTGTAAACAGAAAGAGAGGGAGAGTGAGTGATCAAGATTTTACTTCTTTTCCTTTCACACTGTCCTGCTGGAGATATGCTGGATGAACTTTTCTCCATAACTTGGTATTTCTTGTGTTCAATGTGGTAGTTACTTTCTTTTAATTTATTATGGTGTCAATGTGACTATTTTCAACATGTTTCCATTAATTTCTTATGTGTGAAGTTCTATTCTTTGTACTTAATATTACATATATCAAAATTGTCTTAGGAATTTAATAATCTGTTTCAATCTTTTCGAGCTTCTGTCACAATCACCAAATGATTCAGCATATAATGGTATTTTTGAGAAATCCTAACTTTGATACCTGCATTTGTTGTAAAAATATAATTGAATAATTATTGGCTCGTAGGTAATTTAGTACAAATTTCACACTGATAATAATGATTTGACATTATGAAAAATTTACTTCACAATTTGTGTGTTACTAAGACAATTTTGGTAAGTGTATTTTATTTTTAAAACTTACAAGATAAAAGCAATAAGCTAATTAAAATCTTTATTAAAGAATTTAAAATATTGACTCTTTTAATACCTTGAAATATTACTTTCCATTCTTGAATCAACTGTGTAATATCTGTAATCCTTTTGCCTGCAACTTGATGTCATTTTGACTATTAGCATGCCTCTGCCCAGTAACTGTAGCACTGTCTATGTTGGGTGGTGGTTTGGTCTGTGGTGTAGGGGTGGCGGAAGCCCAAGTCTCGCACAGTGATGCCCCCTGGTGCAGGCAGTAACGGTGGTGCAAAGACTTCAACTCCCTTGCCTACTAGCAGCAAGCAGGTCGCCGTGGCACCCCCTCCTGCATCTTCCCCTCCTGCTGTTCAGTCCGAACCCTTGCCTCCTGGAGGCAGTGGAGGTGGTACAAGTAGCAGTAGTAGCAGCACAAGCAGTGGCAGCGAAGATGCCAATGGGGCGGCAGAGAAGACACTTTCCCCCCAGAAGGTGGAGACGGCTACAATGGCAGCTCAGGCTTCGGGCAAGACGAAAAAGGTGTGGCAGCATGATTGTGCATGCTGCAACTGCCTTCCTATCTAATGCTGAACATCATCCTTTCCTCATTAATATTGCTATAAGCAAACATATAATAGAGTCTTATAAGGCCACTTCAAAATTGAAATGCAGTAACAATTTTAATAACGCTTTTTGATATGACCTTTTAAGTCCTTCCACAGTTACCTGTGTGGTGGTAATCATGACTTCATGCATTTGTGATAATGGAGTGATGGTCTATTTGGAATACATTTGAAGAAAGCAGTAGAAAGAGAAACCAAATAAATAAAAATAATGGTTAATCATAGTTTATAGGTGTTGAAAGTGTCCCCCATTCTGTCAAAGGCACACTTTCCATGTATGAATGTTTAATTTTAATGATGAACACTTTGCTTAAAGTTCTTAGACACCGAATTAGTGTAATTTATTGCTGCCATTTTCAATTTGTCCGTTGTTTTATCTTGTAGACTATTGACTTTGGAGCAATGTGAAGGAAATAATCGGGATATATCACATATTTGAACAAACCAATCACACAAAATTTATTTATTAAATAATAAAAAAAATAATTTGAAAAGGTGATCTTTATTGGAAACTACTCTGTAAATTTTTGTGTTACTTTTACTGTACATTTACTGCCTTATCTGAAAGTGTTATGCACCAAAAATCATGCTGTTACTTGAAAATGTTTTCCACTGTAATAAAAGCATTCTTGCTTATTGATACTGACCATCATTCACAAACGTTACAATAGTGAGGGATTGTTTGGGCATGAAATGTGACGATGTGTCCTTGTTTACTGTGAGAGAGTACTGAAAGGTACTGACCTATGGTATTGTGGAGGGACTACAATATCACATTGTAGATAGGATAGACATAAAATAATTTGCATTAATATAGTTTTTTGAGCTTTTATATATATATATATATATTACATTTAACATTTTAATTAAAACACAACTCCATTTGTGCCACAACCAAGATTTAAATCATGGGTCTTCCATACTGTGTTGCAGTATTACATTGACTTGGAAATCTGAAGAACCATGGTTGAAGCTGCACTCATGGCAATGAATTTTTAAAGTCGATTCAGTCTCAAACCTTAGTTTTATGCATGGGCAGTTGGGGAGGAAACTATATATGTAAAGTGTTAGGGGTGTAAGTGTACAGACTTCAACGGCAACTTCCTGACATTGAGCTGAAACATAAGTTCCTGTACCATTTTCCTCTACAGTGGTACAGGAATCAGTTTTGATAACAAATATGTCATCACATCTTTATCATGTACTTTTGTAATTAGAATAACAAGGTACAGTTCTGAGTTATTTGTGTCTTTACCATTTGTTCCTAAAATTATTTGGTTAGCCACAAAATGATATGAAAGAACTGAATTCCTGTGCATCTATTACAATAAAGTTGTGGGATTACGCTTGGCAACTGAACAAAATTGGCATGCGTATAGAATGGAAGGTCAGGAATATGAGCAGTAAACCTACCTGCCGCGACACTTGCCACAGTCTCAGGTGCTGCTAGTGGTTCAAATGTGTCTAATGCTTAGTTACTTTTCCTGGGGATAATTCCCACAGGAAGAATGACATCGAACATTGTCGAGAGCAGGCTGAGCATAAGCTTGGTATATATCCTGTAGCCCTGGACCTCCCATGTATTCAGAACTATGGCCATCTTTACATATCAAGAGTATGCTTGTTGCTTATGACAAAGCCAAGTGCAACACTTGTGAAATGCAGCAGAGATAAGTTTCCCAATATGAGAATTCCAATCCCAAGAGCCATCGCAAAGATTCTAATGGAGCACATTTTGAGTATCTACTGTAAATAGACATGTTGATTCTGCATTTATTGACCACTAATAAATTTTGTGTTTAGCAAAATGTGTCTTTGATTTAATTATATATGATACACCTGAATGAAGTATTTCAATAATTAACATTTGAATTTGTTATCCGTGATCATCTTATGCCTTTTAGGCCTCATGTGCATGATCAAATGGCCTGAAAGAAAACTTACAATCTCCCCCTTATTAGTAGCTGATAAACACACAGGCTCATGGCGAACCATCTTTTAAGCACTGGCCAATTTGAGACTTTCACCCATTGCAGGTATGACTGCATGCCTGGCCGTAAATTAAAACAATAACATTCCATTCTGAAATCCTACTTTGTTGTCAGATTGGGCAGATAATGTATTTAGTATTGTTCAGTTATTTCTTTTATTTTTCACATAGATGAAATTGTTATGGGACTTTATTATTCATCATATTTGGATCTCCCAGCTCACGAAATCTGCACACTCATACTCCTGATACTATATATAAGTTGATTCTCTAGCAGGTAACTGGAAATCTGGATTTAAAATTACCTTTAAGACATAATATAAAAGAGTAATTGAGATTTGCTTAAGGTTCATCAAATACCTGGAATAGGTGAGAGATTTAACATAGGGCAAAGTATGTTTTCAAATCAGCAGAGAGTAATGCATTGCCATGAAAACTGAAGATCCATGATTCAAATCCTGACCATAACATTAATTTTCTTTAATGTGATCAACCTTGCAAGATATATAATTAGTAGAACCATAAAGAAAACTTATTTTAAAAGCTTATGTGAAAGAATTTAATGAGATTAAATTTTAAAGATACATAATAAAGAGCTTTTTGGTAAGTATTTACAAATTGCAAGATGTCACTGTAAAGACAAGGAATTTTTGCTTCAAAATTGGTGTGGTGGAGTGCATGTTATATCAGGGTACTAAATTAAGAGTAAATAAATAAATGCATACATATTGGAGCTAAAACATAAATAAACCATATATTTTCAAAATTTTAAAATACTTTTGTATATAGTTACATAAAATTTAAAATTTTGTTCCTCTGTTCGTCCCTTTTCCTGCTTCCCTCTCCCTTTCTTATGTCTTATAGCAGATTTTGTGTAAAATTCATATGAAAATAATAGACCATTTTTGTATTAATTAAATGAGTGTTTTTGTTTAATATTAATAAAGGAAAGATGCATAGTCATTTTATTACTATGCAGAATAATATAGAATGTATAAGAACACACTGGATGTTTGCAGATTTATAATAATAAAGCTAAAAGTCCTCTTAACCCTCAACCAAATAAAAGTTATATTAGCATATGATGTTCAGCTAAGGTAGGATGGCAAGCTAATGCAGCTGTTGCAATGTTTCAACAGCTGAGTTGTCAGTAGCATAATTGCCTGCTGTATCTACATGGATAACAAAATAAGTTTATACCTACTACTGTCTTGTTTCTGTAAACTAATGTTTGCTGATGTGCTCAGGAATGGAATATGTATGCAGTACTTTCTTTTAAATGATGTGTTCCATGTATAAAATACTTGCTGGCATGCAGTAATGCATGTGTGTTTGAATATTAGCATGTTATTGTGGTTTCCAAGATTCCATTTTACATCAGTAGTATACAACTTTGTGTATAACATCTTGGGCTTGTATGTAGTAATTTTGCAGCAACACAATAATCGCAGATTTACATCTACATTTGACTAAATACAACACATAATAAACTGTATCTTGATTAACATCTTATGTTTAAAGGAACTTAGTTATTCTGACAGATGTTTTGAATTTTGTTAGTTATTTGCTTATGTGCTAATTAAATTCTAACATCCAAAGTATAAAATTGAAAGAAGCGTAGAGACAGAAGCACAACTTAGCACAAAAGTGAATCAAGAAGATATTGTGACTTTGTGGGTTCGTGAAATGAAAAGTCCAATTTCACCACTCAAAAATGTTCTTTATTTCCACCGACTTACAGTTAAACTCTTGCCAATTACACAGAATTACTTGCTGCACACAATTACAATTCACCAGTTCGTCCGTTACAATTTCACTTGTACTCGCGATTACATAAACTCCGATGCACATACACAGTTCGTACAGTCTTCCGTTGCACAATCTTTTCGTTCATTAACACGTCACTGACTAACTCTTACACCAAGAACTGCGACTGTCTCCTCACTCACACTCACTAACCAACTAACTGACTGACTCACTCCGTCTGTCTGCAACCCCCCTTTATATAGGAATATCGCCATCTTCCAGTGTCCACGGGAATGTTCCAGTAAAGAAAGATCGAGAACCAGGTGTAAGAGAAACAGACGGCACAATCGTGTTTTTCTCCCGACCACCGCCTGTCACCACTATAAGATAGACGAGGGGGAGGTGTGGCTAACACGAACCTCCCCTGTCTTCCGCTCCCAGCTGCTTCCACAGGGTGTTCCAGCGCTCGCGCGACAATATTTACACACTGCTTCACTCACGTTGTTTTTTCACAGGACGTGTTTCAAGAGATTTTGCTCTTATCATCAGCTGGAACTCGACTCAAGTCCAGCTGATGATAAGAGCAAAAGCTCTTGAAACATGTCCTGTGAAAAAGCAGTGTGTCAATTTCTTCTTGATTCACTTTTGTGCTAAATTCTAACATACCTAGGTGTTTCTTCTAAAAGATTTCAACTGCTTTTCTTAAAAGCAACTTGTTTAAAACAACTAATGTAAATACTTCTTCATTTTAGAAATTTTTAAATGGGAAGACCAATTTCTTTTAACACATTTTGGTTTCAAACTTAAAACCAAACAACTTGTGTCTAAAACGTTATCAAACCAACCATTATTTAATACGATATCTAAGACATTTTAAAGAAACCTGTGCACTTTGACTTGTTGCATCTATCCAAGATGTCCTGGGTTCAATCCTAGGTGGTGTTTGTGATGGTCAAAGTAATATCTAGGCAGATTTTCTCTGGTTTTCTGGGGTTTTGCAACATTATGGGATTTTAAATAAACAATTCTCTCTAGTAGCCAGGAGAACTGGCACCAGAAATAATTAACAGTGTGCGAAGTTATCAAAGTGCAGTGTATTGTTTTGGGGACAGGGTTTACTACTGATACATACTTTGTGATTTTCATACAAGGAAAAAAAAAAAGAACTTTATCATTTTGTTGTGATATTTTTCAAAAACAGAACATTTTAGGCCTGGGGACTCCTGTTTAATTGTTTGCTTCATCAGCAAGAAATACATTTTTCATCTTATGTATCACGATAATTTTATTTTATTTGCAGTTTCTTTTTGTTTTCATTATTTTTGTATGTGCTGTCACATAACTTAATTTTGTAGAAGTACCTATGTTGATGAGGACGTCAACTTCTTGAGGGCCCGGGGAGATGTGGAAAATGGAAGTTTTTAGTAAATTAATTATTGTTCTTGTAACTAAGTTGCAGGGAATATAGGCCTTTGCAATTTAGTGGGTTCTTAGATGATTCTTTCTGGTGCCAGTTCTCCTGGCTACCAGAGAGAATTGTTTATCGCTTGGCATGTAGAGTTTAGTCACACGGAAGCATTGCTAGATTGAACTGATTTTTCTATGCTGAGTCAAGCAATGGTAAGATGTTTCTTACAAGCCTTGCTCAGCAGTGAAGGGGTGGGGGGGGGGGACTGGTTTTCTTGAAGAATTGGCTGGCTTGGTGAAGCCAAGCAGCAGTAACAAAGTGGGTGTTGGATGGAACGGAAGGCTATGAGGCTATGGCTGCTTCCAGCTGCTACATCTCCTGGCGCCAGAATTATGTAGGGTAACTTTCTGAATATGTGAAGATATTCCTAACTTATTTGCTATCATTAAAATGTGAGAATTAACTGTTTGAATTGCTCTTCTCTTTATCCTTGGTTTAGACTTATTCCTCTTTTCAACTTATTAGATTCTTTGTACCTTTGTTTCGTGAGCTGTGCATGCTGAGTGAGTTAATATGACCCCCCATCGTAAATGAGTTAACTAAGTAATGTACTTTACAGAGAGGTTTACGACAATATTATTAGTTGCATTTTAATGACACTCTACTGCATTGCAAAGTAGAATTAGATTAAAAAATTTAATGTCATAGCTGAGATTTGAACCACAATCTCCGAGTCTCTGTCTGGTTGCTCTTAACCATTGAGGTACCATGGCCAACATGCCAGTACAACATTAAATTTCCCAACTGGTTCACATGTTTCAAGTTAATCAAAGGGGATGTCATTTGATATGAAATAACTTACATTAATGTCAATGCTGTAAGTTCTTTAAGTATCGGGCTTCATAGTTTAACATACTGTTAGGTGAATCAATGGAAATTAATTGTTCTTCCACAAATACTGGGAGGCTACCAGGATCCAAGTTTCAAACCTCAGCTATAGTATTGCATTTTTCAACTTGATTCTACCTTTTCAAACCTTGGTACCTATCCTAACAAGATAGATGATAGATGAATAAGATTTTGTAAAAATGATTTGTACAGAGGTAGAGAAAGTAATGTGAGTACAACACGTGAGAATTTCCATTTTTCTGTTGCCTAAAGGTAGTAAACATTCAGACTTCCAAAATTTAATTTGTGGCTGAGTTACCATCTGAAGCTAATACTTTTGCCACAACAGAAACCTAGAAGTTTTAATGTCTCTATATAGAGTGTGTTGGAGGTAATACTGAGAAAAGAAGCATAGTGTCAAAGCTATAAAATAAAATTACAGTCCACTCATTTTCTTCTCGGGTGAAAAGATGATTAGATATCAATGTTTCGGGAGTGTGCATCTCTCCCATCATCAGGATATTTATAAAATGTTATATCCATCAAATGAAACACTGGATACAACACAACTATAAACAAAGACAAAACACTATCAAAATTTGCATTACTGAACAAAAGACTGTTTTCAGTAAATTAAATGCCAGGTCAGGAGATGGCGTGAGTATAGAAAATTGTGTCAAAGAAATTTAACTACATAACTTGATTATCAAGCTGTATTGATCTTTGCCTCTTAAATCGACAGATTTCCATTTTTAAGGCCAGTTTCCAAGAGGAGCTGAACTGAAATCCAGCAACACGATTAAGCGTGCTCCTTTCAGAGGAAATCGCCAAAGCTTCCTTAATTCTCCGCTCTCAGTAACTGTTGCATTTTGCCAAGATGGTCGTCTCCCGAAAATTGGCTCTATGGTCGTTATCAAAACAATGGTCTGCCAGCCCAGACTTCTCAGGTTGCATTAAACGAATGCTCCGTTCATGTTCGATTATTCTAGTAGCGATGCTCCTTCCGGTTTGTTCTATATACGGTGTCCCACATTAACGGGGAATGCGGTACGCTCCCGGAACTTGGAAGTCCAGTTTGTCTTTCACTGGTCTCAACAGATGTTTAATCTTCGGAGGTGGCTTGTGGATGGTCCTGATGTTGTATTTGGTGAGAATTCTGCTGATTCTGCCGGATAGATTGCCGGTAAACAGGATGCAGGCTGTAGTGGTAGGCTTATCTGACGCTTGCTGTATTACAGGTTTCTCTTTCCTAGCTTTGGTGATAGAGGCTTGAATGTCATATTTGGAGTAGCCATTTTGATGGAAAGTGAGTCTCAGGTGCTGTAATTCTTGTTTTAAGTGGCTGGGATCAGAGATAGACAAAGCTCTGTGGGCCATTGTATTGAGAACTCCCAGTCGTTGCGACTTATGATGGAAACTATGAGCGTTCAGATAGAGATCGGTGTGTGTAGGCTTGTGATATACATCATGCCCCAGTGTACCGTTGCTGTTTTTTGAAACAAGAATGTCCAGGAATGGAAGAGTTCCATCCTTCTCCACTTCCATGGTAAACTGTATTTGAGGTCGAAGGATGTTAAGATGCGCAAGAAAGCTAGGCAGATTGTCTGATCCATGTGGCCAAATTACAAAAGTGTCGTCCACATATCTATAGAAATGAGATGGTTTAAGTGGAGCTGTGAAAAGTATTTAATGTTCTAGGTGTTCCATATAGAAATCAGCTATAGCTGGTGACAAAGGGGAGCTCATTGCTACTCCGTCTACTTGTTCAAAGAAAGTACCACCAAACAAGATGAAAGTGGACGTCAGGGTATGTCGGAAGAGCTCTATGATATCAGCCAGAAAATGCTCCTTCAGAAGTTGGATGGCCTCTTGAAGTGGTACTCTTGTAAATAGAGAAACCATGTCGAAGCTGACAAGAAGATCCAAAGGGCCAATGGCAATGTTCCTAAGTGTATGTACAAACTGTGTGGAGTTACTCACATAATGTGGGCAATCCCCTAGCAGAGGTTGTAACAGATCAGCCAGGTGATGTACCAGCCGATATGTAGGGCTGCTCCTGGCGTCCACAATGGGGCGTAAAGGAACGTCCAATTTCTGGATCTTCAGAAGTCCATACATTCTAGAAGGCCTGGAACCTGATGGTGATACTGCCTTCTTAATTTCTGAAGTAAGGCAGGATCTTTTGGAGGACATAAAAAAAGCTGATCCCTCTTCTCAAGGCTGGTGGTAGTGTAACTGTGCTGTTAACTGCAGTAAGCCAGTAACATTTCTGAGTTTGTGACAGTGAGTGGAAGTATTGTGTTAAAAGGGTTAAAATAAGGAAAAACGTTCTAAAAAACAACTGCATGTCAGTCTCAAAACTTAGTAGATATTGATATAATACATTACTAAATAATTACTTGCAAAAATATTGTAGATCTAATTCAATACATATACATACATGTGATGCAAACACAAATTTTGAATCCAAATATTTAAAAGTTTCATAAATAATGAAATGTACAGAGTGTTAAAGTACTTTATATAATCCTTACACCTAATCTTTGAATAGATAATATCTCGATTAATCAATTAAAGTAACACGGTTAATCGATTACAATTTTTTATCTATCTACAGCACTAACATATAGTGAGTGCTGCTACTGTGAGAGATTAGAGAAGTCTTGTGTTGTCTCTTGAAGCAGACAGAAGAAGAGGCGACTTTGCAGGTGTTTTGTTGCACACAGGCACAAAGGGAAGTGATATGAGAGTTGAACTGAATCACGTACTGAAGTGACAGAAAAAGTGGACAAAGTTCCAATATATTACTTCCTGAAGAGGATCTCACTGAGGATCTGTCCCTCACTGAATGCTGGGCAGACAAAAAGTCAGAAGTCAGAGGGCTGACCCAATGGCAATTGAACTTAGGAGCAATCCTGAATGCAAGCCTCGCTTTATTGAGAACCTGCAGAACTTCTTGTAGTCCCATGCCATAGATGATCCAAATCTTGTGTGTTTTTTCCACCTTCATGATACTATTAGAGCAGTGGTAATAGTGATAGTCTTCTGTATTCACTACACATTTCTTGAAGCTATTAATAAGATTCTGTTGGTGTGCAATCAAATATACTTTCAATTATAACAAAAAATTATTTTCTATGAAACAGGTATTCCATTTCAACAGCTTGAATATGAATTTTTAAGCTTGAGTTAAACCTGTATAGACTTAGCACAAAAGTGAATCGATCGTATTGACACACTGCTTCACTCATACTGTTTATTCACAGGACATGTTTCAAGAGCTTTTGCTCTTACTTATCCAAAGTTTATACTTTGACTGTACAGACTTACTCAGATTAACTCATATTGGTACACACTACCTTACAAAAGGTCATTGTTGGTATGTATTGTTTCTAGAAGTGTCCATGTAAGTTATATGTTAGATTCCAGACATGTACATCTGCATGTTATGATAATATTTAAGAGAATTAGGAAGTGTTAAATATTCACTTGCGTGGATATTGGTTGAGGGTTTACGTTTAGAGTAGCTGTAGCTCTTTTTCTCTGCACTTCAGGTTTTAGAATTCAAGATTTTGTCTTTATATAGTATAGTACCAGATGTGTAGCTAATTGCTTGTCCGTTGCAAACTAAAACAGCACACATGTATGCATGTTCCAGAAATGGAGGTAGAATTGATTTTAAATAAGCCATGCATTACAAAGTAAAATTTAAAGAACAATCAAGTTAATTGTAGTACCTTATTTCCATTCTATTAGAATCAAGTTTATGGTTTCCACTCTACTTAAATTTCATAAATTTATATAGTAACTGAAAATTCCTGGGACTAATTTTATTTTCTTTGTGAGTGTTCTTACTTCCTCTGTAGAGTGGATCACAAAAGCTACAGCTGGATTGTTGTCAAATATTGAGTCTTGTTCAAATAGGGTTGCCAGACATAGAGTTTTTTATGGAGCAGTACAGTATTTTTCTTTTTTATCTCATGCCTAATAATAGAAGAGAATAAGAAGGCTAGTACCAAGCAAAACAAATTTAAAAGTCCACGACCATCTCCTCCGAGAACATCTTCTGAGGAATCAGTTGTAGAGGACTCAGATCGGCGGCTCTCATCTTTACATATTGCAGTTTCCGATCGTTTCAAGAGACTCGAATCGAAGTTATCAGTAGGAAACTGGTCCTCCTTTGTGGATGTGGAGCAGGAAGATTCTGTAGCCACTGCCAAAACGACAGTGAGAAAAAGGCAGGATAAACCTGCTGAAAATGCTAGCCCAGCCCCTAAGAAAAGGAACAAATTGATTCGACCACCGCTGGGCAGGTGGTTTGTTTTGTCATAGCAAGTTACTTTTGAAAACAGTATTTTTTATGCCTTTTGGTATTTTATTGTTAATTATAGCCTTTATTGGCTTTTTTTTTTCAATTGGGCTTATTTATTTTATTGTCATTTTGTTTTATTTTATTTTTTTTATTTTATTTTTTTATTTAATTTTTTTTTATTTAATTTTGAGTAATTTATCTCTGGCTATTGCCATGATTTAGTTTTTGAAAGGCACTGATGACCGAGCAGTTGAGCGTCCTTATATAAATCATCATCATCATCATCATCATCATCATCATCATCATCATCATCATCATCATCATCATCATCATCATCATCATCATCATCATCATCATCATCATCATCATCATCATCATCATCATTTGTACAAGACAAACCCACTCACACTGGAAGAATTAAAACAAAATATCCACCAGGAAATTGCCATCATTTCACAACATTAACTATGACAACTGATGGATAGTTTCCTAAAAAGATACCAAACATGTATGGATAATAATGATGGTCAGTTTCAGCATTTCCTTTAATAACATGGGTAAGTAAAGCCTTTTAAAGTACTTTTAAAAACGTTGCATGGTTTCATCCGCACCTTTCTATGATAGCGGCACACAATGAGTGCCAAGGGGGTAAAATACTGTGCAGCCAGTTAGGGTGTTTTTGGGTCTCTCTGTATATGCATAATTGGCAAATTATATATTCTGTAATATTATGTAATATAAGTTTTGCAGAAGTAATAAACTGTGTATATTTTAGTTTTGATTAAAACCAATATAATCCAAACTCTTCTATCTGTAATCACTTAATTTAATCCCTACATTACATTTACTATAACAGTGTTCCTTATTTTCAATTTGAGAATTTGGCAACCCTATGGTCAGATATTTTGGATATGGTGTTTTTTCTGGTTTTTCTTTGCTTGAAAATAGTAGACTCGAAGGACCTTTAACTATACCGGACCTTGAGGTTATCTACACGTCAGTTTGACAGAACTCTTATCATTCTTGCTGGAATGTAACTGTTGTGATATGAACCACTTATACAGAATAGGACTACAATACAACATTTGTTACACAGACTTTCAACATATTTTATTTTTATTAACGATCTTGTACAGCTATAAGGTTGCTTAAGGAACAAAGTACACTTGATGTATTATCAGGATCCTTATGAAAATAATTAATTCTTCTGAAGCATGATACTAACATAAGCAGTCTAGCTTTGAACATTTGGAGAGCGATGATATCTTGCCTGAGATCCCTGCATGCTTCATTTGCAGCAAGCTTGAGGCAGTCAACTGCTGTGTATCATTGGAAGCAGTGCTTCCAATATCTTGTATTTATTTTTATGAAAGATAAGATGGTATTTGCTATATGCTAAGTTCTTGTAAATAACATCTTAGTAGTCTTGTAAATAGTTTCATATTTAGGGTGTTACAGAATTCAACCTAGCAAATTGTAAACATGGTAGATAAAGTGAAGACAAGTCGATGTTCTTTGAGGCTAAGATTAAAGATAAGAACAATTAACACTGTGAGTGACTATGGTATTAAAGCAAAATTGAGATTTTTCAATGTTGATTTTTATAACTTTAGTGAGGAGACATTACTGTTAGCTATAATAAGAACTTCTGTCTGAAATGCAGATATTGCTATTTTGGTAGAACTTTGTTTTTAATGAAGATGTGCACTGAAAATTACACTTTTGGATATAGTGTGATTTAATTATAATACTCTCTACATGCTAAATGCAGGGGTTGAGCTCTCATATCCCCACACAGTCCTTTTTTCTGTTTTTCCAATATAGGCGCAATGTTGTAGATATGCTTTCATTTCCATATAAATGAAAAAAACGAACATGTTAATGAGTTCCCTGTCCAGTGATTTAGACGAGGAGAAACCATAGTCTGGACTAGTGCTTAAATTCTTGAAACTTCAGAAATACTGAAACAGTTTAGTTTTCTGCTGATGTAAACTCTGCCTGTGTTTTGAGGAATAACAGTTCGTTTAGTAGGTTTCATTTCAGAGACAGACAAATAGCGTTATATTGATATACCAAAAAAAGTCTAACTCAAGAGTCAAAGCCTCTTCATAGGTGTTTAAATAATCGTGAAAAGTAATGTTCTAACCCATTTATGTAATTTTTGTGTTGCAAAACATAAACCACTTTGCAAATATGAGGGTATATTTATAAGTCCAATGAATGGTGTAGTAAATAACTTCTTTTCATAAACAAAAATATTTTTCTCAACATAATCTCATTTGAGATCAGTATTGTCGCCGACCGTATTGTTGCGAGGAGGCATGGCCAATGCGCACAAAGAGACAGATAGTGCAACACGGAGATAAAAGCCTTGCCGAATCAGATAAAGATAGCGTGGAGATAAAAAGCTTGCCAAAACGGATAAAGAGACAGATAGCTGACTGGAAAGTTTGATTTCTTGTTTGTTACAGAACATTCCAAAAATGTCTAGAAATATGAGTAGAGGTATAAAAAGGAAGCTGGGGCTAGTTGTGAGAGAGTCAAAATAGAACTTGATAATCGTGTGTGTACAGCTGTGTTTTGAAAGTGAACTCTTTTGTTTGTGGTAGATGACCTTGCAGGTTGTAATTGTGTATGTTACGTAATTCTGCTATTGTACGGCTTGACCAAAGTGTGTTTCTGCGGAAATAAAGAGCATTTTGGAATTTCTGCAAACTGAACTTTTAATTTCACGAACCCACAAAGTCACAGTATATTAGCTTTGGCGAGAATCAAATTTTTATTCCCTCGGAAAAAGAAAAATTCTGTCTGTGTTTAATATGCATTTACTACAAAAGCGACATCATTTGATAAAACATTTTTCCTCATAAACTAAGTTTTGAGTTTGGAAGACCGAAATAATTCAGTGCCATATCTGGGGAATAGAGTGGATAGGAACTACAAGTTCAATCCCACCTTGTTCACAAGGTTCAATGTGTGAGTTAAGAGTTTCATAACTGACAAGTGCTATGAAGTGCTTGGGCCTGGAATGTTTCTTTCCCAATTATTGTTTCATTTCCCATATCACCAGTGTTGCTGCATGTAGTGCCATATTAGTAAGAACTGGTGATAAACACTATAAAAAAGTGCAAACACCACAAGTTTCCTGGCAAAAAATACTTGTCTTCAGTTTTTTAAAGTCATTGGAATTGAATTCTGGAACGCTCATTATGTTATTGTTTATTATTGTAATATTCTGACTGACTTGTGCATAATTTCATGAAAAAGCGATGATGGAAGAAAATAGAAAGATTATATTGTTGAAATATCAGTGTCTCTGTGATGTGGAGATAGGATTATGTGTTTTATGCCAGTAGCTTGAACCATTTTAGATAGCTGCTACTTTAATAATCTAGATGTATCATATGCATACATGGGGCCACTCATTTCATCTTCACCAGCATATGCATACATGTAAACTAAAAATAAACAAAGGATTTCTGTTTTGTTGCAGGAAAAAGGTGAAGGTGGTTCCGGTAGTAATAGCACCAGCAGCAGTAAAAAGAAAGGTCGCAATAAGGAAGGTGAGATTTGATATTCTGTGGCTGCCAGGTGGAATAATATGCTTATAGCCTGAGTTTTAAAATTTTCTTGCTTCATTTAGGAAAATATTTAGTACTAAAATTGCTTTGCCTTATTGTCCTGTTACACAAATAGATTCTATATTTCAGTAAAAATATATATACTAAAATGCCTTATAATGATCTAGGTTAAGGTCATTCTTTTTCTCTTTATCTGGAGCTTTATACAGCTGGAATTACTGAAATACTGAACTTAACGTGGTATAACATTGGGATGTAATATGAAGTTAAATACTCGTAAGCTAAACGTCTAATTAGGATGAACTAATGTACTGTATTAGAAATGACTATTGGTAGTGGTTTGTATTATTTTATACCACTGCTTCACACTGATTGGTTCTAGTTTCCATGTGATTATCAGACTTAATGTAATCAGAAAGAAAAGATTTACTTTGATATACTCCCAAGTCATATTAGGTCAGCTCTAAACAGCTCCATGTGTTAGACATTTACATTTTGTCACATTTCATTAAGTTCATCACAATCCTAACTTAATATAAAGAATGCTTCATAGAAACTGGATCTACATCCAAAAACCACATTAGCTTTTCTCTGAAAACTCTCTCAGAATTAGCAAGATGTTTAAAAATGATAACTGAAAAATTGTAGCTTCCTCAAAAACATTCCCTCTGAGACATATTTCTCGAAAAGATAAATCTTAACTATTAAAGATCAGTAATCTTTTCAAGAAATGCAACTTTGAAGTGCATATTTTTTCATAGCTTAGCTAATGCTACAGTACTATCTTAATTTTGTAAGGGAAGAATCAAACCATCTTTACTGAAGCCCTCCTTAAAATTCAGTGTGAGGAATCGTTTGAAACAAGAAGGCCATGCTCAAAAAAATTACTACAGGTTTAACTGTAAGGTAGATAGAGTCAATGCTATGGCCGGGATTTGAACCACAGATTTAGTTTCCATCCGGTTGCTCTTAACCATTGAGCTACCATGGCCAACATGCTAATTTCAAACGTGTAATTTTTACACCTGTATTAAAAGTGTTAATTTTTCAGGTTGATTCTATATAGCCAAAACTTTGGCCTATACAGGGTTAGTGTGAAGGAACAATTAATTTCCATCAATTAACTTAATAATAAAGGTTTAATGATGAAGCCTGGGACTCGGGTACTTACAATTGTAGGTCACCACAAACGGTGTATCTTGAATACAAGAGCCCCTAGTGGTTTACTGGGAATATTTTTATTTTATGTCGTCCAACGTTAAATCCTATCGGACGATAAATGGAATAGGTGAAATGATGCTCAAATGAGCCCAGGGTCCTTAGAGCTTAGTTACCCGATATTCGTCTTTCAGGATAAGGGAAAACCCCAGAAGAAACCTTATCCAGGTAAATCACCTTGACCGAGATTTGAACTCGAGAACTCTTGAACGTAAGGCAGACATGCTACCACCATGCTACTGAGGCAGGTACTGGGAAAATATATGAGTCAATTGGAGAATTTAATGTCAGGACAGCATGTTGGCCATGGTAGCTCAATGGTTAAGAGCGACCGGACAAAAATCGGGAGATCCGTGGTGCAAACCCCACCCATGGCATTGAATTTTCAGGTTGACTCTATCTTTTCAAAACTTTAGCCTATACACGGCCAGTGTGAAGGAACAATTAATTTTGATCCATTAACTTAATATTAACTGTAAGGTCTTAAAATCAAAAGTAGAATCACGCAGTTGCAATGCAGTTTGTCCTGCACATAGACATCTTTATATGTAGTGGCGTGGTATGAAGCAGAAAATGTGTTTCACTCACTTCTCTAACTCCCAGTTTGACCTTCAAGAAGACTATCAGGGCTCTGCAGTTCAGTCAGTTTGCACAAGTGATGACACTGCAAGAAGTGAGATTCTGATTATTTCTTTTTGGGTGCTGTGAATTCACCATTGAAATACTTTCACTGAATGCAATAGATAATGGATATTGGGAATAATAAATTACTTTAACTCAGAGAAAAGGAAACTTCAATTTATTCAGTTCGGTGTATTAGCTGTAAAATTCACATTATCAAAATCAATAAAACTGTTAAACAATAAAATTAAACATGTGGATCTGTGCCTTTAACAAACTGGGGGACATTTTCAACATTATTTTATGAAAGGATAAGTTAATTATCATTTTTATTCATTTCTTTTCTCTTTCTTCTGCTTTCCCTAAATTGATTCCAACCAGTCTACCTGTGTAATATCACAAATGTCAGTCAGGATTACCAACTCATTCCCATATCCTGCTTATTCTATTATGTGAGGGATTTAAAAATCATGCTGTGTGATATAGCATGTTTATTCTTGGCTGGAGATGAATTTTGAATTTAATGAAAGGAAGAAGTAAATTCGGATATTCTAGCAAAATGAGGTGTTGTCATAGTACATTATTGTTTCATGTTAAACTTGAAGTTTAAGTATTTTCTGTTACCTAAATAATAATAATAAGCTCATATTCTGTTATTCCATGACTGTTGCTTGCTTAATTTGTGCTTATGCTTTAAGGTGGGCGAAAGAACTCAGTATAATTTAAAAATTGTATAATTGGTATCTTCATTTGGTACCTATGTGTTTTAGTTACGTCCATTATCAGGTGGGATGGGAAAAGTGTGACAGACGTCTTGGGGGTGAAGTGGACTAGCCCAGTTTCAGGAAATGTTATGAAGTGGTCATTTGGTACAGGTATTAGATGGTTTGGTTTGGTTTTCACATATGTGAGCATGAATGGTAAAGAAACAGTTGACTGTTGTCTGTCACCATTTTTCTTGCATTTTTGCCATCTAATATACATGCATCACACTTTAATGAATAGCCAATTAAATCCCATTTGACCTTCTATAAATGGAGAGCTCATGGAAAGTGCATGTGAATATTTTAATTCTATGTTCGAGATCTTCTCGGGAAACAAGCCAGGTGAAAAGACAATTAGAAATTGACACACAAAAGTGAATCAAGAAGATATTGACACACTGCTTCACTCACACTGTTTTTTCACAGGACATGTTTCAAGAGCTTTTGTTCTTAACATCAGCTGGACTCAAGTCGAGTTCCAGCTTATGATAAGAGCAAAAGCTCTTGAAACATGTCCTGTGAAAAAACAGTGTGAGTAAAGCAGTGTGTAAATATCTACTTGATTCATTTTTGTGCTAAGTTGTGCTTTACTGTCTCTACACTTCTTTCAAGTTTATACTTAGAAATTGACGTTTTGGGAGCGTACATTTCTTCCATCATCAGGTTATTATAATAGATTAAAAAAAAAAAAAAAAAAAAAAACATGTATTAAAATATCCTGATGATGGGAGAGATGTACGCTCCCGAAACATGATTTCTAATCATCTTTTAACCTGGCTTGTTTCCCGAGAAGATCTTGACCATATTCGTGGCCAGGAAAGCTTCAGATCTTATTTTTATTTTAATTATAACTTATGTACTTAATTATTAAATGTTATGATGGTTATTCTACAAAAACTTATACTTTTGTCATATATTTGGCTTACTGCAATTCTTACGCAGTACCTAAAGAAGTATACCCCTGATGTAAATTCATGAAGCAGAAGTAACTGTCACAATACTGTCTCTTATAGAACCTTCAAAATTATTTTCTCCTCAAAATTTAGATTTCAGTCCAATCAGCTGTCCTAACACATGACTTATTACTTCTCTTTAACTGAATATTGAACTTCATTTATTATAGATTAGTAAATCTTAAATTTATATTCCTAATAGATAGAGTCAACATGAATCCAATGCCATGGCCGAGATATGAACCCCGGATCTCCTGGTTTCCGTCCAGTCGCTCTAACCCATTGAAGTACCATGGCTGTCCTGACATTAAATTCTCCATTTGACTTGTATATTTCCCTGGTAAACCACTAGGGGCTCTCGCATCCGAGAAACACCGTTTGTGGTGACTTACTATCGTAAGTACTTGAGACTCAGGCTTCATCATTTAACTCTTATTATTTCAGTTAATTGGTGGAAAGTAATCATTTCTTCACACTAGCCATATATAGGCTAAGGTTTTTGATAGATAGAGTCAACATTAAAAAAATCTATGCCATGGCAGGGATTTGAACCACTAAAATAATAAGAGGTAAATGATGAAGTGGGTCTCAAGTACTTACTATAGTAAGTCACCACAAATGATGTATCTCGGATGCGAGAGCCCCTAGTGGTTTACCAGGGAAATATATGAGTCAAAACGAGAATTTAATGTCAGGATGGCATGTTGGCCATGGTAGCTCAATGGGTTAGAGCAACTGGACGGAAACCAGGAGATCCGTGGTTCAAATCCCGGCCATGGCATTGAATTTTTCATGGTGACTCTATCAAAAACCTTAGCCTATGTACGGCTAGTGTGAAGAAATGATTAATTTCCATCAATTAACTAACATTATATTCCTAATGTTGGCTTTTAGTCAGATAGAGGCAATCAACTATCATTTTTGCGACTGCCCCATCATGCTTAACAAGTAAGCAGTATTTCTCATTCCCAAATTTTGGACTATAATGGTAATTGGAAACACGTCAAAAGGAGCTCCAAAAACAAAAGCAATATATTCTTGTATTACATCATTTATTTATATTATACATATTTTCCTCAATATGCTCTTTATATTCTTTATGCACGTACATTAATATCTTCTTCTTCACCATCATCTCATAATCATCTAAACATGATGAAGTTGATGTTTGAAATCTGATTTTGTACATAAGTGCACTGATCACGCTTTAGCAATTTCGTTAAACATATACTTTGGCATAATGAGTAAAACCTTTGAAACTTTGGGAAGCAAAGCTATTTTTGCAGAAAATACATGGGTAATAGTAGTCTCAAATATTGAATAAAAAATATGGCACCCCTGTACAAAATCAATACACCTCAAAACAAAGTTTTGAAAAAATTAATTTGAAATTTGATTGAACATCAATAAAATTAGGTGCCCTCAAGCATTTTCTACACATTTGAAACAATGATCCATTAAATATAGAATGTCAAACTTGATGCCAGTTTTGGATTCTGTGAGTTAAGCAGTATATAAGCACAGTTTAGGAAACTATAATTAAGAGGGTTATCTCTAACACTCCTCAGAAATAGCTTCAGAATTCCAAGATAAACTCAGCAATATAAAAGTAGGGGGAAAGTACTTCGTCTGTGGTTGGACTGTTTGTATTTTCTTTTTATTGCTCCTGAGATATTTTATCAATACATTATGTTTGAAAGATGTGCTAGAACTCTTTTCAGGATTGACTATGATTATATTGATACAGCAATACTGTTTCCACTGATGAAGGTACACTGAAATTATTCTAAAGCCTTCCTTGCTAATTAGTTTATTGATATGATAAAAAGAAAAAAAAAATAGCTTCTTATAATTGAAGTTGCACTCCATTGTATAGTGTTAGTTCTTAATGGTGACACTACAGCATTTAAGTAAGTATATTTGCTTGATGAGTTGTAACAATTGTATGTCTAGGAGTCTTTTTGTTCTGTTAAGCATCTTTGTTAACAGCTCAGTCTACTTTGTTAAAAGAAAAGGAGAGTTCTAAATGAGCAGCAGAGTAAGCCAGATGTGTGCAGGAGCTCCTGTGAGTGAGAGGAAAAACACTACAAGTAACATGACAAGCAGAGACAACTGACACAGTGATTGCACAACTGCAGGCATTAGTGGAATTGTCTGTAACAGGGGAACGAAATTAAGTAGGAGACTGGAATAAAATGTGCGGATGAGGACAAAGGATAAAAAAGAAGAAATAATTAAGAGAATTTAATTTAATTGAGAACGAAATTCAAAACATAAAAACAAGGCTAGAGCGCTTAGAGGATAGAGAGAGAAATGAAATGTGTAGTGTTTAACACCTGCTTCTACTACATGCGGCACCGCAGGGCACGAACTGATGATACATGAGATGAAGATAGAGCACTGGTGGAATGAGATGGCGGGGGAAACTGGAGATCCTGGAGAAAACCCTCCCATGTGCTGTGTTGTCCACCACAAATCTCACTTTGCAGTTGCCTGGGATTGAACCTGGACCTTGGTGAGAGTCAAGTGATCTAAACACTCAGCCATGGCGCTGCCAGAGGACAGAGAGAGAAGATACAACTTAGTGATATCAGGACTTCAGGAGTGACCAGGAATCAAGCCAAGAAAATAAATTCAGTAACTACTAAAAGAAGATTGGAGATGTAAGTAAAAATAGCTATGAAATACAGGAAGCATTCAAAATGGGAAGCAGTTGAGGAAGAATGAATATTTTGGTGAATTTTATATATATATATGCAGACGGCAGTTGAGGTATTATTGAAAGGGACAAATATTTTTATAAGTAGGTACTTCATTTATGCACAAAGAGATTATTTGAAAAGATTAATCAAACAACGAAGACAGGAAAGTTAATTCAGTTCACATTCACAATTTTGTACTCTGGATAAATAGATTAATAGTAGAAGGAATGAATGGTCTGAAATACACTGAGTTAGCAAATCAGAAAAATCGCGACAACAGGATTGGAGAAATTACAGCAATAGATAGTGATGGTGACTAGGGATCTAGGAACACATGTATGTATTGAAATAGTGGAAGGGGAGGAGAAGAGAAGAAATAGTGTAGAGTGGATGTCCATGTCCAAAGTGGCACACTGAGATGTTTCCAGGGAATAAAAAGGAGAAGAATGTGTACGAGAAAGCCAGTGAAAATATGCATCAAGGCAAAGGGAGGAGAAGCAGTGTAGTGGTGCCATGAATGAGAAATCTGGAGATGTGCTCCAAAAAGAACTAGGGGAAATATTTAGTTAAGCTTATGAGATGGGAAGAAATATGCAACAATAAGAAAAATAGAACAAGTAGAAAGTGATCAAAAAAAGAAAGAACTATGCATTATATGACTAAACAAGGTGCATGGAGGACAAGATTTATGAAGGCGGCATTAACAGGATGAGAGAGTATAGGAGTGAAAGCAAAATGAAAGGGTGGGAAGATAAAACTTGTAAGTGGGAGAATAAAATATTAGCAGTTAATAATGATAAAATTATTAATTAATGAAAATAGAAAAAAGAAGAGCTTGTAGAATGCTAAAGCCATTTTAACAATAATACAAAGAGAAAAGAATAAATTGAAAATGTAATACATCTAACTAAAAGCTAAACAACAGCCTAGAGTAGAAAAACAGAGAGTTAAGTGAAAATAGGGGAATGGAGAGCTAAATAATTAAGGAAAGAAAAGGTGGAATAAAGAGAGCTTAAATACCACATGTCATTTATATTACTTTTGTGAAGTTTATAAGTATTACACATTGCAGAGGGCTAATCATATTACAAAAGGGGAGGAGGTAGTTCAAGATGTATTGATGTTTACTTCTCAATCAAGTTTCAATTCCATAAAAGAAAGGGGTGTAAAAGATAAAGGAGAATAAAACATGTTTTAATGTATACGTAAGATATGAAGCTATTAGCAATGAAGCAAATTGTATGTATGTCTTATTTTGATTTAGATTAGATTATTTACTGTGCATATTCCAAAATTTTACAATTTACAACTTTTGACTACATTTATTTGTCTTTACCTTGTTGCTACCTTGGCTTACATGACACCCTGGTCTTCTGCTGTGCCAGGTAGCTCTTAACCTCCATGCCTCCTTGTTACTTAATTAGCCCCTTTCTTCCACCTCATCTTCCTTTCTTATATTCTTTACCTTTCTGGCCCATTTTACCTTTACTTTCTGCAAGAACTCACCAATCTTCTTACCTTCTTTTCCTTCCATCTGTTAACATTTTTATAGCTACTATCCTTCTTTCTACTTTCTCCCATTTTTCCTCCCAAATCTTTTTTTCTCCACATTGCAACCTCCTCGCATTCTGTTACGTAGTGTTCTATGCTTTCTTTTCCCCCACACAATTCACAAATTCCCTTTTCCCTACCTCTTATCCCTCTTAGAAATATTGTTCCTGTTCTCATCCAAGCTAACCCTTCTCTCTCTTGCCTATTGCAGTAATCTACATATGCTTCTTGTCCCCAATTTCTTTTTATTTGTTTGTAAAATTGTAATGATTTCATATTTTCTAGATTTCTCCATATTTCCTGTCTTTCTATATTTTCTATTCTGCATTTTACCAATTTACCCAAATCGCATGTATTCCTTTCCTCTAATCTCCATATATCTCCCATTCCTATTTTTTCCATAATTTCCCCTTCTTTTTTGACCAAACACCTATACCAAAATGTTATTATTCTTTCCATTATTATTCCATTTCTTCTTGTCTTTCTTAATTCTACTAAAGCTTTACCAAACAAACCCTTCTGTTTATGCTGAGTCATCCATATATTGTGTCTCCGTAGCTGAGGCTTCCGATTCAGCAGCAGGAATAGTGTTTACATGGGAGAAGAGTAGTTGTATAATTGGTTTCAGTTGGAACAACACATGAAGTGAGAGTAATGGCACTCCACTTTCTGAAATACTTCTTTTTAGTGTGTAATATGTCTAATTATTCTCTTTACCCTCTTGTGTTTGTTTATGACTCATATGTCTGTACACTACATTTCATCAGATTATTTGAAACCTGTAACTATTATCTCTGGGGATTATCAAGGATAAAGTGTATAAATGAATTCACACACTTTAGCGGAACTTCAGAATAACATTTGGCAAGAGATCAATTCTCTTTCTTAAAGAAAACTGAGAAAAGTAATGGGTAATTTCATAAGATGCTAGAATTTGTTAAAAACAAAGGTAAGCAATATTTCCTTTAGTGACATGAGTGAGTACATGACTTTTAAAGTGCTTTGGAATTTATTAGACAGTCTCTCTCTATCTTGCTAAACAATCGGTATTCATACTGACTGACAGGCAGGAAGCAATAGCTTATCAGCGGAGCGGAACCGCTTTGAAGACATGATACATGGATCCTGCAGATTCTCTACACACTAACAACTTGGGCGTCATTTAAGGCAAAGGAATCTGAATACAGAATCAAAGCATGTTCTTTCCTTTAATATATATGGTGTAATTGTTTACCAGCTGTCTCTTTCTCCAACCTGTTTACCTGAATTCCCACAAGAATGTAAGTAGGTCTACTGAAGATTGAGATATAACCATGAGTGTGTTATTCAAAGCTTGTATGCATTAATCCTGACCTATCTATGTTTGTCATATAAATGAGATCCTTCTTAAAGAAAACTGTGGACTGTATGTACTGAAGATGCAGATGGATGCTGTATTTCTGATACAGTGTATGTATTTTCTTGTTGCACTCACTGGCTCATCCTCAACTGATTCACTGTTTGATGTCTGGTAAGTGGGTGTCCTTTCCTGTTGTCATTAGCGCCGCATGCTGAATTTGCATGTACCCTCTGCAAGAAAAGATTTTCCAATTGTTTATTTGGCTAGCAAACTACTCTTTGAAAACTGTATTGTGACTGCTTTGTTTTTTTAAAGAGTAATTGAACAATGAATCTTTTGTATCCCAAAAAGCTTGGCTAGCAAAGTGGTGAGGCAGGTATCTATGTTGTAATCAGTAATAGCAAAGACTCGATCATAGGTTTGAATTGAAAGAAATGGTTCTTTTAGTCTCTTATCAAATTAAGTATTTCCTTCTTGAATTTATTTCAGTTGATTGATAGAAGCAAGCAAACAGTTTAGTTCTTTTGATGATCCCTATAAAAGGAACCAAATTGTAGAAATAGTAAAAAATATATTAATAAACTCATTTTTTAATTTAATGTCCTCCAATGTAAGTAAAATGAACGATGAATGAAATGGGTGAAGTGATGCTCAAATGAGCTCAGCATCTATCAAGTTTAGTTACATTCATCTTTCAGGACAAGGCAAAGCTTTGGAAAAAGTTCTTATCTATTATGTGTTTCAAATGGGATGATATTTGTCCTTGAATGCTACTAGGTGAGCAACCAATCAGAGTCCTGCGGTGTTGTCTTATTGCATTCCCCATACGTAGTGTGTGATGAGCACTAGCTGAATCCTTCTCTAATATTTGAGCTAAGACAAAAATTCAAATTTTGTCAAAAGCGATCCATGAGGAAGGTAGGAAACAACGTGTCCAACATAACCATAAGAACCCCACATTTTTGGCTCAAATAGTTTTCCAAATAAAAATAAAGTATCAGTATATTATATCAATACATCACAAGCAAGCACTGTAATGAACATCACTATTGGTTGGCATGTATGCGTGTACGTATATTTGTAATTACTCAGAACTGAAATGTAAATGTTTGACATGACATGATAAAAGAATTGCTTGGAATAAGCCAAGGTGTTAAATTTGAGAGAGAGCAAACAGTATACTTCCTGCTAGCCTGGCAGAATGTGAGTTATCGCATTGTATGTTTTTGAATGGTTCGTAATCTCGATTTACTCTAGAGAATTAAAGTTGTTCTTCCGTTTAAACACCAGGGAAAAGTGTGTCAGCTGGATCAGCTTGAAATGAAATGTGACTCAATTTAATCTGCCTTCCCCATTTACACTGTCAGCACAATCCAATTGAGTTAACGTGCGCTCATATTATTTTGCAAATAGAAATAATACTATAAAACTGACTGATGTCAAAGGACTTATTCATGAAGAAATTGACAAGGTAACACAAGAGTGGGAAAACTGTGTGACGCTATCAGATAAACTTCAGGAAGATGACTTTTGGAAAGAAATAGCCTGTGAAGAGATTTTGGAGCTGGATAATGAAGACAATAACTAATTGTCTCTTGATGTGACATTCACAGCTATATGTATGTGCCACTGGCAGTTCCATTGGATTAGGAAAATCTATAATTATAATTATAACATTTAAAACATGTGCATAATATGCAAATATTCATTTTGCAATTGTGATTTCAACAATTGCATTATTATAAAATTTTGAAAAATTTAGGTACCCTTTTGTTTAGCACCATAGTCTAGGATAATGTGCAAGAGAAGGAAATATGAAAATATAGGGGGTAATGAGTGCGCTAATACATTTGATTGGTGGTGGTCCAGAACTCTTCCCATTTGAAGCACATAATAGATAACTCACCTTGATTGAGATTCAAACTTGGCACCTCTTGAGTGTGAGGCAGACACACTACCCCCACACAGAGAACATGCTTAATAAACGTCGGTTCCTGCAGTTTAACATATCAAAGTTATTTTTAGCTAGTTGCACTTTAAATGCTTGTCAATTCAATAGCAGTTTTTAGCCAGAAAGTCATACCATAGAACATTAGAAATTGATTTCTTGTAATGCAGATGTGCAGAGTTAACAAAATTGTTTTTGCCTCTCAAATAAAAAGAACCAAGAGCAAGTCATTTTTTGTCTTCCATAACGCTTATTCCATTTCAAAATCATTTATAAATTTTTAAGATGGTATTCCTAGGATATAACTCTAAAGTTTTGTTACAATATTTCAAAATGTTTACCACCAGATAGTTTTTCTAAAGCACAGCTTAAAAAAGAAAAAGAAAAAAGGAATTTCAAAATATTTCATGCATTTGTCTAACAATTTTGGAATTAGTTACTATAATGGTAGTAGTATGAGGTAGACAAGCAAAGTTATTTGTTTAACAAATGCAGAATTTGAAATGTTCACTCTTTGATCCCCATAAATTGATCTTTTTAAATTTCGCTGCATTATAGTAATTTTAAGATGTTTCTAAGGATTGTGTTAAGTTCAGCATTAGCAAGGTGTTTAAAACAAATTATCTTAATCTCTTTATTACACAGAATATGCTTCATAAATGTTCATAGTGCTGCAGTAATGAAAAGGTGCCTCACTTCAACAGCATGGTCTTCGATGCCCTTACACACTGTTAAGTTGCCTTTGAAACAATGAAATCGCTTACATTTTCAATGCTATTTCATTTGCAACTCTGAGGTTTCCTTGCTACGTTTGCTCCAAATTAGTGTAGAAAAAAAGCTTTTCTGCTTTCGTTTTTATTACGATGTTGAGTAAAAATATCAGGTATAGAAAATATAGGTTTACTATAGAATGTTTTCTTTAGTTTTTGCCTGAACTATGCCAGTTGTTTCAGCCTGCTTGTTTTCTCTCTTAATATCCTACTACATTTGTGAATATGAATATTGTGGTTGATGTACTTACCTACTGTAGATAATGTTGAAAAATGAAATGCATTTTTTATTTTCTCTGAGCATGATATACATCATATATGACAATATCGAAGCATGTGTATGTTAATGCTGAACGTTTGTATATTGTTGTGGTTAAATAGATAATTCATTATATAAAAAAAGTATATGTATTAGGGTGTGCATAAAGTTTTTTTTTGTTCTTATTGTTAGAAACATTCAGCAAAACGATGTTAATATAATTCAAAAGGATTATTCAAATTGATGTGATGAACAGTTAGAATTTCAGTTATAGGAAACCATGGTATTTAAAAGTACACGATGCGTGAAGGATGGTAGTAAACATCTTTCTTATTTATTATTTTCTTGCAAATAAATTTAAGTACAAATATACCTTAAACAAAGATGGGTCAGTAAAGTAGCATTTAACATCACAGTAGGTTTTAACTTACTTTGTTGTAATTTGGTTGAATGTGGTGGTATCCTGCGGTTGAGACATGAATTTCCAGAGAGAATTTTCTGTGAGCAAAACAAAATTCAATATCTGTACTCTGTGATTGGCAACAGACTGCAGATGATTTTTATCATCTTGGATGTTGCTTTTTACTTTCTACTACATAAGTAGAAATACAAGATTTGGAACCCTGCTGTGTGTAAAAGGAGCAATTTTAGAAAAAAGGTCTATGCTGAGTCTATGAATAGCATAGACGAATGGGATGGATTCAGCGGTTTTGTCTTTGACACTATTCAGGAGTAGGGTTACCAGAATGACCTCGAGGCAGGCCTGGAGACCAACGGACTACGGAGAAATAAATAAATAAATAAAAAAAACAAAAACAGTCATTACATAAAAAAATGAAGCTAGTGACTTCTTGATAATCTCTGCTTAGTGGAAAGTTGATCTTACGAAAGATGAAAATAGTTGAAAATTGCATGTTGGTGTTGTTTTTGGTTGAAACTATTGGTTCTCCAGGGATATACTGTTAATGATCCTACCGCAGGTTCACCTACGGAAACCATGTTACGACTTTCACTTCCTCTAAATGATCAAGTTTGGGCACCTTCCTGGTGGAATCGAGGAGGAGGACTCCCTCGTCCACTGGTCCGAAGACCTCACTAAATCATTCAATCAGTAGTAGCGACGGGCGGTGTGTAGTTCTTAATATTATTGTGTTATATTGTGTGTTGGTTTCCTGTAAATACCAAAAGTGAGTTTGTCATCCATTTTTTTAATCTTGATGTCCAAGAAAGGGAAGAACCCCATCCTTTTCCATTTCCAATGTACATTTTTTTGCTGGATTCTGAATATTTAGAAGTCTTAAGAGCATCTTATATGAGTTTTTTAGGTACTATTGCAAAAATGTCGTCAATAAGAAACAAAACTTTGAAATAACTTGGAAAGGTTTTTGTGATATGGTTTTTAAAAGCACTCGTGAATAAATCTGCTAAGAAGAGAGACAATGGGTTGCCCATAGCTAGGCCCATCTTCTGTTTACAGATCTGTCCGTTAAAAGTGGAAAAATGCTGAAACTGAAAAGATTCACATTCCCCGAATTTCCTGTCCCTCCATTTCATCTGCATGGCAGGATGATATGTTCTTGGTAAAACTTCCTCCTTCATTAGGATGGTCTCCGGTCCCCGAACTGGTCTGGTGGGGCCGTTCTTAAACCACAGTAGGGTGGAATGCTGGTAGTTCTGGCCTGACAGGGAGTTTCCAACTGGTAAAGTGTAGGGACTCTGCCGTCAACACTGTCATGGCTCCTTGGAAGGCCGTCCTCGGCCTCTTCTCACCTCATCCTTCCTCCCGGGGTTGACCCATTTTGAGCCTCTGTACTGAATCTCCTCCATGGCGTAGTCCAGTTCAGTCCAGTTGCAGTCTATGAATAGCATAATTAAAAAATGAAACTACTTAAATACCATATTTGTTATGTGTGTTTGGAGGAATTTAGTAACAGTGACGTCAAACCGACTAAAAGTATGGAAATGTAGAGTCAGACTGAAATTTAATGCCATAGCTGGAATTTGAACTACGGATCTTCTGGTCTCCGTCCAGCTGCTCTAATAACCATTGAGCTACTATGGCCAACGTGGCGATATGACATTAAACTCTCCAACTGACTCGTTAACCATAGCAGCTCAATGGTTAGAGCGGCTGGACGGAGACCAGAAGATCTGTGGTTCAAATCCTGGCTATGACATTGAATTTTTCAGACTGACTCTACGTTTCCATACTTTAGCCTACACACGGCCAGTGTGAAAGAACAATTAATTTCCAACTACAAATAGTTTTACGACCATACTTGTTATTTAAGTTCAGGACCTTTCAAGGATGCGACAAAAATTTTCAAGAAAATGTCCATACCTTAAACTACCATTTACATAGAAAAATTATTGTTACTTTTGATTTTCTCAAAAATTGCTCAAACAATATTGAAGTGCTGCATGTTCAAGTAATTTTCATGACAATAAAAGTGTCAATACATGACATAATGTGACATTGTTTTATCTCTTGGCTAGGCAAAGAGAATGGAATTTCAAAGCAATCACATAGCAACCACCTCTTAAAAGACTTGACTATCGCTTAAAGTCTACTGTATTTTCTGCATTTACTATTGTATCCGAAAGCAAATATGTAATTAAACCATTTCTATAAATGTTTATCTTGATTAACATAAAGTAGACAGAATAAGTATTTTTAAGAACAGTTTTGCAAGAGTGGGTAGAAAAAGTCATGTGAGTGCAACACGTTTGTTTCTATATAATGAAAATGTTTCACCAGGAACTGTTTAAAATCACAACACATTTTTTTAAGCAATTTATGAATCTTCGTCAGTTAATGAAGTACCTTCAATCTAAGACACCAATGTGAAATGAAAAGGGACTAGTGTAAATTCAGAGAGGAAGTAATTCTTGAACAATGGAGTATAACCTGCATAGGCTTGTTCATCATGACTTACATTAATAATGCAATAAATAGCCATACTTCTCCATGGAGATGGAGATTCCTGATATTGAACATTATATTTGGAATTGCTGTCATGGCTAATTCTCTTGAAAGGTAGAGTCAGACTGAAAAATTCAATGCCATAGCCGGGATTTGAACCACAGATCTTCTGGTTGCCGTCCAGCTGCTCTAACCCTTGAGCTACTGTGGCCAACGTGCTGACATGACATTAAATTCTCCAACTGACTCGTGTTTTTTCCCAGTAAACCACTTAGGAGTTCTCATAAACACATGAGACAACTACCTTAATGGTGACTTACAACATGTAAGTACTTTAAGGCTCGGGCTTTATAGTTAACCACTAATAGGTCAATTATTGGAAATTAATAACTGTTCAGTTAATTTGGTTTCTTTCTCTTTTCTTGAATTAAATTCATACTACTCGTTTGCAAAACATATTAATGAACTTAGTTTTTTACTACAACAATTCACACTAATGTAATGCCTATCCAGCCCACGTTCAAGAGATCCTGAGTTTGATTGTGGGCCAGAGTGAGTTATCTGGAGAAGCTTTTTTTTCTGGGGTTTTACATCACTGATGATACTCAGCATGTGTAAGCAACTCCTAAGTCAGAAGCAAATAAGGTTTTTGGTTTTGTGTCTATTTAAGTGTCACCTCTTGTATGAGTTTTACTTTCTGATCTGCATATACCTTTTCCTTTTTCTTTTCTTCATGACTGATTAAAAGCAACTGAGAACTAAAAGACAGAACTGCTGTTCAACAGTAAACGCCAAATACTGAAAATCATATATTAAATTATAGATGACTCGTATTTTTTACACATCAGCTTCACTTGTGTCCTCAATATTTTTATTTATTTATTTATTTATTTATTTATTTATTTATTTATTTATTTATTTATTTATTTATTTATTTATTTATTTATTTATTTATTTATTTATTTATTTATTTATTTATTTATTTATTTATTTATTTATTTATTTATTTATTTATTTATTTATTTATTTATTTATTTATTTATTTATTTATTTATTTATTTATTTATTTATTTATTTATTTATTTATTTATTTATTTATTTATTTATTTATTTATTTATTTATTTATTTATTTATTTATTTATTTATTTATTTATTTATTTATTTATTTATTTATTTATTTATTTATTTATTTATTTATTTATTTATTTATTTATTTATTTATTTATTTATTTATTTATTTATTTATTTATTTATTTATTTATTTATTTATTTATTTATTTATTTATTTATTTATTTATTTATTTATTTATTTATTTATTTATTTATTTATTTATTTATTTATTTATTTATTTATTTATTTATTTATTTATTTATTTATTTACTTATTTACTTATTTATTTATTTATTTATTTACTTATTTACTTATTTACTTATTTACTTATTTACTTATTTACTTATTTACTTATTTACTTATTTACTTATTTACTTATTTACTTATTTACTTATTTACTTATTTACTTATTTACTTATTTATTTATTTATTTATTTACTTATTTATTTATTTATTTATTTATTTATTTATTTATTTTCAGTCATATAGTATACACAAAAACAGTGTTACATAGACCCATCATTTTATAATACAAAATAATTACAATACAGAATAACACTATACACATATAGACAATTGTTCTTAAGACCACATCAGTCATGTGATAAAGAATACAAGTTTATAAAACTAACCTAAATATTGATAATGTAAATCTATGCATACTATTATGTCAAAAACTCAACTATGCTTAAAATGTGATTAATTTCCATTATGTATAAGAAACTCATCTTCATTATAAAAACAATGGGTTAACAAATACATTTTGAGCTCTTTTTTAAAAGTATTTCTGTCTGTCGCTGACTTCAGTCTGGTAATACGTTGAAGTATTTTGATCCAGCATAAATAATATTTTTATTTCCAAACTGGCCCCTATATGATTGAAGAAAAAAGTAATTTTGTCTGCGAGTGTGGTGTTTGTGTATATCTTTATTTAGGCAAGAGGATACTGTTGAATGTTTTTTTACATACAAAATAAAATAATTTACGTATATGCAAAAGAGGGGTAAGATTTTGAATTTTCTTAAAGTAAATAAGTGAAGCTGATTTGTAAAAAATATGACTCATCTATAACTTAATATATGTTTTGCTTCACTGTGGTGTTCCAATACAGTAAAATGTTGATATACTGAAAATCATCTTTATTTCTCATTTGTTGCTAGGACATTGTTACATCGAAAGACATACGAGCTAATGTCTTTGTATTTGGTTTCCGTGGCTGAAAACTGCCAGCTCAGTGATAAGAACAATGTGTTTAGAGTTGCTTTTAAGATATGTATGAACCATCTCATTAAATTACGTATAACTCAGTTGTATTTCAATGAAATTTAATGAATATAACTGTAAATTATGTATAAATTCATTATGTATAAATAAGGTTCTATTAACATTGTTTCTAAATAACAAATTATGTATGATTGGGTTACATATAAAGCAGATTCAACTGTACATACTATCACCAAACATGCACCAATATTATATAATAACATTTATACTTTATAAGTATATATTGGTCTTTTGACTTGAAAGTTTTAGCTAATAATGCTTTGAAAAATGTAGGAGCCTTTTTGTATAAAAGTATTCTTAATATGGAATAGTTACACAATTAAGTGTCCTAAAGATTGGACATTGTAAATGCATAGGATAGTTTATATGATAGTTTATCTAGGGGTCACTCTAGATATGAAGCTAACATGGAAGGCCCATATAACAACTTTGGCAAATAAAGCCAACAGGAAGATGGCAATGCTGTACCTGCTATATAGCAGAAGAGCATCACTGGCGCTCAGGAATAAGATCCTTTTTTATAAACAGGTTCTGCGACGTGTAATCACATATGCCTGTCAAGTCTGTGGAGTTGCAGCAAAAACACACCTATATAAACTTCAGATTCTCCAAAACCGATATCTTTGTACTGTAACCTCAGCTCATTGGTACATTCCCAATGACAATATTCACTCCGACCTCACATTTCCAAAACTCACAGATCATATCCTACACCTCTCTCGAAGCTTCTATGCTAAACTTCCTTCTAGTTTCAATCACCTCATCCGCGGCCTCGGGGAGTATGACCTCGACCCCGGAGAAACTTACAAAAGGCCCAGACTTGTGATAGGCCCACCATAAACATCACTTAAACCACACCTTACCTCTATAAATACGTTCTTAGAACTACTAAAACATTTCTCTAACACTATCACCACCATTTACCCACCACCACTTAGTAAAATCCAATCTTTATGCCAGTAAGGAACATAGTCCCGGTATGGCAATAGTTGAAGGACCCTCCTTTGCGGAGTAGGACTCCCTTCAACGACACCTCTGTGCTGTGTGATCAGTAGCTCAAGGCAATCAATGTCTTTCACAGTGGTTTGATCATAGGGGATTAATAACAAATATGTCAGCTTAGTACATGGCTTATTACTATAATAGATTTAATAATTAAAATCCATTAAATGTGCGATATTGCAATATTGCCTCATAAACACGGAGTACTAAAGCAATATAGAGGACTAACATTATATATAAATTATTTCTGCATGGTTTGAAAGTGTTTTTGATGCTGTTTTTCTTGTACATTAATGCACGGGAGTGCATGAAGCAGCTCAGATGTTGAACAAATTGCGTAATTTTGTATTCATAGTTGTTTGTAAAAGTAGTATTAGTTTGTAGATTCAAAATTGTGCAATAACCTGTATATTCTTTTAAATGCGAAACACCAGAGATTCTAGCATCTCTTGCATGTAATTCTGAATTGTCACCCATTCTTCCTGTTTAAGCTTAAGATTTACTTTCATGTTAACATAAAATATTTCAGTATATAGCTGCATTAGTAGCAGACACTTTCGAGTGACTTAAGTTAACACATTGTTGTTTCCTTTAAACTGAATGACAAATTTTTATATTAAACAGAAAGTGTTTCCATTTTAATAAACTTCCAGAAGAGCAAGGCAAAGTAAAATATCTTAATATCTCCTACAATTCATGTTAATTGATGGTTAAAAACTGAGGAGGTAGAACATTGTAATACCATGATACGCAGTTTTGAATTTTGTTGTAGTGATGTAAATCAACTTGTCTAATGTATAAGTGCTGGTTAAATATAAAACATTCATTTTCCAAAATATTAAGTTACAATTGTTCAGCAAGTTCCCTGAACCGCCACTAGAGGAGACCTATAACGAAATATCGCCAGCTACACCACTGAGAACCAGTCGATGTCCGGTTGACAATGGAGGCAAAGTCCTTGAAACTTGTTCTGGGAAAATTTAAAAATAGTGTCATTAATGGACTCCCTTTAAATTTAATTAAGTTACAATACATGCTTGTGATGTTGAGGTAATGATTGTAACAGAGTACTTTTATAATGGCCAACACTGATAACAATAGAACTATGTTATTCAATAGAACCAATAAATTGTCCATGATATCATACCTCAAATACATAGAAACATATAGACTACTTTCTTGTTGCCTTAAATGACACTAGTAAATTTTAAGGGGAGAAACTAAAATCTCTGTCCACATTGGTTCAATATCATAGATATGTTTCGTTGGGAACCATCTTGAACAAACAGAACTGTTTAGTATCTATGGGTTTCTGGCATTTCTGAAAGAAGTCAACATGGCAAACTATAAATAAAATTTAGTAGTTGAGAAAAAATTTGGAGAGGATAATTTAACACTAGAGCATTAAGATGGTTGTGATGGTAAAATTCTTTAACAAAATTAATTATTTTTATTTTGTACATCTTGTAATCTATTGAATATGTTCGTACAATGGTGTATGACATGTTATGTGTGATAGACCATAATTTGTGTTAATATTGGTTTTAATTATATGGGACTCGTCAGATATAAGCATAAGATATGTGCCATTTTCTCAGAATTAATTTTTTGAGTATTAATGTTCCTTTTTCAGTAACCACTACACATAATGGTTTACTAATTTCAGATACATATTTTTCATGAAAATATGTCAAAAATGATTTATGTGTTTCCATTCAGATGCTACTTGCTCTCTTACTAGCCATTCATATATTTTGCAACTGCAGAAATATCAACATATGACTAAGAAATACCTCGGAGGAATGACTGTTTTAGCATAGTGGAGGGACAGAGGGTTCTAAGTGCAAAGTAAAGCTGAGGGATGTTTTTATTTGAAGAGAAGCTATGAGCCCACAACTGCAGAGTGAGGAGAAAGTGTAGCTGAACGATCTGTGAAGCTTAGTCCAGGATTCTGGAGAGAGAGAGAAAAAAAATCAATAGATCATCAGTCCAGTGGATTTCATTTCTCCTTTAGGCTGCTACTCCACAATAGTGGAGTTACGACATTTGTTGGCATTACTCCTAAAAGAATGGGTGGAGAGGTATAGTTTGTGGAGCTGACAACTTTGATACAAAGCAACACTTCTAATGACAAGCATCTTCATGGCAAAATTAATTAGTGCTTATGTATTCATTCTTGCTTTTAATAAATTATTCGTGCTCATATGTAGGTTTATCTGCGGAAGTTGTAAGGCACTCATTAGAACTACTTTAAACTTTAATTTATTTTCAGTTATGATCCATGAACCGGCAGTCCTAATAGAGGGAGTCCTATTTCGAGCACGTTACCTAGGTTCTACACAGCTCGTATGTGAGGGACAACCCACAAAGACAACAAGAATGACGCAGGCGGAGGAAGCAGTCTCTCGCATCAAGGTAAGTGCCTATTCGTGAAATTTATAAGAAAGGTTCTCCATCTTTACATGCGCTAGTGCAGTTGTTCAGTCATTTAGTAGGAATGGCAGCATTGTTAAACTATATAATTGTTGAATCTTGTTCAGCATTGCTTATAGCTTCATTGTAGCTTTTTAAATGATGTATCAACTAATTTTAACTCACCTGATTTAAGCAGTGTCACAGTATTTCTGTTACTAATACCATAGAGTGCAGAAGATCAATAGCTGACTAATAAACTATAGAACTGCTAAAAAATTTATAATAGAATTACTGAGAATCTAGTCCTACTTAGAGTATTAAAAGTACTATGAAATTATTAAATTGTATTCATCTTCTAATAAGAGCAGTGAATTTGGTTTAAATTTTCAAATTCATATAATTACAAATATAATATTCCATGGAAGAAGCATAAACTATGATTATTGAGCAGGTAGCAGCTGTTAATTCCAATGTGATTTGTATTATATGGGAGAGTCAAATGAAAATATTTTCAAAGCTAAAAACTTGAGTTGAATGTTCTTTTACTTGAAAAATAAACACTGCGCTGAAAGATTAGTCAGTGTTTTGACACCATTAGACACCGTCTTGTAGAAGTTTTTAGGCTGTTAACAAATCCTAAATGTTACCCAATTGCATATTTGCTAGTTTTGTGTAGGTGTCTATGAAAATCTATCTTTGTAAGAAGACTACATGGGAAAAACTATGAGCTTAAGGATCAAATTCCAAATTAGTAATGATCCCTTGATTGAAAAAGAACTGAAAAGGTTGTAATCATATTGTAAGAAATTGTATAGATTTGTATTGTTTTTCTTCTGAGTCACAGTTTATTTGCATTTGCTAGCTTTCAGTTTTTACTTTCCCTATCGTATACCTTTATTAGGTAAGAGGAAGCATTGCATTATACCCAAAGTTTCAATGTATTTTATCAAAAATACCTATATAGTTTGAAACCCCTAAATAAAAACAAAGGTATTTTTTAGCAAAAAGGCCCATGTGTGGTCTGTGAACAGCAAAAACATTTAAGTACCAAATCTTCCAAAGATGCAGCATGATGATTTTTAAGAGAATCCTCCTACCCCAAATCAAATTACATGGAAATAATTTTCAGTATTTTTTATTTTCTCAGAAATGCCTTTTAACAATTCTGATGATAAGGGAAATCTACAGGGTGTCCATAAAGTCTTATCAACATTACAGCTTCCTATAGAGTGAAAACTATTACAGCTAGAGTTGTGTGGTTTGTGGTAGATGACAGACAAACTCTCATAGTTTGCAACACACACTACCAGTACACTTCAACCTGTGCGCCATTTCTTACCCCCGCCTGCCATGGTAGTGTAAATGGTAGCATGTCTGCCTCACGTTCAAGAGTTCCAGAGTTCGAATCTCGGTCAGGAATGAAGAATGCCTGGTAGCTCTAAGCTCCATGGACCCTGGAATCATTTGAGCAACATTTCACCCAATTCATTCACCGTCCGATATGACTTATCATTGGAGGGCGTAAATTAAAAAAAAAAAAATGTTACCCTCAAAACATCTAAGCAATATTTAATATCTCACCATACATTCTGCTGCATTTCTTGGGTAATGCTAACAACAGCAGTTATCCTTCTTCTCAAAGTGTTCACATCTAATACACGTTTCATATACCCTGTCCTTTACATAACCCTAAAAATAAAAGCCTAGGGGTTTTATGTCTGGGGATCTTGGTGGCCAGGGTGTTGGACCACCGTGTCAAATCCTTCTGTTAGGAAATGGTTTTATTTGGCAATTCTCTGACGTTTAATCCATCCTGCTGGAATATCGCCATTGGTTGCTGATCATTAAGTTGTGGTACAATGCAAAGCTGAAACATTTCCAGGTAAACGTTAGCTGTTATTGAGTTCTCTATAAAAAAGAAGGGATCAATGATCCTGCCATGCATTAAACCATATCAGACATTCACTTTTGTTTCATGACAACATGAGAATTTTGTGAGCCCCATATTCTCACATTGTTCATGTTGCCCTTCCCAGAGGTATGGAAGGTAGACTCGTCTGAGAAGCAGACATGATTCAGGTACTCATTATCAACATCAATCCTCTGCAAAATATCCATTGCAGAAGCAATATGACGAGGGTGATGATCTGGCTTCACAGCTTTTTTACTGAACTTTATAAGCATACAGATAAAGTTGCTTATGTAACATTTTGTGCCCTGTGGACCATGGAATTCAGAGTTCACGAGCTGCACAATGAGTAGATTTGGAAGGGATTCTTTGAAATGTTTGTTGTACAATCTCAATGCTCACTTCTGTTACGGATAGACATCCTAACTGTGGACGGGAGGTTACATAGCCACCTTAAACTTTGTGTACCAACCAACGATAGATTTGTAATTGGGTGGTACCCATCCATATTCCTCCTAAACCTTCTTATTCATATTCATTTATTGCATCCGTAAATCATACAACTCATGATGTGGAATTGTCAAATTACTAACTACACAAAAAATAGTAACAAAAAACAAGAATTACAATAAGTTGTTAATCATAATAACCAAATTAATAATTAAAATTTACATTCCTTTTATTCCTACCCTTTGTCATTTAAATACTCTTCTACTGAGTAGAAACACTTTTGTAACAAATACTTCTTTTATGTGTTTTTAAACTTTGTGAAGGACTCAATGTTTTTTATTTCAGTTGGCAGTTTATTGTAGATATGAATTCCGTTGAATTTAAAACTGTGCTCATACATTTTCTTTTTATGATAGGTGACATGTAAGTTTGAACTATTTCTCGTGTTATGGTCATGAATATCATTGCTTTTTTGAAATTTATCTAAGTTCGTTTTAACCTGTACCTCTGAACAGTAATAGTTGATCGGTCTCATGGTACCATAAAACACATTGTGCTTCTCCTGGTTTGATGGCATGTTAGATTTTTCCTGAAACAAAAACAAAACTTTAAGAGCTTTCTGCCATCTGTTACAAACCACACAATTCTAGCTGTAATAGTTTGTATTCTATAGGAAGTTGTTAGGTTGGAAAGACTTTGTGGACTTTATCTTGAGATTTCCTTGAACATGCTGAAGTTCTGTTCATCAGAATGGAAGTTCATGTAGTAAATAAAACTATAAAACATAGTACACAAAAAATGTAGAACTCCTCCAAACCTACAGTTTATTCTAAATACGAGGGCTGATCAGTAAAAAACTGAGATTGATTTTTTTCACTGATATTTATTTCTCCATCTCAATGTTGACATGATCTTTCTCAAAGTAGTCCCCCTAATTTAATGCACTTTTTATAGCGTCTCTGCCAGTCCTTGAACACATGGTATAGGCCATTCATTGTCAGGTCTTTGAGAATTGCCTCACTGTTCTTGAGCACTGCTTCAGTGCTCTCAAATAAAATGCCCCAGAGTTTTGCCTTCAGTGATGAGAACAAAAGAAATAAAAGGGCTAAGATTGGGGCCATAAGGCGGATGCAGCACACATGTAATGTTGAATTTAGCCAAAAATTCTTGAACTTGATTTGCAACGTGAGGCCACATGTCATGATGAAGTCACCACCCATTCTGATAAAGTTCTAGAAGTTTCCTTGCAATGTGCTTCCTCAGTGTAGCCAATACTGACTGTAGTATGATGCTGTAACAATAGTGTGAGGGGAAACTGCATGAGGATAAATCATACCTTTACAGTCAAAAAATGTGATCATAATTAACTGCCTTACAGATAGAACAACTTTCGTCTTTTTAGTTGTTGGAGTACCTGGCAATTTCTACACTCTACTGGCTTTTTTTCCTATCATAATATGCAACCATGACTCATCACTGGTGATAATTGAAGAAAAGTAGCCCATCCGTCAGCAAAGAGATGCAGCATGTCTTGTCTCCATTGCCACAGCCTTTTGTTCGGGATGCAACAGATAGGGGACCCAATGAGCATAAGCATGGCTCATATGGAGATGATCATGTGTAATTGTAAAGAACTGCCATACGATATTCTCAACATTTCACTTAGCTAATGTAATGTTATACGCTGATCCTAGTAGACAATCACAGCAGCTTGTGTTGATGTTGACTTCAATCACAGCTGAAACACTAAGCCCACCATGCTTAGACTAGAGGATTGGCCCTTCTTTGGAGTTCTTGAACCATCTAAATACAATTGCACGAGGTGGTGCATCATTTTATTTGTTATATTGCTCTTCTTGTATCATCTCCATTTTGGATATGGAAATTCAGTAACATACAGCACTATTTCCAACCTACTGATAAGAGAATGCTGGTGCCTATGGAAATTATACTGAAATTGCGCTCATTTCAAATATTCATGGTAAACATAATAGTAATTCATGGTGTAAAAGCTGCATAATAGTGGGCCAGAGCCGGTCAACCCGACTGCCAGCATCACATCCACATACACAAGGCAGAGGTGGGCAATCATTCAACTGATATGGGGAGCAGACGTGGTCAGCGTTATGCACCCCTAGCATGAAAAGTTGACTTTGTACACCAGGATTCGTTGCCTACCATAGCTCCTCAATTTCCTTGTGATGCTGAGCGGACACTGGTTCTATACCCAGGATTTCAAATCTGCAGCTTCCAAGGGTGGAATTGAGCCTGGGCAGGGAACCAAAGTACAATGCTCTAGCCCTTTATGCCATGGCGCAGGACAGTATTGTGACTTTCTGGGTTCGTAGAATTAAAAGTCCAATTTGTGGAAATTCAAATCGTTCTTTATTTGCGTAGAAATACACTTCGTAGCAGCAGAATTACATCACATACACAATCACGATCTACCAAGGTCGATGACCCAAACAAATAGCGTTCTATCGAGATTCAACTGTATTGGAACACCACACAAGAGCCGTAGATGCAAACGAAGATTTGCGAAACATGTCCTCAAAATAGGTACGAAAGTGAAGCAGATGTGTAAAAAATGCGACTCATCTAAAATTTAATAAAATTTAATAAATAGCGTTCTGATTACATCTGTTTACAGCACTCCTGTTACACCATCTGTACAGCTGTTTACTCTCCTGTTTACGACTGACTGTGTTTACTACTGCTCAGGACTCCCGCGACTGACTCTTGGCGAGTCGTCGCCTTCTTAAATACCTCATTGATAAATTCAAGATATTTCTGGAACAATAAAGAAACCGAATAATCTATCACCTTCCAGAAGCATAACTTAATCTATGCTGGCAAGTCCTTTATCTCAGCTATCTTTATTTGCCGGCTCTTTGTGTACACTAACCGCGCTATTGTAGATAACGGCTTTGTGACAGTATTCGTGGTAAAACAGAAAACTTTCAAGGAAACTACTGGAAAAAATCAGTTTCAATCTTCGCTGATCAGTTCTTGTAATCCTTTTGAGGCATCAGCTATTTCTAACATATCCATTATTCTCATTTTAAATTTTTTTTTTTATGTACTATCAGTATTCACTTGTTTCTAGCAATTTCTTGGGAGAGTATTTAGCAACTAGCTTTTAAACATGACTTGATTCACTTTCCTCTATTCACTTTGTACCTACATTGAAGTGAGTAATTAAACTATTTCTGTTTATTTCAGTTAATTTGAATTAGAAAAATATGGTTTTGTTTGTAGAAGCTACATAAAAATGAAGAATGAGAAGAAAAAGTTCTGTGAATATAGCACACCAGATATTTACACATTTACAGATACACAAGGGACGTTTGTCACATTGACACTTTTATTACAATCCAGTAACATAGTGAATTTGGTAACTTCTACAAGAATAATATTACCATCTTCTCTTCACTAACATAAAATTTGTCATTTATTGGAGTTGCTTTTGAGATGACCTGTTTTCATTTGACTGTTCCGTATAAGCAGATATAATTTCAAACCAGATTTAATAAATATAATTTAGATCACAAACAGAAAAATATCTGTAGTGTATATAGCAGACTTGTACTTTCATCTATTACCAAGAAAATACAGGGAAAATTGGCTTTATGATATTTATGAAATCTCCTGTATTTCCTTCAAAACTGAAGGTAAGTGGCATGAAATGTGTGTGATGTGCATGCTGCTTTTGCCATGTTGCTCCATTGAAATGTGTGTAGGTGTGTGTGTGGGTGTGTGTATTTTGGGCTCATGTGTATGGGTGCTGAATTAAATGCACCATTCTATCCTTACCCAAGCCTCAGCAATACTGTGCTCGCTGTCTGTGAGATCGGGAACTAACTGAATATTTTCATTTAGCATTCAATTGTTGCATGAAAAGCAATGGTAGTAAGTCTTAACAAAATGAGGATCACACAAAAGAATACATATGAAGAGAGGTATGGCTTTTAGGTTCTGTTGACATTTGTATAGTGCATATTGTTCCTCTTGAAATTGCAGACAAATTCAGGATTATTTGGCTTTATGTTTTTATAGATGTGTAGTGGGAAGGGGGGCAAGAAAATAACTGGAATTAAATATATTCATTTGTAGTAATGAACTGTATACTAGACATCACTAACTTAGGATTTCTCTTATGAGTTACTTAGGTATCGTCATTCTGTGTGAAGTATTAATTTGGTGCCGGCCCACATCCTGCAATGGGTGTCCATAAGAAAGTGAGAAATTTGTTGGAATAGCAGTAGAAACTATTGCTTCAATAAGATTTTAAAAATCGCAATTTAAATGGTCTTTGATTTATGAAAAGTTATTTGATTTTTGTATGTACAACTTCAAATTTTAATTACTCTAGCTGCAATTTCTGCATCAGAACTTACCAGAACATATTTCAGAAACCGTTGCCTCCATCATCACCTAGACTAATTGTCACACCACCTTTTGTAACTTGTAGATGACATTTTCTGGTTGGATGTACTCTATGATGAAATCATTTTCACATGGGACATCAAAATTTAATAAATTGTATTTTGAAAGGAGAGACAGACAACAATTCAGTGTCATAGGTGGGATTTGAACCATGGATCTCCTGGTCTCCATCTGGTTGCTCTTAATATTGAGCTACTATGACCAACATGCCAACATGACATTCAATTCTACAACATGTTGTGCTGGCATGTTGGTACTAACATAGTAGCTCAATGTTAAGAGCAACCGGATGGATACCGGGAGATCCATGGTTCAAATCCCAGCTGTGGTATTGAATTTTTCAGTCTGACTCTACCTATCCAAACCATAGCCTACACACGGCTAATGTAGAATAACAATTAATTTCCATTAATAAATTGTGTTTATTTTTCTGAATTAATAAATTTTTCCATTTGCAGAATTCTGCTGGTTTTCAGAGGGCTTTTAGAAACTTAATTTTGTGTTTCAACTTATGATTTGTGGGTCGAAAACTTTCTGCAATCACCAATTTCTTAATTTAAACCTTACATGTATGTTCCTCTTTGCCTTCCCTATATATTTGCCTTCCCTTCTATATATATGTTGTCTCACAATCTTTATATCCAATTACATAAATACCTGAAGCTTTTCCTGCATGTATTTTATCCCTTGCATTGGTTCAGAACTTGCTTTCTAAGCAACCCTTGTTGACTATGAATAGGATTATACCATACTCCTTGAATATTTTAATGAATTTTCGGCTAGAGTAATTAAAATAACAATTTGTGCATGTAAATGGCAAAAAAAAAAAAAAAAAAATCAGTGTTTTCCTGAAAGAGAAAATTTAAAAAGTGATTGCCATTACATGGGGTGAATAGAATGAAGAGAATATAACAAAATATTGTAGAAACCATAAGAAGATATAAGCATACATTATTGTTTTGAGAGTCTGAGAAGAATACATGAAAACTTACAACAGAAATGGCCAGAGTTGTAGAGTTTAGTGAGTACATCAAGATAAATCTCAACCCATGGCACGTAGTCTATACTACAGTTTCCTGTGCACTTGTTTTCTTAAATCTAGTTCTTATTTATTCCCTTTTATAAAGAGAATTTGAAAGAAAAAGAAGTTACAGATGTGAATGGCCAAAAGAAAATACACTGGGAATCTTGAACAGTATCCTAGTTCAAGAATTTCAAAAGTGTTTGTAAATGATTGTTGGCAAGCTTTTTGCTTTATATTTGTATATATTTGTAATCTTAAAAAAATCTTCTTAGAATATCCAGGATTATTGATCAGTCTAGATCTGATGTGAGAGTAAGGAAGTAGATGACATAGCATGAGGGCAAAATAATTGAAAGGAAAGATGATAATAGAGCAATTGTGGAATGATGACAGGGATAACTGGAGATTCTGGAGAAGACCTGAATCTGCACTATGTTGTCCACCACAAATCCCACATGCTCATCTGGAATCCAGACTGCCTTGGTGAGAGTCAGGTGGTCAATTGCATGACCATGGTGTGGCTTAAAAAATCAGAAGTAATGCACAAGGGCTGTTCATTAAAGAATGATCACAACTTTTTTGACAATGTACCTTTACTCATCTTCATAATTTTGATGGTTCTTCTCAAAATAGTCTCCCCTGAATGCGATGCACTAGTCCCAGTATTTCTGCCAGTCTTCAAAAGCATGCTAGAAACCATTTTTTGAGAGATCCTTCAAAATCGCCTCTGCAGCCTTCACCACTGCTTCTGATGATGAATAATGCCTCCCACGAAGGCGTTTCTTCAAGTTAGGGAATAGAAATAAGCCACATGGGGCTAAATCCGGACTATAGGGGGGGGGGGGGTGACGGATTCACTTCACGTTGATTTTTGCAAGATATTCAGCAACAACATTGGCAATATGCGGTCGCGCATTATCGTGGTGCAGCATCCAGCCTGCTTCACGGAAATGTTTTCAGGATATCCCTGTAGTATTATCCAGTTACTGATGTGTGTGCAGCTACAACATGCTGATAAACCATTCCATGAATATCAAAGAATGAGATGACCATAACTTTCCCAGCAGAAGCAACCACTTTTGCTTTTTGTGGGGGTTGATGATGAAGGAGATTTCCACACTGAGCTTTGCTGTTTGCTCTCAGGATCAAAATGATGTAGCCAAGTTTCATCAGCAGTGATTACGTTTGAAAGAAACTCTGCATCTTCCTCTAACATCAACTTTAACTGCATGCAGTCCTGCATGCGAATGTCCTTTTGTTCAGGAATCAACAGTCTTGGAAACCATCGCGCACAAATACGTCTCATGTGTAATGTTTCTGTCACCAATGAGTGGGTGACACCCAGTGAAATGTTCAGTATTTCAGAAAGTGATGTTAAGGTAATTCGTCGATCCTCTCTCACAATGGCAGCAGCAGTGTTGATGTTTTCCTCTGTAAGAGCCATACAATATACATAACACCGGGTCCACCTTCCTTTGAAATTGATTGTCTCCCCTCTTTAAACATTTTAAATCACCTTCGAGCTGTGCTGTAGGGAAGAGCAGACTCTCCATAGGCCTCCTGTAACATTGTATAGGCCTCAACTGATTTGTTGAGACAAAAGCAGAATTTCAAAGCTGCATATTCTTCCTTGCGTGCTACCTCCATTGCAATGGTAGGCAATACTGAACATGTCTGAACTTGCCTGGTTCTCTCAGGCAGGAACCAGGAGTACCAACAATGAAACTACTATGGAATTTTGTTTCACATTAAGCCAACAGAATATAATAAGATTGAATTTTAGTGCGAGACCGTAAAAAAAATTAAGATCATTCTTTTTTGAACAGCCCTCGTAAATAAGAAACTGAAAGTATTTTTTTAACATTGATAAGAGGCCTGATTCTTTTACCCACGTGGAAATACCAGAATAATTAACACATGAGCTGTCTGTTTCCATACCTGGTTAAGACCACCTACAACATATTTTATAAAATGAGGAAAACATATATGTAACTATACTTCAGGCCAGGTATATTTAATCGCTCGCTCGTTCACTCACTCAATCACTTATTCCTTTACAGTATTTGTAAGAATCAAAGAATTGTTTTAAGTTTTTTCAACTTTATTTTTTTTAACGTTCTGAAACTGGTTTAGAAATTACTGATAATGAGGTCATGAGTTTTGTAAAATATCATTAACTGAGTTTTATAAATTTCATTTTTTTTCCTTCCAGAAATATAAAGATTTTGCTCTGAAATCTTATTGTTTTTTTAAAGTAATGACAGCATTAATCAGACACCAATAAGAGTATAAAATATATACATGATGGAAGGGATGTAAGCAAACATCATAGCTTAAGAAGTGGTTTTTATAGCAAACTGATAGAAATATTGTACTATACTTATGTTTTTTCTCTCTCTCTCTGGGTACTAATATTTTCCATAAGAAATTAGTTAAGTGTTAGAATTTCATTGATGATTATGCCATGATGTCTTTGAATATCAAAGCTTGCTTAAGGCGAGAGATACTGAACACATTTTTCTTCTGGAACCTTTTGTAAAATTGATAAATTATGCACAATTGCAGTTAAACTTTCCACACAATTTTCATGGTACACTACAAGTGTGCATTACTACAATTTGTGTGCACTTTTGGCTTGTGTTGGACAAAACTGATTTTTGTCACACAAGTCAGCTGAAGTAAAGTCTAGTCGTTCTTAGAATTTTCTTTAACTAACAGTGAGTGTGGTTTCTCGCCTATACTCTTTTTTAACCTTCAATACTATTAAATAAGTATCTAAAAGAATTGATGTGCATATTACAGCAATTTGAAAAGGAAAGGTACAGCATGTAGAAGTTCGAAGATTAAAAGGTTTTAGGTGAACATTAGAGCGGATAATATATTCATGGACTTGAATAGGATGCAAAATATTTTTTTATGAAAATGGAGGGAAAAGTTAATTGCAGAAAGGTGATATAAAATGAGAAGTATGTAAATCATTAGTGATAAGAAACAGTTAAATAAGATGGGGAAATAGGTATATAACGTTAAAGTGAAGTGGGTTTTGAGCAGTTAAAAAGACACAGGAACACAGTAACTGACTGTAAACTCTTTATGTCAGCTGAAAATGTAACTAATAAATGGAAAATAATCAGGACCAAATGGAGTGATTGCTTCCTCAGTCTGAGTGTAGTTCTCTTGTCACCTGGTGTCTATTTACATTTAAAATCAATTTTATAAACAGGAAATACGTTAATTTTTTGTTTTCCGTGTTTTTTCTTTTCTCTCTCTTTATTTTAACTTTTTTACTATGTACTTATAGTATGGATATGATGTATTTTGCTCCAACCAGGAATGTGATACAGTTGCATTAGAGCAACGATGCGAATGATATATAGAATAAAAATAAGTATTTCAGAAAGTGGAGTGCCATTGTTACTAAAATTAGACAAATGAGTCAATCTTGTATATACTTTTCTCCACTTACAAGTTTTTTAATGAAGACTAGTTTCTGGGAACTTCTTCCCTATCCTCAGTTCTGTGGTTGATGATAGTTCACGAAATATGTCCTCAATATAGGTACGTAAGTGAAGCTGATGTGTAATAAATATGACTCATCTATAATTTAACAATATGATACAGAGTTTTCGCTGAGAATACAATTTTAAATAAAATGTTAGATTGATCGTCTGTCCATGCATGTATTTGTCTCTGTATAACTCATTAACAAAACAGTAGTTTAATAACAAATTTATATTTAATATCTCGTAAGGAAAATTTTTAAGGAAAATAACCTGCCCCAACTACCTTGTACTTAAAAAAAGTTCTTTTTTACATGTATTTTTGAAGACTAATGGTTTTGAGTAAAATTCTATACGTTAAGATATTTATTTGCTAATAAATGTATATCTTGAACTTTTCTCTGAATACCTTGTGAAATCCTCTTCATTAAAATGAACTTTGTAATAGTTATGTATGATATGCATATTGTAACATATCAAAATAGAATACAAAATTGGAATATTGTCAGATGAGACCACAGGTTTGATGTTATGTATAATGTATAACTTTTTATCTACTTTGATAAAAAAAATATGGTACATTTAAAATGTGTACAATAGCTATATACATTGATTTTCTAGTCGATAGATGTATAGGACCTGTACAAAATCAGGTGATTAGTGAAAATAAATTGTCAGTAGCTAAGAAAATCATGGGAGATAATGAAACAATTCCTATTAAATAATTCCTACTGTGAAAGACAATACTATGAATTGTTTAGGCTCAATATCAGGAGGAATTCATGTTACACATTGCGAGAATGTTACAATAAATGTATACAACAAATAAATATAACTTTGATTTGCTTTGATATTTCAGTTGTGTGAAATTAATTTTAACTTTACTGCACTGAGTGCGGTAGAGTAGGCCATTACGATACTTATTTTGATTTTGTAATGTTCCACTTTACACAAAGTAGATAAAATTTTGTAAATCTGGTAAATGGCAAGAGAAAGATAGGTATGCAAAAACTTACCACACACAATCTATAGATTTCATTAAATTACACAGTTAATAATTATTTGAAGCAAAAGGTTAGAAACAGTGATGTCAAATGAAGTTTTTTTGTCATATTAACCATTTTTGAGATCTTTGTTATTGATTTAAATGTTCATCTACCTTATACATTTTTAAAGTTGTTATTTTTTTTACCTTTTCTTTCCTCTAATGGTCCTGCAAAGAGTTGAACTTCATAACTACCACATAGCAACCCGTATTTTAATATCCGACCATTACTTCAGCCTACTGTTTTCCTCTGTATCTACAACAAAGTGCACAAAGACATGCCTGCAAGATTTATCTCAGTTAACAAAAGTAGAAAAATATGAATATTTCTTAGAATAGAGTAGAGAAAGTAGAGTAACATAAGATTTTTATAGCTAAGAAATAGGAGTTTTAAATAGACTTATTGATGACATATTGTGAGAATCCAATGAACTCCATTTATTCACCAAGAAAGTTTGTTACTAATTTTCTTGTTAACTACTGCTTAGAAAAAGTGAACTTGGATTATTTTAATTTAAAAAATTGTGAATTACTTTATGCCTGCAAGATTTTGTTTCTGCTATAAAAAATTAATTTATGAGATTTTGTTTTTTACTGCCTGATATATTTGTACTTTATTGAAAAACTTATATGTGTTTGGAGGAATTTTGTAATGTGACGTCAAAATTAATTGCAAAAACTATTTGTAGTTGGTTTATTGATACTCATCACTTACTTTTTTATATTATTGAGAGTCTAGTTTCAAAGGCCATTGCCTCCATTTTCAATCTTTCTCCAACTAACATCTGTTGTTGTCTGCTCTCCTCTCTCTGGTGGTGGAACTATGAACTTCTTTGTCAAATTATCTACTGGTGGGATTTCAAAGTTCATTACCGATCCTTATTTTTCCATATGAATATGTTCTCCCATGTTGTCAATTTATTTTGGTTTATCACTCCTTTTAATAATTTTGGATTTGGATCAATGTCATGATTTTCATTCCAAAAATGAAATGCTACTGTTGACTTATCTGATGTTTCTAAAGTTCTCTTTGACTCTGGTTTTTAGATTTCTTTTAGTTTGACCTATGTAGCATTTTTCACAATTCTTACAACTTATTTGGTATATATTAGTTCCACCACCAGAGAGAGAGAGAGAGAGAGAGAGAGAGAGAGAGAGAGAGAGAGAGAGAGAGAGAGAGAGAGAGAGAGAGAGAGAGAGAGAGAGAGAGAGAGAGAGCAGACAACAACAGTTGCCAGTTGGAAAGAGATTGAAAATGGAGGCGATTGCCTTTGAAACTAGTCTCTCAATAATATAAAAAAGTAAGTGACGAGTATCAATAAACCAACTACAAATAGTTTTTGCAATTGAAAAACTTATGTTTTAATATGAACCAATTAGATTTTATCCAAAATCAATCAGTAAGAAACCTGAAGTGATTGTGAAATTAATTTATAATAACTATTATTATTTATTATACGAGGGCTGTTTTTTTTTCAACCTCCGATCGCTCCATGCCGACGGTACGCGGGCAGCAGAAAGCGGGTATGCGCTGTTGGCGACTGCGCAGCTCTCGCACTACACACTCCGCCATTGTTGACATTCAGTCGTCAGGCGGCGTTGTGCTACAGCCACGTAAACATGGCCACCATTATTGATGCTCCCGCCAAGTGCGAATTGCGAAGTGTAATTCGTTTTCTACAGGCTGAAGGCCATGGTGCTGCAGAAATCCATCGGAGGATGAGTCGTGTGTATGGCGAAAACTTCATGAGTGATGGTGTTGTTCATGAATGGTGTCGAAAGTTTAAAGATGGTCGTAATGATGTGCATGATGAAGGGGGTCAAGGACGCAAATCTGTCGTTTCAGATGACCTTGTTCAACGAGTTGACAGAATGGTTAAAGAAAACCGCAGATTCACCATCACTGAATAGTGATGTAGTTAAGGACTACTTGAATTCACTGGCGGCAACTTTCTTTGAAGAGGGAATTGAAAAGCTTGTCCACAGATATGACAAATGTCTCAATCTCTTCGGTGATTATGTCGAAAAGTAACCATAAGTGTACTATTCTTTTGGTAATAAAATTATTGTTTTATATGAACTTGTGTTTTATTTATAGCCTATCGGAGGTTGAAAAAAAACGGCCCTCGTACAAGTGAATGTTCAGAAAGCAAGCAGAGTTCTCTAAGTGCAATATTGTATAACATTGTAAACAAATTCTTTATGCCAGTTAACAAGATGTTAAAATGTTATGGTAACTTTCTAATGGATTAAACTAAGTCGCTGCTTTCTATTATTGTATCTGTGATGCTATTATACAGGGTGTTCTGAAGAGAGTTTCTAATATTTGGAGAAGAGGTAGGGTAGCATTAAAACAAGAAAAGAAAAGGAAGTTCCTATCAGTGTAGGTTCTAATAGTTTATTGACGTTTACTGATATTTTCTGGAATTAGAGCAAATGTTTATCTGCTCTATTTGATAACTAATGTAACCTCTTTGGAAAATTATGTATGTTTTGAGGAGTTTAGTAAACAATGATGTTCCAAATTATTCAGTGAAATTATTAATAGTAAATTTTTTATACTATGGCAATTTCATTTTGTTTTGAGGGATTAGTTTTGGGAACTGTTGCTTCCATTTTAACCTTGAAGGTCTAACTCAAAAAATAAAAATGTTAGCGGCATAGTGCGAAAAATCAACTACAAATAGTTCTGTCAATCTCTTCGGAAATGTTTAACAGTAACAGAACATTGCAGAAATATTTATTAGAGTATCTGTTTACTGTGACATCCTTTTAATGCATTGAACCCTTTCATTCCACATTATTGAAGATAGAGTACTCAAGATCTGCACAGATGATAGCCTGCATGCTGCATACTTTCAACATACAAGTTACATATCTGCAGATTGCTTACATTTATTTGGTCATAAAATTATACTGTAGCTTTTTGTATGCAAAGAAGTAATGCTTAAAGCATTAGAGAAAAGTTATATCATTAAACACAAAAAATGACAAAACATTTACAATTCAACTGATACAACTTATCCAAATGCTACAATATGAGTCAGTGTATAATAATTGGTGCAACAGATCTAGACACATGAAAATCTTAATGATAGCTACAAAGCAAGTTCATTATCAAATCAGGAGGAGATTGTTTGACTGCATGCTGGACAGTGCATGAGACAGTAACACATAGCAGTCTGTGGTTAAATGCTGCAATTTTCATTCATTCCTTCATCTGCACATCTTACTTCATGAAGTTGAAGATATGGGCATTATTTCCCTGTTCTGACTATGCCATCCTTTGTCAGTTAACTTTGGAGCCATAGTTATAAATATCACAAATACAAAATAAGCCCTATTTACTATTCTCTTTGAAAAAGCAACCAGATGTGGAACACTTTTGATGCAGACTGTATGGTTTATGCACTGTGAGTAAGCAAAAGTATCATTACTTACTCTGAGTAAACTAAACATAAAGAATTCTTAGGCTCAGCAGCTGAATTGACTTTCAGAGTTATAATTTCAGAAATTTTGGATGTTCTATACAATTAAGCATATCGTGAACATGAAAGCAAACAAAGGTATGTCAGATAATAGTGAAAAATGACTACAATTTCATTCCTAATTTGCTTCTTTTCAAACAACTTGCAATAGAGCAATAGAGGATGTTTTACTCTCAAAGTAATGGTGGACATTTATTCAATCTTAGTATATATGAATTTTATGGCTTGCATTTATAGGACTATTTTTTACAAGGGTTGGATAAAAATTAATGAGAACTACTTTTTTTCTCTGAAATGTCTTTATTGACGGACGTACTTATAATTGCCCCCGTTATTTATAAACTTTTGCCGTAACTTTGAAAGGCGTTGTATACCATCGCACATATATTTTTGTTGATGTTCCATAGTCCCCCCACCCCGTAATTTACGTCCTCCAACGTTAAGTCATATTGGGCAGTGAATGAATTAGGTGAAGGGATGCTCAAATGAGTCCAGGGTCCATGGAGCTTAGAGTTACCCGAATTCGCCTTGAAGGATAAGGGAAAACCCTGTAAAAACCATATCCAGGTAACTCACCCTAACTGAGATTCAACCTCTTGAATGTGAGGCAGACATTATTAAATTTTAGATGAGTCGTATTTTTTACACATCTGCTTCACTTTCGTACCTATTTTGAGGACATGTTTCGCAAATCATCGTTTGCATCTACGGCTCTTATGCGACTGAAGCTAGGTCCAGCAGTGTGGGTAATTCTGGGGTTGTTGCTGCCATCTGTTGATTTAGTGATGAACTTAAATGTGGGATTCTCTTCTGGCGGGATTTCAAAGTTCATTAGTTGTTTTTTATGTTTTTCTATGTATATCCTCTCCCATATGACAAGTTCACTATGTTTTTGTACGTATTTTAGTAATTCTGAAAAACATAATTACATAGAAAACATAATTACATAGAAAAACATAAAAACCAACTAATGAACTTTGAAATCCCGCCAGAAGAGAATCCCACATTTAAGTACATCACTAAATCAACAGATGGCAGCAACAACCCCAGAATTACCCACACCGCTGGACCTAGCTTCAGTCGCATAAGAGCCGTAGATGCAAACGATGATTTGCGAAACATGTCCTCAAAATAGGTACGAAAGTGAAGCAGATGTGTAAAAAATACGACTCATCTAAAATTTAATAATGTTTCGCTTCACTGTGGTGTTCCAATACAGTTAAATCTCGATATGAGGCAGACATGTTACCATCTACATTACCGAGGCGGGCGATGTCCCATAGTGAGTGCCCTATTGCCTGGATAATTTCATCTCTGGTGTTGTACTGAATCCATCTCAATGGCTCTTTCATTTGGGCAAAGTGATCATAATCACGGAACTCATATCAGGTCAGTACTGCAGATGTTACAGAATCTCCCATTGCCAGCATCACAAGAGGTCCTGGACAGCAGCAGTAGTGTGGCATCTTGTGTTGTCATGAAAAATTATAGGGTGCTGTTCCATGAAATGCAGTCACTTTCGTCAGAGTGCTGGACGAAGGTGGTGTTGCAGGAACTTGGAGTAGTAGAACTTGCCAACACTCTTGGGGGTACAGCATGATGCAGTATTATCTCATCATTGTCATAAATCCCAATGAACATCACTTTGTGTAGAACATACTTTCTTTGGATGCGGAGAACTGAGATGCCCACATTTATTGGATTGTCAGCCCATTGACGATCAACATCCAACAGGGAAGCAAGGAGTTGAACTGTATGATTCTTCATGTGTAGTTATCCTGTACGGGGGTTATCCTTCACAGCTTTTCTGCCTCCTCTAAATGCTTTAACTCATCATGTGACTGTGCTCTCTGGTAACACTGCACCACCACAAGCTTTATGCAGTCCCTGAAAACATTCTTACATACTCCGAACTCGTGCCCTTCAATTTTGAGCCACGAACGTTGCTCTATCTTTGTAAACATGATGTTAGGGCAGTTGCACTATTACTATGAAGTTTGATGGTCCATACACTGCAGTAGAGTGACAGAGTACTGCTCCCTTTCACTGAACCAACTCGTCTAACAGGGCTTTGATTTGTCAACATAGATGGCAGCCCATCGATTTACCACTTTTACGTTATAGCAATGTTATCATTACCTTTTATCCAACCCATGTATTTGAATGTATACTACTTCCTCTCCAAATATTGGTTCTTTTCCTTCATTCTTTTTTTTAGATCATAATGTATAAATAGAAATATATTAGGCATGTTTAGAGAAATTTAGTAATAATGCTGTCCAAATTAATTGAAGAAACTCTTTGTAATACGTTTTTAACACTCCATCACTTATAATTTTATTTTTTAAGGGATAATTTTGGAAGCTGCTGCTTTTATTTTCAACCTCAAAGGTTTGAGTATCATCTCTTAGATGATTTAGATCGTTTCTTGGACAATAGTCGGTCTTCAGGGCTGAAAATGGAAGCAATAGCTTCCGAAACTATCCCTCAGAAAATAAAAATGTGAGTGATGGAGTATTAAAAACCGACTACAAATAGTTTTTTCAAGAAATATATTAGTTTATTTTGTTTATTGATACTGATTTCTATTTTCAGAAATATACAGAGTGTAGAAAAATAATGCACAGAAAATTATAGAGCACAAAGATGTACCAAATAAGCATTTTGAAATTAGGTATTGGGGTTGGAGATGATAATAACAGGAGCACTGCATGGGATTGAAACCTGACCTTATGAAACATTTTCATTTTCCAGTCAAAATGAAGTGTAATTCATACAAGTATGCACATACTGTCTCAACTAATGAGTACTGATACACAATGAAAAACTAAGCATTACATGTGAAAGTATAAAAATTGAGAGAAGCGTAGAGAGTGTGAAGCACAAGTTAAAATAAAAGTGAATCGAGAAGCTGAAGATGGGAGCAACAGCTCTTGAAACATGTCCTGTGAAAAACCGTGTTAGTGAAGCAATGTGTCAATATCTTCTCAATTCACTTTTATTTTATTACATGTGAACACTGTACTCTACTTTTTGTACTGAACAAAATAAGCATTAGGTATTACATACCATCTAGTAGGCTTCACAAAAATTACAGTATTGAACAACAAACATACCTAGTGTTAGAATCAACATGAAAAATTCAATGCCATGGCCGGGATTTGAACCACGGATCTCCTGGTTTCCGTCCAGTCGCTCTAACCCATTGAGCTACCATGGCCAACGTGCCGTCCTAACATCAAATTCTCCATTTGACTCATATATTTCCCCAGTAGACCACTAGGGGCTCTTGCATTCGAATTATCTTATCTCAAATTATATATTATATAATATTATATTATATGAATTATCTCGAGAGCCCCTAGTGGTCTACTGGGGAAATATATGAGTTAAATGGAAAATTTGATGTCAGGACGGCACGTTGGCCATGGTAGCTCAATGGGTTAGAGCGACTGGATGGAAACCAGGAGATCCGTGGTTCAAATCCCGGCCATAGCATTGAATTATTCATGTTGACTCTATCTATCAAAAACCTTAGCCTATATATGGCTAGTATGAAGAAATGATTAATTTCCATCAATTAACTAAAATACCTAGTGTTGTTGGTTTCTTTTCTTTTTTGTAATTTACGTCCTCCAACGTTAAGTCATATCGGATGATGAATGGAATGGATGAAATGATGCTCAAATGAACCCAGGGTCCATTGAGCTTAGAGTTACCCGACATTCCTCTTTCAGGGTAAGGGGAACCCCGTAAAAACCTTATCCAGATAACTCACCCTGATCGAGATTCGAACTTGGACCTCTTGAATGTGAGGCAGACATGCTACCATCATATTACCGAGGCGGGCAAACATAACTAGTAACATTGATGAGTACAAGATTTTAGTGTCCTTTACATTTGACAAACTGCAAACAAGTTTCACATGACAGATTTAATGTTGCCATATGTAACAAAATAAAACAGCTTGCGCAACCTTGTTCATGTTCTCAAGATGCTTATTTTCATACTGCCTTTCTGTTTCACAATTTTCTGCACATTGTTTTTTCTGCACTCATAGTTTCTCCATTATTATCACTGTATACCATATGGATGACGACAGAATTTCTAGATTGCATGCTTAAGATATTGATTTTATTTCAGTAATAGGTAATGGCTCCAATATTTTAATTGCAAGTTAATGATATTCATTTAAACTTAATAACTGTAATAATATATTTGTTTCCATACATGGCACAGAATGTATCTATAAAATAATATTAATGTCTTTTCTGCCAAAAGTGTTGTTTATATTTTTATAACACTTGAAAAAATTATGGAGAATAATGAAAGCAGCAGTCAAAAACAATGCTGAGAACATAAGGGATTTAAGAGCAAACTAATAATTCTTATGGTGCATCACATACTTAGTTGTGCATGTGTTTGCATAAATAGTGGATCCAAACTCCCATAATCACCTTCAGATGCATCACCACCTTCACTGTTTTAACTAATTTTATTGACACTTGTTTCACATAGACCATTTTGTATTAAAGTTTCATTAACCATGTGTGCTATAACTTTTTCTATGAAGTATGCACTTTTTAAGGTTGTCCTAACTGCACTAATTATAGTTTAATATTGTCACTCTGGCACATTTGTAATAAGAACATTATAAAGCAGAAATTTCTTTAAAAATGTTAAAAATATTTAGGACACTTAACTGCAGTTTTAACACTGAGCTGTTGCAAATATTTTTGTAGGTGTTAAATAGTGGTACAGTGAAACCTCTCTAAAACGGAACGTGATCATTCCGACATTTATTTTCTGTTTACACAGGTTACGAAATAGTTGTACAGGTTTACAGTGAAGGAATAATATAGAATGAAGTATAAGTAATAATAGGCTGATATGTATTATGTACTATATTTCCAAATTACATTCAGTAATTGTAGTTTATCACCTAGTTTCTCTTTCTGTTTTCAATTTTCCCTTTCCAGTCTGCAACTGTCTGCATTTTAACATCATTTGCTTCACACACAGCATTCAAAATAATGTTATGGCGATGTTTGAAACTCTAGAGCCATCCATTGGAAGCTCGGAAATGGTCTTTGTTTAATTTTCTTGCTGTCTCTAAAGCTTGAGTCTGAAGCAGTGGTCCAGAAATGGGAATTCATTTAGTACATGTACTATTTATTTTTTTTATTTTTATTTATTTGTGTACTAAGCTATTACAACTGTTGAGCTGATCACCAGTTACATGTACTAACAAACCACTCGAGCACAGCACAATTTAGCTCATCATACTCTGTATATTTTGTGATGAGTTTCACATGCACTGTTGTTCCCTTGAAGAACTTGTCTTTAATTGTAATATTTTCAAAATCTCATAAATCTGAGCTTTCCCCATTTTAAACAACACAGTTAATTCTTTAGCTGGGTATTTGTGTTCTTTCTTCTTTAATAACCTTAATTGTTTTCTCCAGTGATAAGGTCTTATGTTTAGAAGTCATTTTACAGAATTTGTTTACACACAACATATGTTTTTAAAAGTTACAAAAATTCACAGTTTTCTTCCACTCAGACTTGACCACTTGTAACAATGAAACTGAGAATGAAAACACTACAAAACAGTTGTACCCTTACCATTGTGTTGGAAGAGAGTTAATGATGTTTTCCCTTTTCCTCAGAGGATTACAATTTATGACTTTATGCTTCATGGATCTTTGGTGCAAGCATAGTCACCCTCAAAATTATTGCACTTTTTTAAAAATACATACTATATACGCGTGATAAGAAGAGCAATCAGGTTCCAAGTCCTCATTCAGTAAGTTTCGTTTAACTTCGTAAACATAGATGACAACTGTGAAATTTATTGGGGGAAAATGATGTAAATCAACTAATCCGCAGTGCCATCAGTCAACAACAACAACTTTGAAATTTGAAATGTGCTATACACTGACATCTAGTGGCTAATACACTAAGCTTTATCATGTCCACCATATTTTGTTTTGATCAATTTCGAGGTTAATTAGTTAACCAGTTTACAACAGTCGTATGTTAGAATTAGAATTTTAGTTCGTCCTTGGCAACATATACAAGTTATGAGACACGTCAAAATGTATAAATACTGTAATACATAAAGTCAAATTGATTACATACAATATACACAGTAAGTAGCTTTTCTATGGTTTCAGGTGGTAATTTATTACAAGAAATGTCATAATCTGAATATTACAGGTTTGTGAATATATTATGCTCCCAGTGCTCATTTACATGGTTATAGTTCTAAAAATTCAAAAACTGTATAAAAACAATGTGCATGCAAAAATTTCTTTACCTTATTCTTAAAGTGTTTTAATGATGCAGCTTGTTTAAATGAATTTGGAAGTTTATTATATAACATTATCTCTTTGTAGTTAAAGCTTCCTTCATAAAGGCTCGTTTGGTGCGCTCGAATTGCCAGTTTATCCTTGTTACGAGTGTGGTGGTAATGTACATCAGCATTTACTTGAAAATGATTTATATTTGTATGAACATTTGTGGATGTTATGGCTCTCGAAAGGGGACACATTATTATTCGTCTACCTCCATATAACTGTGATCTGAATGCAATTGAGCTGTCATGGACAAAACTAAGGAATGTTTACAGAGGATGCAACATTACTTGTGATATCGTTGCTTATCTTACATGCTGTTTTGCTGAACTGTGTCTTTCAAGGTTGACCACACTGCCGAAACAAAAGAGCATTAGCTCTCGCTTCTTCACCTCTGCCCGCACCACACCATAAATCTGGTTCTCAAATTATCTTGTGCATACTGTACGTTGTAACCTATTACACATAACATAATCCATTTTAATCAGGTTATTTATGCAAACAGTTCCCAAGAATATTTCTGTTTCGTGTTAGGCAGTTTTCCAGCTTAGAATACAATTTTGCACAGGAAATAGCTCCATTCAAAGATAGAGGAACAAGAATTCCCTAGCACTATAATAGTGGTACAACAAGGGAAGTTAAAGAAGAAGAATAGCTCTGTTCCACAATTTATTTTCCATTTTTCCAGGTTTCTGGCATATAAGGGTTCCGTTTTAGGCAGGTTTTACTGTGGTATATAACTTATATAGACCATGTTTCATCTTTGTTATTGAAATAACAGGAATTTTTTGAAGACCTGTCAATTTTGTTAGTGCAAGATTTGCTGTACCATTAATTTAAAAGTTGGGAAAGCTGATATTTTACTTCTCATCTTTATCATACAATCCTTTCTTGATTAGTTCAGTATTGTAGAAAATGAGTGAAAACATAGTGATTGTGCACAAAGTTTCTGATGCATGATTTCATTAGACATAATGAGTCATGCTTTGCAGTAAGATTGTTTGTTTGTTAAACTTATCTGTACTAAAGACGAGTTTATGATGCTACATAATACCAAATAGCATTTGCAAGGGACACCTTTGACCTTGAATGCATGGGACTGCACAAACTCTTGCTTAGAATATCAAATGATCATTAAAACAACTGTGACCTGTGTCATTTCCATACACACAAAACTTCGCACTTATCTACTGGCACAATTGTAAGCTCTATATCAGAAGGGTTGTTAATTTTGTAAGACTGCAATGCTTTTTTTTTTTTAAATATTTACGTCCTCCAACGTTGTCATATTGGACGATGAATGAAATTGGTGAAATGATGCTCAAATGAGTCCGGGGTCCTTGAGGCTTAGAGCTACCTGACATTCGTCTTTAAGGAAAAGGGAAAACCCCAGAAAAACCTTATCCAAGTAACTCACCCTGACGTGAGATTCAAACTCGGGACCTTTTGAATGTGAGGTAGACATGCTACCATCTATGCTACCAAGGTGGGAAGACTGCAGTGTGTTGAACTATACATGAAGATACATGATTGTTATTTCATCATCAAATTTCACTCTGAAGTTAGTCAGCGTGAAAAATTCAATACCATAGCCAGGATTTGAACCACGGATCTCCTGGTTTCCGTCCAGTCACTCTTACCCATTGAGCTACCATGGTCAACTTGCTGTCATGACATTAAATTCTCCATTTGACTTGTATATTTCTCCGTTAGACCACTAGGGGCTCTCGCATCCGAGACACACTGTTTGTGTCGACTTACTATAGCAAGTACTTGAGTCCCAGGCTTCATCATTTAACTCTTATTATTTTAGTTAATTGATGGAAATTAATCATTCCTTCACACTTGTCATATATAGGCTAAGGTTTTTGATAGACAGAGACAACATGTAAAATTCAATGCCATGGCCAGGATTTGAACCACGGATCTCCTGGTTTCCATCCAGTCGCTCTAACCCATTGAGCTACCATGGCCAATGCGCCGTTCTGACATTAAATTCTCCATTTGACTCGTATATTTCCCCGGTAGACCACTAGGGGCTCTCGCATCCGAGATACACTGTTTGTGTCTACTTACTATCGTAAGTACTTGAGTCCCAGGCTTCATCATTTAACTCTTATTATTTTAGTTAATTGATGGAAATTAATCATTTCTACACACTAGCCGTATATGGGCTAAGATTTTTGATGGATAGAGTCAACGTGAAAAATTCAATGCCATGTCCGGGATTTGAACCACGGATCTCCTGGTTTCCGTCCAGTCACTCTTACCCATTGAGCTACCATGGTCAACTTGCTGTCATGACATTAAATTCTCCATTTGACTTGTATATTTCCCCGTTAGACCACTAGGGGCTCTCGCATCCGAGACACACTGTTTGTGTCGACTTACTATAGTAAGTACTTGAGTCCCAGGCTTCATCATTTAACTCTTATTATTTTAGGTAATTGATGGAAATTAATCATTCCTTCACACTTGTCATATATAGGCTAAGGTTTTTGATAGACAGAGACAACATGTAAAGTTCAATGCCATGGCCAGGATTTGAACCACGGATCTCCTGGTTTCCATCCAGTCGCTCTAACCCATTGAGCTACCATGGCCAATGCGCCGTTCTGACATTAAATTCTCCATTTGACTCGTATATTTCCCCGGTAGACCACTAGGGGCTCTCGCATCCGAGATACACTGTTTGTGTCTACTTACTATCGTAAGTACTTGAGTCCCAGGCTTCATCATTTAACTCTTATTATTTTAGTTAATTGATGGAAATTAATCATTTCTACACACTAGCCGTATATGGGCTAAGATTTTTGATAGATAGAGTGAATATGAAAAATTCAATGCCACAGCCGGGATTTGAACCACAGATCTTGTGGTTTCCGTCCAGTTGCTCTTACCCATTGAGCTACCAGCGCCAACTTGCCGTGGTAATTTATAATCTATTTGCTGAACCAAATGTAATTAGTGTGGCTTTTCAGCTGTACTCCGTGAATGAGAAAGTGATTTGGAATGTGAAACCATGGCTTTGGTGGGGTATGAATATTGTTCTATTCCACTTTGTTTTAATCACTTCATCAAAATCCCACATCTACACTTTGAGGACTAATATAATCACTGTCACATGTGTAGTATATGTGTCTTTTGCACTATTACAAGTACTTTAAGCAGAGGTTTTTAGCTCTGGTTATTCACTGACATCATTGAAGTACATATAATTTCCCTCCTATGGTATTGCTATCTTGTTACTTAGTTTCTCTCTATTAAAACGTCACTGTCGGGAGAATGCAAGATTTGCATGAAAATGACACAGACCACTGTTTTGTTTATGATCAATTGTTATTCTAAGCATGTTTTCATGTGGTTCTGAGGTTTGGGGTCAAAGGTGACCCTGTTAGAAGTATCACTGCTATTTAAATAATGCTTATGTTAATCATGATCAGCTTCTAATCTGAACATTCTTGATGGATAGAGTCAACATGAAAAATTCAATGCCATGGCCGGGATTTGAACCACAGATCTCCTGGTTTCTGTCCAGTCGCTCTTAACCTTTGAGCTACCATGGCCAACATGCCGTCCTGACATTAAATTCTCCATTTGACTCATATATTTCCCCGGTACACCAGTAGGAGCTCTCGCATCCGAGATACACCGTTTGTGGCAACTTACTATTGTAAGTACTTAAGTCCCATGCTTCATCATTTAACTCTTATTATTTTAGTTAATTGATGGAAATGAATCATTTCTCCACACTAGCCGTCAATGCCATGGCCGGGATTTGATCCACGGATCTCCTGGTTTCCATGCAGTCGCTCTTAACCTTTGAGCTACCATGGCCAACGTGCCTTCCTGACATTAAATTCTCCAGTTGACTCATATATTTTCCCGGTAGACCACTAGGGGCTCTCGCATCCGAGATACACCGTTTGTGGCGACTTACTATTGTAAGTACTGGAGTCCCAGGCTTCATCATTTAACTCCTGACAGCACATTGGCATGGTAGCTCAAAGGTTAAGAGTGACTGGATGGAAACCAGGAGATCCGTGGTTCAAATCCCGGACATGGCATTGAATTTTTCACGTTGACTCTATCCATCAAAAATCTTAGCCTATGGACGGCTAGTGTGGAGAAATGATTAATTTCCATCAATTAACAAAAATAATAAGAGTTAAATGATGAAGCCTGGGACTCAAGTACTTATAATAGTAAGTCGCCACAAATGGCGTATCTCGGATGCGAGAGCCCCTAGTGGTCTACCGGGGAAATATATGAATCAGATGGAGAATTTAATGTCAGGACGGCACGTTGGCCATGGTAGCTCAAAGGTTAAGAGCAACTGGATGGAAACCAGGAGATCCGTGGTTCAAATCCCGGCCATGGTATTGAATTTTTCATGTTGACTCTATCCATCAAAAATCTTAGCCTAGGGACGGCTAGTGGGGAGAAATGATTAATTTCCATCAATTAACTGAACATACTTGTCTCAAATTTGTAACTTAAGAAGAGCTATAAACTTTATGCGTGATTGGAGGAATTTAGCAACAATGATGTCAAAATTAACCGGAAACACTTTATTTCATAATTTGAACACTGAGGATGTATGCATGTGGCGATATTAAGGGGAATTACTTGTCCTGCGCTGTTCCTAAATGGTTCTGTTTAACCTAGCCTTCCTCTCCTTGTGAAGGAAATCAGTTGATGTGAAGTATTTGTACAGAAGCTGATACATTATGAGGCTGTGTTACAGTGTGTTAGTACTGTTATAATGCTGAAAAGTCCATCTTAAAAGTCCAACAGAATCTTATGTAGCATTCCCCTCTGCCCATTATATCATCTCTGTTACCTGAGCAATTTTTGATGATATATACAAACTGTTCTCTTACACTTACCACATAGTCCTTGCTGGTGAGTTAATATCTGCATGTTCTCCATTTTGATAGGTTTCAATAAGATGAGATAGAATATTAAAACCAATGAATAGAAAATACAGGGGTTAGAACTTTAATAGTCATGACTGTTCATTTATAACTGATACAAAAGAGTAATATGTTACCAAGGTTTACTGTCCTTTAATATGGTCACCAGCATTGTGTACAACCTGTTGCCAGTGTTGTGGAAGTCGTAGTATACCTTTAGCAGATCCTGTTCTTTTGATAGTTCAAATGAAGCATCTGTTGCCTGATGCATCTAGAGAGTCAAGTTGAGTAGTCGACTTCACATAAGACATCCTAATAGAGGTGTTATGTTGACCGCATCCCACCTTCATTAATAAATCTTGCCCATTGTGTAATGTAAAGATAAATAGAGAGCATGTAGTGAATATGGGGTCCTTTCAGGAATTAACAGTGTGTAATTATGTCAGTCAATTCAAAATACTTTATCTGACATTGCAAAAGTTTTAAATTCAATGGCATTGTATTTGTTTATCTTTAAAAATATAAATTTTCAACTGATGAAATTCATTGGTTGGAATTGGCAAATTAACTTAAGTATTGAGTTTATTACTTCCTTACAGTGGGCGATTATCTCGGAAAGCATCCCATAAAACTGAGATTGGTGTTTAAAAGTTAATCTTAAAAATGTAATGATTCTAAATTTAATGACCATTATTAAATTATATATGCTTGAGGTTGTTCTGTAAAGTTTAGGCATAATATATCACTTTTCATGCAAATCACAGGGTCATTTGCTTTTTTTTTTTCTATTACATACAGGATGTACCCTTATTGGTGTCATATGTTTGGGGGACATGTTTCATCAAAACAGTTAAAAAACGTTCATATGTACAAGGGTCTGAAAATCAATTACATCAGAGTTCCAGCACAAAATTGAAAGTTACAAAAATTGCTCAAAGTGGCTTACTCTTGCTTCAATGCATGGATTTCTTCGTATGGTAACATACGAAGTCCTTGGTTTATGCGACTACTGTACCTTATGTTGACATTTTGAGGGAATGTATCCAAACTGGATTAGTATACAAAATATGAAAACACACCAGGAATTTTCAACAGAGTATGCCAGAGTATTGGACGCAGGCTTGCTGCATACAGATACAGAAGAAGGCCATGGAGTAAAGAATGGCTGAAAGCTCGACCTTTAAACCTGACACAGCTAATCACCCACACAGCCTTAATTAATAACGCTTGCCGTGAAAGATTCAAATCTTAGATTTGAAACTTCTATGGCATTGGTTATATATCATAATTTCAAGGATTGTGGTTGGGTGTTATGTGGTTTTATAAACATATTTTTGGCCCTCTCTTATCCTCCATGGTCCTGCATCGTGGCGTAGTGGGCTAAGGCATCATGCTTTGTTTCCCTTTCACGGAATGCACCGATCCCACTCTTGGGGGATGCAGATTTTAAGTTCTGGGTATAGGACCGATGCCCACTCAGTATTGTGAAGAAATTGAGGAGCTACGATTAGGTAGCAAACCCTGGTTGCAAAAGCCAACTTTCCTGCTGGGGGTGCCGAGATGCTGACGACATGTCCTCCCTGTATCAGTTGGATGATTGCCCACCTCTGCCTTGCGTATGTGGGCATGAGGCAAAATATTCATTTATTTTTAATATTATCTTCAACTTCTGTTTATTTGCTATGCTAACGTTTTGGTACTGCACTTAAATTTTTAGTTTTAAAAAAATAACTGTTAAATGTAATTGAATTTGTTTTAATGTATTTACTGTAATAGTAATCGGTCTGTCTTACATTCAAGGGATCCAGAGTTTGAATCTTGGTTAGGATTAATTATCCAGATAAGGTTTTCTTTTATGGAGCATTCCCTTGCCCTGAAAAGTGAATATCAGGTAACTTTAAGGTTTGTGGATGCTGGGCTTATTATTTGAACATCACTTCATTCATTTCATTCATAATACAGTGTGACCTACTGGGTTAAAAAAAAAAAAAAAATTATAACTGGTAGTACAACATATTTTTATATATTGTGTATATAGGACATTTTATTATTTTTGTGTTTATTAGAATATAACATATCTAGCTAAAAGTGTACATTTTCTTTACTTTCTTTTTTAATAGAATCTATAAAAATGTAACAACTCTGTAACATTATTAATAACTTCTACTGCTAGAAAGTATAGATTTCTTACATCAGCTGAAACCTCTCTGCAAGTTTGTCAGTTCCACATGGAGCTCAGTGTGTACTTGAGTTTTCATTATGTCTATTAGATAATTAATATCATTATTTGGCAAAAATGTGAAAGCGATTAAATTTGTCTTGTGTATTACTTAATTTTAAAACAGCAAATATGTCTTTTATTTTGAAATATCGATTTAAAGATTTAGAATGACACCAGCACAGTCTGCCATTCCTTTGTCCCAGCACTTCCTATTCTGCATGTTACAGGAATATTTATTTGTTGACACTGTAAAGTTGAGAAGGATTCTTGGTCGACACAGACGGCACATAATGGAAGCTGAGTACAGAATTATCTCTTTCCCCAACCTTTTTGCTTAAGTGGAGAGAGTTGAACCACACACATACATACATACTACTGCTGCCACCACCACCACTACCACCACAGCCTGGCTCGATGGTTGTTGTCTGAACTGTTGTTTCTAATGTGTGTCCTCAATAATGTGCACTGTCTCTCTCTCTCTCTCTCTCTCTCTCTCTCTCTCTCTCTCTCTGTCTCTTTATCACTGAATAGGAAATTGTAGCCCTGATGTTCTCTATGAAGTAATAAGCATGTTTGGTAATGTGCTAAGTGTATCAGTTAGATGAAGGAGACAGTAATAAGACATATGTCTCTGAAAAGAAAGATGTATTAAAGCATAAACAACTTGAGCAACAGTGCAGTCAAAATATAAACTCCCTTTTAGAAGAGCAAGCTCTAGAAAACATATTGGTAAAAATAGGGACAATTACCATATCTCTATTGCTATCAAATTAAAAAATTTCAGAACAGAATCCTGATGTTTCATCTATATTTTATTTTTTATTTAAACAATGCACTGGAAAATCATTTATCATCTTAAATTCAGTTAATCACTAATAAATTAAGTAAGCATATTTAAAAAATTGATAGCAGTAATCAGAATTAAATTGTTAATTTGTAAATCTTAATATAATTAAAAGTTTAACATATTTCCTTATTGTTGCACACTTATGTAGGCAAGAACTTGCAAGGAACTAATGTATGAATTAAAACTGAGCATTTCAGAGTGCTAAAATATATATCGTAAAAGTAATATTCTTTTTACTGTGTGAGAACCTATATATGATACCACAAAATATATACATATACACTGGATGCTGCAAAATAATGTGCAGAAAATTGTAGGGTAAAAGCAGTAGCAAAATAAGCACTGTGAAGATACAAGGAAGAATTTTTTCATTGTATTGTGCGTCTACAAGTTATAGTCAGTTAAAAACAAAGGACAGGACTTTCTTAGCTTTTTAGATCTTGGGTTCATTAGAGTACTCATTAATCATAATTATTGTCTATGCCAGTGTTTCTCAAACTCTTCTGCCTCAAGGACCCCCTTAATCATCTAACAACTTGTTCGCGGACCCCCATAGTTTGGCAACTCAATTTATATGAACGAGTCGACTTTTGCTTGAATTTTATTATTGGAATTTAAATAATTACTGTATGTATAATATAAGATATTTTCTTGTATATTTAGTTTTTAATCTAATTAATAATAAATTAAAAAACTAAAGTTAAACTAAATAAAATAAACTTGTGTATAAAATGTATTTTAAATAAAACATATATTTTAAAATTGTATTTATTAAAATAATTTTTTCACTTTTAAGTAAATTTTATACAGGTTTGCCTAATTAGGTTTTTATTTAACTTTAGCCTTACATCAGCAAAAATTTGAAATACCACTCTCTTTGGATTACGCAAGAATGAATAACATTAGGCAGATGTTAAAAAAATGAATTTATTTTCCATGTAAAGAAACCATTTTTATACATATAAAAAGTTACTCATAATGTTCTGATGGTACGGTATAAAAAGTTACTCAATGTTCATACAGTTGCGTTGCTGCTATTATAACATTGCACTACATGCTCCCAACTATTACGTTGATTGCACCTCTCAGCTTACATCGTTACGACCACATGACTCAGTAAATACAATTGTATGTTTTCTATAGTTTTAATTCAGTATTGTAACTTGACTTAAGGGACCCCCTCGCGGATCCCCTGACATCGCCTCGGGGTCTGCGGACCACACTTTGAGAAACACTGGTCTATACAGACCCAAGATATTATATGGTATGCAAGCTAGCTAAAAAGTCAAAAGATTAAATATGCTATACATCCAATTAATAAAATTATTTGTAGTCGGTTTTTCACGCTATATCACTTAAATTTTAATTTTATGAGAGAGTAGTTTCGGGAGCTGTTATTTCCGTTTTCAACCCAATCACACCTTTGACGTTGGAAATGGAAACAACAGCTCCCGAAATCACACCCTCAAAAAATCAAAATGTAAATGTTAAGTGTGAAGAAACGCTACAAATTGTTTTATCAATTAATTTGGATGTTACAGTTTCTAAATTCCTCCGTAAAGCACAATGCTATACATCTGTTCAAATCTGGAAATATTTCCACTGCAGCATGGAACCAACCAGAAGTCAGCTCCTTCATGTAACTGTATAACTTATGCCAAATATGCTTGAACATTTATTTATATTTTCATATGTTCTAACCATTTATGTGTTAGCACTAGAAGAAAAAATTAACTGCAAATCATAAAATCATATTCGTCAGGATAAAAACACAATTGGCAACTGCATCTTGGAATGCTGTTAATATTATGTACTGAAATGTATTTATTATATTTCATAGTAATCTTTCTAATATCATTAATTATATTACTTGGTTCCTTATAAAATCAGCTGACAGTATATTTCTTTGCTGTCTTTTAAAGAAATTATTTAGCTGAAGAACATCCCAAGATTTCCTTTGAGCATGCACCAATGAGAAATATCTTCTTTCATCTATCATTTCCTGTGCTTGATGTGTTTCTTCATATTTGTCTTTTTTTTGTATTATTATTTAGCCACTGCATGTGTGATCATTCCTCAGGCACAGAGTGATAAAATTAAGACAATAGAAATGCTTCAAATGATGACATCTCATTCATTGTGTTTATATAGCATACTGTATTTTCTCTGCTTCCAGTACAAACTGTTACTCCCAAAAAGTTTTATAAAAAACCCAGCACATAGATAATGTTAATGGCAGTTAAAGAAAATAATAGTTGATATTTGACACCTCAAAAGTGTGTAGGCATTATGAGCCAAGAAGAGCATCTTGCAAAATTCTATAAATGCAGAGATCTCTGTGATTAATAGAAAATTAATTTTAAATGAATCTTAAGTCGTATCCATAATATGCACATTACTCAGTTGCAGAATATAGCAAGGAAAAATTATAATGGAAGCTTTAAAATTCCTTATTAACATTTCTTTATCCAACTAAACCTTTAAAAGAACATTTTTAAACTCGCATAAATGAACAAAGATATTAAAGATAAAGTTTAATAACGTTAACAAATATATCAGTTGATGAATGAAAGTACAAACTATCAGTATTTAATAAATCCTTTCATGGAAGTGTTGAAAACAGTGTTGTATAAATTAAATTTATTGGGAGTCGATTAATGACACTATTAATCGACTCCCAATAAATTTAATTTAATATCAGTATTTATCCTAAATAGGATAAAATATGAAAGCCAAGAAGCTTGAGCTAGGTGGAATTTAGATCACCCTGGAATGAAAAAGCTCAGGAATGTAAAACAATGTGATACTTTCTGTAAAGACTAAGAAGCATTCTCAGGGTGGAGGGAATCTGCAGCTAGGCAGCATTGCTGAACTAGGATTCAATGCTGTACATATAATTTGAAAAATAAGAATACTATGCCTTTAGTATGCTAGCTATTCAAATATTGTGATTATACGAGGGTTGGCTGATGAGTTCTGGGCCTCACAATAATAATAACCAAAAAAAAAAAATTCTTTATTTCTCAACATAATCTCCAAAAAGGCCAATACATTTGTTTATCAGTGTTCTAATTTAATTAAACCATCTCTGTGGTGCGATTTATCATGGTCCTTAAAATAGCTGTATACGGCATCAATGACCCTCCTTGTTGCTGTGAAATCCTCATCCTCCAAGAAGTTTTTTCAGGTTTGGGAACAAGTGATAGTCACTGGGTGCTAGATCTGGCAAATAGGGTGGATGTTCAAGCAATTCAAACTTTAATTTGCATATTTTTCCCATAGCAATGACTGAGCATTGGGTGAATGTTGGGCCAGAGCATTGCTGTGATGAAACAAGATCTTTTTCTTTGCCAAATGAGGTGTTTTATCTTTCCACCTCATCACTCAAATGTTGCAGTAAGCATGTACAGTAATCACCAGTGATACTTTTACCCTTTTCCAAGTAATCAATAAAAATAATTCCCTGTACATCCCAGAAAACACTTGCCATAACCTTGTTAGGTGACAAAATTGACTTTGCCTTTTTGGGAGTTGGTTCACCTGGCGCAATCCACTGTTTTGACTGTGATTTACTTTCTGGAGTGTAGTGATGTATCCAGTTTTATCCATGGTAATAAGCCTTCTCAAAAATTCCCTGGAATTTTTACAGTAGAGCTCCAAATTCTTAACAGAAAGTGTTTCTTTGCAACGTTTGTTCAGGTGTCAACAAACGTGGCACCCATTTTGCACAGACCTTGTGAAAGCCCAAACATTACTTAAAATATTTTTGCACATTCTATTGATATGTTTAAGGTCTCTGCTATCTCAAACAACTTTAATCTGCAGTCTCCCAATACTAAACGATTAATTTTTTCATTAATCTCTGGAGTTGTGACTACCATGGAGCATCCAGAGCAAGGCTCATCACTAGTCGGGAAGACTATTTGTAGTCAGGCTATTGACACTTCGTCAGTTACATTTTTATATTATTACTAGTGCTCATACGTCCCATTTTAAACTTGACAACCCACCTATTAATTATTGTATATGAAGGGGTAGAATCTTTCAATGTACTGTCCATTTCCTCCTTGATTTCTTTAGGCGTTAAGCCTTTCAAATGGAAGTATCACTGCTCATTTTTCCAAATCCTCCATTTTCGTGAAACCTCTACACTTGTCTTATAAAATGCTGCCATTCAAAAACTAAACAAGCTATTTATCTGTAACTATGGATACAAGCTAGCCTAGAGTTAAACTATATGATACTATCCAACAAACTGGCCCAGTGGTGCCATCTCTATGTGAGGTCCAGGATTTATCAGGTGATCCTTGTATTTATTCTTAAAAACATTTACATGTCATGCTCTATATTCAAAATATAAACTTCTTGAATGCCTGACACCAGACCAATCGAAACCATATATATGGACAAATCTTAAATATAATCATGCATACTGTGAGCTGTAGAAAAAATGTATTGCCTGTAATAAAGTAACCCACATTGTTGGTGCATACTTGCCAATTTTATGGTTTGTCCATAAGATGTACAGCAGTGGAGAGCTTTTTACACCCCGTTATGGCTTTATGAGCATATTCTAAGCGTTAAAGATTTTCACCATGTACAAGTACATATAAAGCATTAAATTTATTGCATTTATATTGACAAACCAAATGTTCTTCGCTAATTGATATGCAGTGCTTTGAAAGGTTAGAGTTCATCTGTGTATCTGTCCTTCATCACAGTCATGATGCGCCCTCACTGTACTGCAACAAAATACGTACTACGTGGATTTAAAATTTGATTGCAGTGCTCAGGACCTATAGTAATTTGCAACAAATGGGCGCAAACTTTCAGTAATGGGCAATGTTAACCTTAGTCAACTCTCATGTAAATTATTTTTTGTATTCACATTCTGTAGCTGCAAAATATAAGTTTCCCATTTTTGTGGTAATTTTTGCTTATAGTTCATGTTATGAAATGTAAAATATGAACTAGAAATCTACATATACCCTAAGAAGTGGTGTTCTTTACTTTAATGCTCGTTTTTTATGGTACCAGAAAATTTTCAGAATCCATGACAGAAAAAGTAATACTAACAGCTCTTCAAAAATTGTTGTGAAAAGATATTCTCATAAATCTACAGCATTAAGCATTTTTAAACATTTTAAATTTAAAGGGAGTCGATTAATGACACTAAACAACTGCTAGCTGCAGTCTTCAAAAAACAAAACATTCAACTAGCACCAGTCAACCATTACTCCTTAAAAAACCTAATTTGCTCAAACATCAAAGATGCCATTCCATTTAACAAAACATCTGGTATATATCAAATTGAATGCTGTGACTGTAGTCAAATTTATATTGGAAAAACCAAAATAAATTTAGAGACAAGAGCAAAGGAACACTTTAGGAGCATACAATATAAACAACTAGAAAAATCAGCAGTTGCCATGCACTTTTGGGGAAAAAACACAATATAAATCCAGAACCAAAACTACTAAAACATACAACAGGAAAACAAGAACTGTCCACATGGGAACAAATCCTCATTTAAAAAAATAGGAACAAAGTATTCAATTTTGACATCCCCCAGAAATATTTGTTTAGCAAGTTCCTCGAACCGCCACCGGAGGAGACCTATGATAAAATATCGCCAGCTACACCAATGAGAACCAGTCGATGTCCAGTTGATGATGGAGGCAAAGTCTCTGAAACATTTTCCGGGAAAATTTAAAAAGTAAGTGTTATTTAGTGTCATTAATCGACTCCCTTTATATTTAATTTATTACAATAACACTGTTCTCAGCACTTCCAAGAAAGGAATTATTAAACATTTTACGTGTTCTAAATTTTATGCTATTGCAAAATTATTGTACTTTACTCGATGAGGGAAAGCTTTACAGGTTTCAATATCAAGAATTTGGCAAGCATGGTGAGTAATTGGGACCATGTCTGCTAAATAATTAGAAGGACCAGGATTTAATCTGGTTTTAGGTTACATACTCTGGACCTCTTTCAATAAAGATGACCATGTTTATACTAAGATCCCATGGATCTTTGGAGAACTCATTTAGGATCATTACTCCATTGTTGGTGTAAACATTAAATGTTATAAGAGGCATTAAACTATTGAAAGAGCTTGAGATATCTGTTTCAAAATTTATCAGTTAAGTCAAGAGCTGATACAAAACACAAGAACTTTTAATATGCAAAATATAGATTTTGCAACTAAGTTCGTTCAGCATTTTAGAAGATAAGATAAATTATTTCTCTTGCTGAGAGAAACTGATGCCTATTTTAAGGCCTTGTAATTCTTAAATTGAAAAGAAGGTGCTGTATAAGATTACAGGAAGGACCATTTTTCATATTAGATTCAATATATCACAATGAATGAGATCTTTAGAATATTATTGTGCTTCTTCTGTTAAAATCCTGAAACAAATATTTTTCAGAAAACATGAACTGCATGACTAAGATGTTACACAGAATTATCAGAAAGTATCAAAATTATTTGTTTACAGTCTCATTCTGTTTTTTACTTTTATTTTTCAATGCAGATGTAAAGCATTCATTAATTCATAAAGGAACAGAGTAGTGCTGCTAAATTTATGTAAAAGGTTACCTTTAAAGAGAAACAGTTAAGATTTCATTAATGTTGCCTAGGTAGCAGTTAAAGTATTAACTGTTCATTTGCTCAATGGGTAAAACATACAAGCTGATCAAATTTATTCAAACTTTCATGGAAGCTGTTTAAAATATTTGATGTAAATGCTAGTCAACTAAAATAAGACCTGAAGCTTTCCTGGCGACGAATATGTTCAAGTTCTTGTCGGGAAGCAAGCCAGGTGAAAAGGCAATTAGAAATTGACATTTTGGGAGTGTACATCTCTCCCAAAACGTTGAGTTCTAATTGTCTTTTCACCTGGCTTGCTTCCTGAGAAGAACTTGAACACATGCTAGTCAACTGTCTTTAATTGAGGGGGAAACTGTGATTACTAAAGGATTAACATGGTTACACTTTGACCAATGATAGATACTGCATATTGGTCTGTTACTTGATTCATGGAAATTAACGATTAACATCACATTTGGCAGTTAAAAGTATTTATGAGCCTGAAGAATAATTTAAGATGCAGTCATCTGCCGTGAGAACCAGTTTCTACTTTTGTTAGCGATAATTTTTGCTACTAATTTTTCTTTCTCTATGATATACATAGTAGTAGAGAAGTTATTGCATTCCACCCAAAATTTTGATGTAGAGATTTCACCAGAAATGCTTGTTTTGACCTCTCCTGAACCAAAACAAAATAGTAAATAATCCTTTTAGAAAAAGGTCCATGTATACAATGTGAACAGTGTATTAAAAATTAGAAAGTTAAATGCCAAATTTTTTATTTAAATTCAGTATCTTCCAAAAATGCAACATAAAACTGTCCAAGAAAATCCTCCCTCCCACTTCAAATTGAAATTAAAATGGAAAAAATGTTGTAATTGGTTTTTTATAAAGTTTTAAGGATTTTGATTAAAACGCCATATTTTAAGATAATTGGGTGACAAAATAGTGTGTATCTTCACCTGGCTGTAAATAGCCTGTGAAGTTTTCTTCATTCTGAATAATGTTTGTATAATTGGTAAAATGCCTATTTGTGCAGTAGATTTGTTAATTTTTGTTGTTAATGTTTGGAGTGATATATATTTTCAGCATATGTGTATATTTTCACATTCTCCTCCCTTACCTAATTGTATATCAGTGTCATATGTGCAGTATTAAACAGCAGGGTACTTAGGAGTCTCCTTGTAATATGAAGGTGGTGATACAAGTTGAATGAAATTGCTTGTCAGTATGTTGTGGATGAGTGTTATAATTTGTTTTCTTCTAATGTGATTTCAGCTTTGAGAGTATTATGGATCTGTTAAGCTTCCATTTAGTTTTTCATGTTAGAATTGCCTTGTGTGCATCTTTCTTCTTGAAGAGATTTGCATCTACCTGGCAAGTCTCCAAAGTTATTGGTTCATAATGTTGAAGTGTTTCTCTTGTGCTAACGGATGTCTCAAATGAGTCTCTGTAGTACATGTAGATGGTGTGGTAAAGATTAGTAGAAAAAGTACAGAGAAGAAGCATTGACTTTTGAGCAGGTAGAGACTATTCTTCTTTCCTTCTCTTCTTGAATGCCACAATGAGAAGGGTGTTTTTGTAAAGTGAAGTTAATATTGTGTTGTGCTTGTGAAGTGAAGTCAATATGTTAAACATTTCCAACCTAACTGACGTCTGTAAGCATGTTAGCACATTCCCCTCAGTACCAAGAATAATTTGAGACACCTGATAATATATATAATTTTTTTTTACTGTTTTTTGCTTTCCCTTGGGTTTCGTGCTGTGTTTAGGGCTTTTCTGATTTCTTCAACCATTCTGTTTATTTCTGTTCCATGTACGTTTTACGTTTCTTCTTTAGCAGATTTTTATACCACTTTCAAATTATGTTGTGATGTCTTGTATCTTCTGGTTTATTGCTGTGTAGGATCTGAAAGACAATCTTGCTTGTTAAATAATGTCTTTGTCAAACCATTTTTATGCTTTCCTATTGGGTTTATGTAGTAACACAGATTTAATTGTACTCTCTAGGCCTACGGCAGCTGATTGATGTCTTTTTTCTCCTTTTAGGCATTTAAATTCTCTCTATTCCTCTATCTTCTGGTTTAGTATGTAGTTGTCTTGCTGCCGTGAGGCTTTGGCAGCTCCAGTTTTTCCTCTTCTCCAGATAGGAAAGCTGGTTATGACCGCATAGTGCTTCTTTAGTGGCGTTTCATCTGCAGAATTACAGAATAATTGAAATTTATTTCATTGAGATGACAAAAATTGAGCATAGAAATGAAATAATAATGTTAGCCTAAATCTCAACACAGTTATTACAAGTTAGCATGTAACTCTTTTTCTAGTCCTAACACTGAGTTACTGTGTACCCACTGATCCAACTCAAACCCCATCTGCTAAGTAAATACTATTTAATTTGTTAATGCAATCATGGATCCTTTGTAGCATATTTTGTCTAAGAAGTAGCACCTTGTATGTTTGTCCTGCTCTGGTAACAAGGGTGAAGTCTTCCTCCATAATCAAGTGTAGTGTCATTTGTTCTGTGACTAACAACTCTAGCCTGTAATACAGATCTCCAGTAAGGACAGTATTATGTTCTGGGATTACATTATTACAGTCATTTTATGGCTACTGTTATATTTTCTACTGAGGATCAGTGTCTATGAGAAGAGTATCTCATGCATGTGTTGGAAGTTGTAGGCTGTAGTTCTAAGGCACTCTTTAGTTGACATCTGTTAAAACTTCCACTGCCAAGCACTCCAGAGTTCATCATTTGCACAAATCAGATTATCAGAATTCTGTCAAAAGTTTTTTGTAAATATTAGCATCCATGAAATAGTCATTGAACAAAGGCATATTTGTGCAGCATTGTTGGTGGACATTTACTTTGAAATGTGAATAGTTGCTTATTTCTGCCTATTATTATATATCTTGACAATAAAAATCATTAATATAGCAGGATTATAATTGAGAGGCACTTATTGTTTCAATATTTTGAAGATTTGGGGGGGGGGGGGGGGGAGTAGAACTTACAGAAGTTTAGTAATTATGTGTGTTTGGAGGAATTTAGTAACAGTGACCTCAAAATTAATCTTAAAAACTATTTGTAGTTGGTTTATTGATACTCGTCACTTACTCTTTTATATTATTGAGGGACTAGTTTCAAAGGCCATTGCAACTAGCATCTGCATCTAGTTGGAGAGAGGTTGAAAATGGAAGCAATAGCCTTTGAAACTAGTCCCTCAATAATATAAAAAAGTGTCGAGTATCAATAAACCAACTACAAATAATTTTTATGATTAAGTTTAGTAATACATATTCTTTGAATTAAAGGGAAACATTTGATTTTTTATTTTCAAATACTAAAAGTTGATGACATTGTTAAAAACAATTGAGGCTAAAAACTTGAGTTGATTAGCAACACAGAACAATACTTACCATTTCATTTTCCTGAAACATGTTCAGGAAAATGTTAAAAATTCCATTAATTGACTCAATTTTTGATCTGCTTTGTATGTTTTCTGTAATTTTATTACTAAAACATATTAAACTCTGGTTGAAAGGTTGGTCTGCTCTAAGAGTTTAAATTTTAATCAACTGATTAATTTGGAATGCAATTTACTTTTTAAAATTTGGAATCAGAAATATATGAAAACTTTTTAAGAATGAAATTTAGTACTTTTGATATAAATACACACCAAACAATGAGAAAATTGAACCATCCACAAAGTCCATATCAGTAATCAATTTAACTAGAAGAGGGAAGAGCAATTAAATGTGAAAAGGATACATGGATGAGTATTTCTATCTTTTAATGCACAATCCCACTCTACATAAATTCTTCAGAACTGAGAGCTTTTGACTTAAACAGCAATGTCCTCAATTTAAAATGGTTAGCAGGAAGGTCAAAATAGGTTTGATCATCTTGTATTCTAATGTAAAAGCTGTTGTATACAGCTTATTAATTTAGGAACCACAAACATGATGTTTTGACAAAAGGTTGTAACCCTCAAATTCCTCAAATTAAGGTTGTGATAGCATCCATACATATTACTAATGATACTAAGCCTTTTCGAATTGTAAATGGAAAATGAAGAAAGTATAATGGCATAAATTTAAAATTTGCTTCAGACTAAAGGTTGTAAATCCCACCTCATTGTTTCATTAGGACCAAGCCTACAAAATGAGGTAATTATATGTACAGAATAATGATTTTGTTAGCAAGAAGACCTTGCACCAACCAGTATACTGCTGTTTATTAACAATATTATAATGATGATGCAATGAGATTTTAGAGACATCAGATATCTTAAGTCCACAAAATCATCAGATAACATAGCTTTCTCTTATAACTTAAAGGAAAATTTTACAAAACATAAAGTAAATGGTAAGAAGAAAAAATTACAGTGTCATGTGCTAGCTAAAGTTAAGATTTTCATGGAGTGTAATTTAACAAGTCTAAACATAGATAGTCAACATGAAATATTCAATGCCATGGTTGGTATTTGAACCACGGTTCTCCTGGTTTCCATCCAGTTGCTCTAACCCATTGAGCTACCATGGCCAACGTGCCGTCCTGACATTAAATTCTCCATTTGACTCGTATATTTCCCCGGTAAACCACTAGGGGCTCTCGCCTTCGAGAGACTCTATGTATCAAAAACCTTAGCCTGTATATGGCTAGTGTGAAGAAATGATTAATTTCCATCAATTAACTAAAATAATAAGAGTTAAATGATGAAGCCTGAGACTCAAGTACTTACAATAGTAAGTCGCCACAAACGGTGTATCTCGAATACGAGAGTCCCTAGTGGTTTACCGGGGAAATATATGAGTCAAATGGAGAATTTAATGTCAGGATGGCACGTTGACCATGGTAGCTAAATGGGTTAGAGCGACTGGATGGAAACCAGGAGATCCGTGGTTCAAATCCCGGCCATGGCATTGAATTTTTCATGAGAAATGATAAATTTCCATCAATTAACTAAAAAAAGGTCTAACCATTTTTACAATTTACTTAATTGATTTTTACTCTATATTACTTATACATGCAATTAACCAGGAACCGAGGGTGGGAGCAAGTAGCTCCTGATACATGTTTTCCTTGTTAAATAAGTGATGTGGTTTAAAAATTGACTCAATAATTAGCTAAATTGTTAGTGCATCACTGTCACAATGTTCAACACTGTTTTAATTGTAAAAGTTAAATAAAGTTTTAACATGATTATAGGCTATAAAGGCCAGAGGGATGTGCGCTCGCATGCAATACAAGTTACCTGGATGGATGCAGAGTAGAATGATGTGAAATTTAAATGTGCAAATACTGCCACAGAAAGCAAACATTGAAAACCATGTAACGTAATACCCTGAGAAGTAGTGAAGCATTGCCTTGCAAATGTATGCATACACAAGGTCAAAGTGTTGTATAATGCGACTGTTTTATTTCTTCTCACAATGAGGGGGTTGTCCCAGTTGCGCTGTACCTACCTGCAGTTGTTTACCTATGTGCAGTATACCTATGGGAAAAATGCACATACCTCCAGCCTTCAGTTATAATGCATTCAGAATTATCAAGAGAAGTGGTGAATCACAGTCAATAATTATTATTCTAATTTTATTTGAATTTTTGTTTGGTTTTTTATTGAAAACATTTTTGGTGTGAATTATGGAAGGAAAAAAATAAAATCCTTGGGAAAATGCACATTTCTCCAGTCTTTAGTTATAATGCATTCAGAATTATCAAGAGAAGTGGTGAAACACAGTCAATAATTATTATTCTAATTTTCTTTGAATTTTTATTTAGTTTTTTATTGAAAACATTTTTGGTGTGAATTATGAAAAAACAAACTTCTGTTTATAAAATACCTATACATCGTATAAATAATTTCTATTTCTGAGGGCTGTTCAATAAAGAATGATCACAACTTTTTTTGACGTTAACTCAGCCTCATATTTTTGATGCTCCTTCTCAAAATAGTCTCCCCTGAATGCAATGCACTTGTCACAGCGTTTCTGCCAGTCTTCAAAGACATGCTGGAAACCATTTTTTGATAGATCCTTTAAAGTCGCCTCCGCAGTCTTCACCACTTCTTCTGGTGATGGATAATGCCTCCCATGAAGGTGTTTCTTCAAGTTAGGGAATAGAAAAAAGTCACAAGGGGGCTAAATCCGGACTATAGGGAGGGTGAGGGATGCACTTCACGTGGATTTTTGCAAGATATTCAATAACAACATTGCCAATATGCGACCGTGCATTATCGTGGTGCAGCATCCAGCCTGCTTCACGGAAATGTGGTCTTTTGCACCTGATATGGACTTGCAATGTTTTCAGGACATTGCTGTAGTATTATCCAGTTACTGATGTGTGCAGGTACAACATGCTGATAAACCATTCCATGAATATCAAAGAATGAGATGACCATAACTTTCCCAGCAGAAGCAACCTCTTTTGCTTTTCGGGGGGTTGGTGATGAAGGAGATTTCCACACTGAGCTTTGCTGTTTGCTCTCAGGATCAAAATGATGTAGCCAAGTTTCATTAGCAGTGATTACGTTTGAAAGAAATTCCGGATCTTCCTCTAACATCAACTTTAACTGCATGTTACCTCCATTGCAGCGGTAGGCGATACTGAACATGTCGGAACTCGTCTGGTTCTCACAAGCGGGAACCAGGTGTATCAACAATGAAACTACTACGGCGTGTTTGTTCCACATTAAGCTAACAGAATATAACAAGATTGAATTTTAGTGTGAAAAATTATGACCGTAAAAAAATTATGATCATTCTTTATTGAACAGCCCTCATAATTGTGTTTTAGAAACTGAATAAAAACATTTGCACCGCTGTTGCTTTGTTGCCTCCAAAGCAAGGTAGATTTATCAATAAACATGAGAATTTCCTGAAGAACAACATTTATGTTTAAAACAAACAAATTAAATTAATAACTGAACCAATTCTTAAGACTGCTTTGTTTTAAACTTCCCACATTCAAAACATATGAAGGAAGATAATCATTCATAAACATTTAAACTTGTAGGACGGATAATCATCCCTTTCTTGATATGACAATCCTGTAATCAATCTATGAGTTATATCCAAGAGTTTTTTAAGTGCTATTCATAGATATATGTTTTGATTGTGTGGGTGAAATAGTTAAATAATCCCCACTTTATCCTGGGATTAAAGGAAAGAAGATAAATTATACTGTTCAGATATGAGAAACTTCATGGTATAATTTTCTCTTAAAATGACATATTATGGGGGGGGGGGGGGGGAATGATTTCGTATCTAACATGCTTTTTATATACAGTATATGATTTTGATGCATATGTTATAAATACAATCTAAATAAATACATTAACAAACAAAACTTTATTCAATTTATTTTTTTTCTCCTGTAAAATTAAATATTTGAGGGTTGTTTATTACCTTCTGCCAAGACATTATTTATACACTTTTATACTAAGGCAGATTTTGGAGATAATCTGTCACATTGTTTAATCTTATATGACATGCTTATGTTTTGGTTCTGCAAAGAAAATATCCATTCTTACGTTAAAACACTGAAACTGTTGGAAGGAGGTTATGTAATGATATTTGGAAAATAAGTTAAAAGATACATAGGAGAATTTTTTGTCATTCAGTTCATTGTGTGTTTTGAGAACATTAAGATGGCTGCATGAAATGGATAGCTTTTAATGAATCCTTTCATGGAAGTGTTGAAAACAGTGTTGTTGTATAAATTAAGTTAATTGGGAGTCGATTAATAACACAAAACAACACTCACTTTTAAATTTTCCCGGAACTGGTTTCTGAGGCCTTCCCTCTATCTTCAGCCGGACATCGACTAGTTCTCATTGGTGTAGCTGGCAATATTTTGTCTTCGGTCTCCTCTGGTGGCGGTTGGAGGAACTTGCTGAACAAATCTTTCTGGGGGATGTCAAAATTGAATACTTTGTTCCTATTTTTTGAAATAAAGATTTGTTCCCATGTGGACAGTTCTTCTTTTCCTGTTGTATGTTTTAGTAATTTTGGTTCTGGATTTATGTTGTGGTTTTTTTCCCAAAAATGTGTGGCAACTGCTGATTTTTCTAATTGTTTGTATTTTATGTTCCTAAAGTGTTCCTTTGCTCTTGTTTCTAAATTTCTTTTGGTTTTTCCAATATAAATTTGACTACAGTCACAGCATTCAATTTGATATATACCAGATTTTTTGTTAGATGGAATGGCATCTTTGATGTTTGAGCAAATTAGGTTTTTTAAGGAGTAATGGTTCACTGGAGCTAGTTGAATGTTTTGTTTTTTGAAGACTTTTTTGAATTTATCAAAGGCCCATGGATGGTAAGTGAATTTTTTGAAGATCATTTTAGTTTCTGTAGCTGAGAGGGTTGTGGTTTCCCTCTCAGCTACAGAAACTAAAATGATCTTCAAAAAATTCACTTACCATCCATGGGCCTTTGATAAATTCAAAAAAGTCTTCAAAAAACAAAACATTCAACTAGCTCCAGTGAACCATTACTCCTTAAAAAACCTAATTTGCTCAAACATCAAAGATGCCATTCCATCTAACAAGAAATCTGGTATATATCAAATTGAATGCTGTGACTGTAGTCAAATTTATATTGGAAAAACCAAAAGAAATTTAGAAACAAGAGCAAAGGAACACTTTAGGAACATAAAATACAAACAATTAGAAAAATCAGCAGTTGCCACACATTTTTGGGAAAAAAACCACAACATAAATCCAGAACCAAAATTACTAAAACATACAACAGGAAAAGAAGAACTGTCCACATGGGAACAAATCTTTATTTCAAAAAATAGGAACAAAGTATTCAATTTCGACATCCCCCAGAAAGATTTGTTCAGCAAGTTCCTCGAACCGCCACCAGAGGAGACCGAAGACAAAATATTGCCAGCTACACCAATGAAAACTAGTCGATGTCCGGCTGAAGATAGAGGGAAGGCCTCAGAAACCGGTTCCGGGAAAATTTAAAAGTGAGTGTTGTTTTGTGTTATTAATCGACTCCCAATTAACTTAATTAAGCTTTTAATGACTTAAAACTAGTGATGACTTCTCAGGAATATTAATAAAATTAAATTCAAGCTTTTGATCATTGTTAGTCTGAGGTCAACCTTTTGAATCAACGATTCTGGGCAAATTGCACTCAATTTATCCTACAGTAGAGCTTCATATTTGGCTCGGTTTGTGTTTTTGGTAAAAACCAATCCTCTGACAGTATTGGTACATACACAGCCATTTTTTCATTATCTTGATTAATCGCTATTTAAGTTTTCTCACAGCTAAATGGCCCAAATCGCATTCCTCAGCATTTTCTACCAGACCCATACTCCGGATGGTATTCTCCTGGACCGTTGGACTTTTTACATCCCAGATCTTTAAAATCTTGAGCAGTTGTGTCCACTATTACACAAATATAAATATTTGTAACAAAAAAATTCACTTATCTTAAGAAAATGATGTTAATTCTTCTTTCATTTTCTTAAGATAAGTGAAGTTTTTTGTTACAAATATTTATATTTGTGTAATATTCATTTCTTCACTGTAGCTAACTTCATTTTCTACATAATCAGTAGTGTCCACATTGGGCTGATTTATACTACCATCTCTTTGAAGTTGTCTCTAATATAATTTAAATGGCTTCCTTTATTAAATGGCGTAGTAATTTTCATTGGAATCAAGAACTTCATAGACAAATTTATAATTGACATAGACAAATGTTAATTGTCCATAGTGTGTTCTGTCTATTCAGTAAAGAAAACTTGTTTGTATTCACAGAAACTGTATACTCCAGGAGTCTTAGATTTTTATTGCATGTTATGAAAATATATCAAATGGAATAATCACTTTGATATTTTTATGCTATGAAAAACCCAAAAATATTCCAAGAGGCTGCGTGGGGTTTTGCCTGTCCATGTCCTCAGTGCTCGTTAGCATCTGCTGCTGTCATAGAAAAGCATGGATGAAACCATGGAGCAATTGTAAAATTAATTTTAAAGGCTTTATTTATGTTATTAAAGGAGATGCTGAAACTGGCCACTGCTGTTTTCCATTCATGTTTGGCAACTCTTTAGTAGCGATGATGGAGTTGCAAATAACGATGATAGCAATAAGTGATTGGCTCTGTGTATGTACTAAATGCAGTCACATTACTGATATACTGAAGGATGTAACTGAGTCGTTAATGAAGTTTTACCACAGTATAAATTGAGTGCAACTTATAAACTTGAAAGAAGCGTAGGGACAGTGAAGCACAAATTAGTACAAAAGTGAATCGAGAATATATTGACACATTGCTTCACTCACACTGTTTATTCACAGGACATGTTTCAAGAGCTCTTGCTCCTATCCTCAGCTGATACTCGACTAGTGCAAGTTGTAGTGATGTACTTTGACAAGTACATCACGCCATCTATTGACAATACGGAGAAAGAAGAAACCACTACAACTTGCACTAGTCGAGTATCAGCTGAGGATAGGAGCAAGAGCTCTTGAAACATGTCCTGTGAATAAACAGTGTGAGTGAAGCAATGTGTCAATATATTCTCGATTCACTTTTGTACTGAGTGCAACTTGTTCAAAACCATTAGTTTCTTGAGGATGTACACAAACTAAAGATAGCTAAAAGCATGAATTTTATCTTATTGATATAGTCAATCTACTGAGAAGCCATTACCAGATTTTAATTTATTCAAGTGGTGCAATGAAAATCCACTTTTTGCCATAGGAAACCAAGCAATAGAGATACTGTTATATGTTTAACCATGTACTGCATATAGCAGAGTGCAATAATAAAATAACAGCCTTCTTCTAGCAGTTGGGATAGTTTATTGTTTTCATAGTCTCTGTGTTAAGTGCTAATGATTGTAAGCTTTTTTTTTCTTCTGTGAGCACACTCATTCATGTACTGCAAAATTTAATATTGTGCAGACGTTTTTGTTGATATATATTTACACATTTTAGAGTCTTTATCTCACAGTAATGTTGATGGTGTAGAGCATAGAAATGAAGTGGTGGCAATTTTAATGCAAATGTGTACCTTCTCTTCCACCCTTATTCTTAGATTTGCTGTTCACACACTGTTTTTGTTTGTGCACAAATTATTTTCCCTTGTCCTCAAACCTCAAACTTCATTACTTCATTGTCATGCTTTTTTACATTTTTGCTTTCTTGTTTAAAGGCCCCGCTGTCCCTGTGTTAGATGGTTTGATGTATCATGTCTTCAGAATGCAGCTGTACAAAAGCTGCTTATATTACTTGCATGCATTCAGATCTTGTGGTTTTAACCACAGTGTGATATAGTGTGATAATGATTATTATGGTGTACTTTAGCTTAAAGTGATTCAGTTGATCTTACTTGTGATATAAACATTTTCAGACTTTTGCATCTGCGTGAGTTCCAAATATTTAATGCTCAGAATGAGAGCAAGTGCATTGCCTCAGTGCAAATGTTTGTGGCTTTATAAATCTATAATTTCTTGATTATTTATTAGTTGCTAACGTTGAGCTTCCAAGAATGAATCTGTGTGCTTCACACCCAGGCAAAAATTTGTGTATTTCATGAAGTAGGCAAAATTGCACATAGAAAAGTGAATATGTAAATACAGTATGCTTTATAATGAATAACTTTTTAAAACTTTCATGCATTTAAATACTAAGAACCTTGCAGAAAATCATCAGACGATAACTGAGAACTTCAGTATCTTTAAGTAAGTGTTCTTCAGTAATTGTCATTAGCTTCATTTTTACATCATGTAAAAGCCATAATTTTATTGGACATACATATACGTAGGAAAACACCTGGATTGGCAAGACACTTTAAGAACAAATTGTTACAAATTCTGAACTGCCTTTGGTAATGTCTACTGCAGAAATAAAAGAAATGTCTTGAGAAGAAGAAGGAGCCTAATTATAAATCACTGTGTAAAAGCCCAGGAGTTTTCCTATTTACAGATTACATCAGCCATTAAAGCTTTTGAACCTTGATTTATTTATTGGATATCTGGCAAGAGGATCTATAAAACAAAAGGATTAAATATTTACTGTTGCATTATCATGTATCACATTGTGGAATGAAACAGTGTGACCCATATAAAACCAATACATCTCACTGTGTTCATAAATAGATTTTGGTCCATTCATTCTTCATTGAGACAATCAGCAGTACAAAATGTCTGCAGAACTGAGTTATTACGAGGGCTGTTCAATAAAGAATGATCACAATTTTTTTTTTTTTTTTTGACAACGTACCTTTACTCTTCCTCATAATTTTGATGGTCCTTCTCAAAATAGTTTCCCATGCACTTGTCCCAGCGTTTCTGCCAGTCTTGAGACATGCTGGAAACCATTTTTTGAGAGATCTTTCAAAATCCCTTCGCAGCCTTCACCACTGCTTCTGATGATGGATAATGCCTCCCACGAAGGCGTTTCTTCAAGTTAGGGAGTAGAATAAAGTCAAATGGGGCTAAATTTGGGTGAGGGATGCACTTCATGCAACAACATTGGCAATATGTGGCCGCGCATTATTGTGGTGCAGCATCCAGCCTGCTTCACGCAAATGTGGTTTTTTGCGCCTGATATTGACTTGCAACGTTTTCAGGACATCCCTGTAGTATTGTCCAATTACTGATGTGTGTGCAGGTACAACATGTTGATAAACGAGATGACCATAACTTTCCCAGCATAAGCAACCTCTTTTGCTTTTTTGGGGGAGGTGATGAAGGAGATTTTCACACTGAGCTTTGCTGTTTGCTCTGAGGATCAAAATGAGCTAGCAAAGTTTTATCAGCAGTGATTACCTTTGAAAGAAACTCTGGATTTTTTTCTTACATCAACTTTAACTGCATGTAGACCTGCATGTGAATGTCCTTTTGTTCGGGAATCAACTGTCTTGGAAACCATTGCACACAAACACGTCTCATGTGTAATGTTTCTGTCACCAACGTGTGGGTGGCACCCAGTGAAATGTTCAGTATTTCAGAAAGTGATCTTAAGGTAATTTGTCGATCCTCTCTCACAATGGCAGCAACAGTGTTGATGTTTTCTTCCTTAAGATCAGTAACTGGAGCACCGGGTCCACCTTCCTTTGAAATTGATTGTGTCCCCTTTTTAAACATTTTAAACCACCTTCGAGCTGTGCTGTAGGGAAGAACACACTCTCCATAGGCCTCCTGTAACATTCTATAGGCCTCAACTGAAGAGTTGTTGAGACGAAAGCAGAATTTCAAAGCTGCATATTGTTTCTCCCATGTTACCTCTATTGCAGTGGTAGGTGATACTGAAAATGTCTGAACTTGCCTGGTTCTCACAGGCAGGAACCAGGAGTACCAACAATGAAACAACTACTGCGTGTTTGTTTCACATTAAGCTAACAATATAATAAGTTTGAATTTTAGTGTGAAAAATTATTATCGTAAAAAAATTATGATCATTCTTTATTGAACAATCTTGTTCATTTGCAATTAATAGAATAAAAAGGAGTATGGCATCTTTCAATAAGATGATGCTAATTTCTCCATGTTCACTCAGAGCATGCCCTATATTAGTAAAACGTTTCCTGAAAACAGGCTTGTCAGCAGAAACCTGTGGCCAAACTTAACATTCTATGACTTTTATTTATATGGAATCCTGAAACTTAAGGTTTATGCTAGCCAACTTGAATGATACACTACTGAAAGAGAATATTTCAAATGAAGTAAATATTATATGTCCTCAAGAATTATGTGTTAATCAAAAGATTATTCTATGGCTTAGATGATATCAGTGAAGGGTACTTCCCCACTTGTTTTGAACCCCTAATTCTGGTAACTATGCATTGTTTTATAGGAAGTAACATAATATGACAAGTGCCTGTTATGTAAGAATAGCAGAGGGAATGAGGTGTACGGGTTTTATATGGGACACCCTTGTGTATAGGTTGTTTTCTTCCATTTTGACTTGAATCAGTGCTTCAGTTTTCTTCCTGGAGGAGTAAAGGTGCTTGGATGTCTTGTGATCAGTGATCAGGACTTTAACAAGCACTTCTTGCCTAATTTGGTAAGATATTGGTGTGGAACAAATTAAAAGCACAAGGAATAAATGATCAGTGGCTTCTGAAAGCACGGATATTATTTTATATGATACTTCAGTATAACACAATCCTGTTAAATAAGCTTAAATGATTTCTGTAGTAAGGATAAAGCAATTTTGTGTTTTTACTTTATCATTTGCATTCATTTGAAGTGTTGCATGCACAGGTAGTTTGAAGGATGAATACGACCAGAGAGAGAGAGAGAGAGAGAGAGAGAGAAAACAATATTGACTAGTTAAGAAATAGAATTTACTTCAACAAAACAGTTTTGCAGCAAATGAATAATTTATTTTTAACTACTTACCACATTATAAATTAGAGACAAATTAGGTAATGTAAATATTTTAAAGCATTTAAAAGTTGTTTTTATAAAAGAGGTATACTAGTTACCTTGCTTCTGTATTTTCTGGAGAAGTATCTTTTACTAGTGCTGCTACATTATTTTGTATTAATACTTATGATTATATATGTAATTAGTATATTATAAAAGATCTGAAATGTGAATCAAAATGTGTTTACATTATTGAAGTCGATGACAGAGATTAGTTTTTATAATCCTGCTAATTCTGTTTCTTCTATATAAAAATATAATAATTTGTAACTTAAAACTTCACTTATCTTATAAGAAATGATGATAATTCTTATAAATTCTCCAGGATCGCGATTTCATGTATATTCATACACATCTTCAGCTGGAAAAACAAAGCTGTCGTTATTGTTACTAAACATTAAATGTTGATATGTTCTTGTTAGTACTGCCAAAATCTGAAAATAAAACAAATTTAAAAACAGAATCATCTGCCGGTATTTCAAAATTCATTACCCAATGTTTGTTTTTAATGGTTTGGGAAAAGATATTTATTTTAAAAAACAAACATCGGGTAATGAATTTTGAAATACTGGCAGTCGTTTCTGTTTTTAAATTTGTTTTATTTTCAGATTTTGGTAGTACTAACAAGAACATATCAACACCTAATGTTTAGTAACGATGACGACAGCTTTGTTTTTCTAGCTGAAGATGTGTATGAATGTACATGAAATAGCGATCCTGGAGAATTTATAAGAATTATCATCATTTCGTATAAGAAAAGTGAAGTTTTAAGTTACAAATTAATATATTTGTATATATTTGTTTGCTTCACTGTTAATAGCTTCATATTTTACGTATTTATCGTTTTCTTCTGTTTATTACTCCAGATCATTGTCGCATCATCTTCTGAATCTGAAAAAAATGTCTCTAGCCTTTTCTCTTCTCTCCTCCTCCTCCTCCTCCTCCTCCTCCTCCTCCTCCTCCTCCTCCTCCTTTATTGTTATCTCCTTCTTTCTCTCCTCTGTTCTTTTTTTTTCGTTTCCTTCTTCCTTTGTTTCTTTCTGAGTGAAATGGCTCTGCAGTAACATGTAAGGCTTGCATTTGGGTGATCCTGAATTTAATTCCCATCAGTTTTCCACTCTGCTCTTAGGTTTTTCATGTTTTTGGTCAATAGCCAAATGCTGGAGTTGCTCTTGTCAGTCTAAGTTTCCCTTCCCTCATTTCCTCTCATATTTCTTTTTTCTTTTTCTTTAAATTTACATCCTCCAACATAAGTCATATTGAATGATGAATGAAATGGATGATATGAGTCCAGAGTCCATAGAGCTTAGAGCTACCCAACATTTTCTTTCAGGATAAGAGAGAATTTCCCAGATAAAGCCTTATCCAGGTAACTCATTCTGACCGAGATTCAAATTTGAAACCTCTTGAATTTGAGGCAGACATATTACCACCTACACTACAGAGGTTGGCATTTCAGGTGTGCTTCTAAATTTTGTGGAACAAGGTGGTGCACGGATAGTGTAGATGCTTGCTTCAAGGAAAGAGTATTACTTAGACACCAGAGAGGTGCTTGGTCGAGCAGGTCATTCATTGCCTTCTCTAGGCAGTTCCAATAGTTAAAGCAGTCTTCAAGTGAGGAATTGTAGGCTCATCCGTGTAGCTCCTGTGGATATGGCCTGTGGTTTTTTTCACTTCATTCTTTTGTATGGGGAATTGGTAACTGTAATACATCTCCTGTTGGTTGTTGCATTGCACGAGGTGCTCTCTGTTGTGTATACCTTTACCCTCCTTCCTTACATTCTTTCTTTCTTCCTTCCTCCCTCCGTCCCTCTCTCTTCCACCCTTACACTAATACACCTCTTCACCAGAAGGAAATTTCTCCCCTACTACCGCCTCTTTGAATGATCCATACATACAGGAATCACTTGGTGCAAGGTCTGGAATGAGCTGCTGCTGCAACCATCTTGCAGACACTTTGTAAAACTTAATAAGATCATGATGTGATGTGCTGAACCATGACTAATGTGGCTATTTCATCCACCATCACACCACAATTTTCCATCACAGTGGCTTCAATTGCTGCAGTAAAATCTGGTGTCACAACACTGTGTGCCTGACCTGGGCACAGAGCATCTGTTGCAAAACTCATACCATTTCAAAGCCTTACACCATACTCATAGACTTACTGTAGTGATAGATATACATTACCATACTGGACCTTTGCTGACAGATTTCAATAGGTTTCACATCTTCACTGATCAGAAAACATACAGCAGAATGCATTTCTTCTTTGGTACAGGTTGCAAGCAGGGCAGTCTGGTTGTATTCCTTGTCTGTAGTATTTTATCACCTGTGGGGTATTTCTTACATCATTGGTAATAGTACTGCCAACTTCCAGAACAATAATGCAAAATGTCAATTTTTAGTTACATTTTCAAGGTTGTAATATAATGTTTTATACAAATAGCTTATATGTTTCTATATGTGTGGGTATTATACTGGAAAAAATCTCTTAACAGATATAATTCAGGACATTGATGGACAGGGCTTGTAAATATGCCAGAGAGACTATTGCTAAAGGACCTATTGTTTTCAACATTATTATTATTTAAATAAAAAATTAACTAGAAGATAAGTATCAGGGAAATCCCAGACATAGTGTGTACTTCTGTCTTATGTAGATGTATGGGTGTTAACTATATCATTGTAGTGCAAATCATTCTGAACAGGTTTGTGTAGATTTGACACGTCATGATGATCAGCACCCTGAAGACTGAGAACAAACCTATTAATTACTGTTGAATGTATTCTTATTTAATCATTCCTCCCTGAAAATGAAAATTTTTCCTAATATACTGATGGTGAATTGTGCAGTTAAGGGCAAAATCATTAGGTTCTTAAGGTTGCTTCTGTTTAACTCCATACTCTATCTGATTCTTTCAAATAATAAAAGAAATTTAGCTTCCATTGTTCATATCTATTTCCTGTTGTATGATTATATGATATATGATGTTAATTCTTCTTTCTAATTGAAACCGATTTCACAAACTCTTGTCCGCATCGTCAGTCAAAGAAAACCACAGGAGGGGGGGGGGGGGAAGGTGATATATATTAATTAATCCTGCAGTGCAACAGTCTTTTCTGGCCAAGGCTTACTCCAAACTCACTGAGTTTGCCATCTCCGCCCATCACAGGCATCATGAGTGGGGTGCAGTACTGGAGCATGGGATGGAGTCAATCCCTACCAGTACATGCTGTCTTTGTGACCATGGTCTGCTACGGCTCTTTGAGACCTAACAAGGATGGACCAGGTCTACCAGTTGGAGCAAGTACCCACACTGAACCAGAAACTGAACCTTGGTTTCTCGCTTGGTAAACATTAGTGTTACCACAGTGCTAAGGAGATGTCCCGTGTAATAAGATGTAACTTTGGAAAATATGTATCTGTAGCAGCAAAGTAAGTTAGCTTAATTATGCATTCCTTGATTTTTTTTCATCTAGCCACCGTAGTAATTGATGTTATTGATCAGTTGAAATATAAGGAAAGCAAGTCAAATACTGATATTGGAGGTAATAGAATGTAAAATTGTAGCTATATTCTTTCTATCCAGTATCTAAACATCATTCAAGATTAAATATTCTGAGCTCAGCCAAGGTGAGCAAATTTCTCTTCTTTCAAGTTTATACTTCACTTCTAAAGATAATAACAATCATGTTTCACAGCTGTCCATGAAGTGCCAAGGCCTACACTCAGCCTCTCACTCACATGCACATATTGTGGAAATGATTTAGTCCACACAAGTCTCCTACAGTCATAAGTCTTCATCATGGCATTAATTGGACACCAGTCCTGTGCATGGGCAAAACACAATCCTCTTCTTCTATCCTTTCCTTTCTATTTGCCCAGTTGTCTTTCTGTGGCTATGTTTACCTTTTACTGCAATTTTTCACTACGTCGCTTCACTCAGCCATGTTACTTACTTTTTTTTGAGATTTCTCACTTTTATTTCCTTCACCTGCTGCTTTTGACAATCCTTCTTCCTTTTACTATTATTTCATCTCACCTTGCTCTCATCCTCTCCTGTACCTGTCACAACCATCCTGTATCTCACTTTCCTTCCTGTGATTTTTCTAACTATTTTTAAAACCCAGCCACCTAAACAGTACTCCTTTCTTGGAATTTTCCCCTGCCAAGTTCTCATTACTTTTTTAATCCCTTGTGCTGCTATACTTATTTTACTCCTCACTTATCCTATTGCAATTACATTTTGTTTGTATTCCCTTAGCTATTTGATGTGCTTCCTGTATGCTATTTACACTAAATATTTCCCATTTAGGTGCCTCACTTATATTCTTTTTCATACCGCTAACCAACATTTCTGAGTTCCCCCCTCCTCCTCCGAGAGCACAAAAGATTAAGACATTAGCATTATCTTCAGCCACACAAGTTGCCAATTCTTTCTGTATCTCCGCACTCTGGTCATTCCCTTTGGATGACAAAGGACTGCTACTAATTCACAGCTTTTTCTGCTCCATGTGTATTACTGCAATATCGTTGCTATCCTTGCTGTTTTTTACTTTGAACATTTCGTTTTCTGCTGAATTTTACATTTCTGTCCCTCGCCTTATGCCATTCAAATGTTGTTCTGTTGTCTTACTGTCACTTAATCACTGGTGTCCTCTTCCACTCACCCATTAATCCATGTTTGAAGTTTCTTATAAATGCAGTGTATCTTTGTTTCCTTGCCTTCTTTGTTCCCTTTGCTCTTATGATAGGTCTGTATTAATTTAAATAGATGTTCCTCTTAATGTTTTTACTTGTTTTAGTATTTCTGTTGATTCTGTACTAATGAAGTATTTCAAGTATTTCTTTTACCTTCAATTTACCAATTCTAAATGTGTGTTGGAGTTCAAAGCCTTTCATATTCATTCCCAATCTCTTTATTAATAATTTCCATGTCTCTTGAAGTGCTCCAATCTCTCTTCACTCTACTACTCTGGAAATTATTAGGCTGTATCTCCTCATGTTGTCTTCCATACTTTCCATTCTCTTTCTATTTTTATCATCTTTGTTTTTATTTCCTTCTACTCTTTAGTTTTAATCTGTAACTCTGTAATCTCCCACATCCTTTATTTTTGTTTAAACCTCAGTGCTAGGTCATTGTCTTATTTCTTCTTCTGTCTGTTTCGTGGTTGCCGTGTCACTTAGCTCTATTTTCCTCACTTCCACGGAACAACTCTGCCGCATTTTCGCTTTCTTCCATTGCCAGATCAGTAATTATTAAAACACAATGTTTTCATTTGTATGAAACCTAGGTTACTCTCTTGCTCTTCGTAAAACAAGACATTGTGCACAGAATATTGAAATCTTCAACATTTTTTCTTCACTATGCAATCCTCTTTACCAGTTTATTTTCAATGTGTGCTAGAAGACAAAACTCAATGTAGAACTATGTTCGTTATAAGTTCTGAATTTGTATTCTTTTTAACAATGCTATGTACTTTTTCAAATTAGCAAATCTTATTTTAAAGACTAGGGCCAAAAGTAAAATAAAAAATAAAAAGAAAGGGGTGCATTAATTATCTGTTGCTGTTCAAGATGTATGTTTAGAACTAAAGTAAGGTAAAAAACATAAGCAATCTAATCTAGAACTTTAATATGATGCACTCTCTTTCTTTCAATTTAATCAAGAAATGCAAACCCACTGTACTCATCATCATTTCCAGCATTGCGGTCCATGGAGAACCAGGGCTTTGTTAACTATGTTCTTCTGCCAGTCACATCTCAATGATGCTAGTCTGCTCCAATTCTGGATCCAGGCTACAGATCCTGTTGTACATTATCCATCCATATCTGTCTCAGTCATCCCATCAGTCAGCCCCCTTTCAATGTGGCATACAGTATTCTCCTTTGAACTTTATGACTTCTCATTCTTTCCATATGCCCCAGCCATTTCAATCTACGAGCCTTGATGTCTGCTACTATTGTTGGAGCTTTATAAAGAGCTTTTAATTATTGGTTCTTATTCTCCATTCATTTTGGGTTTCTACTGTGCCAAATATCCTCGTAAATACTTTTCTTTCCCTTGTACTGAGGAGACTTTCATTTTTTTTCATCAGCATGCAGGTTTCTGAACCAAACAATACTACTGATACTAGGATCTGAAGAAGGCCATGGAGTTTGCAATGGCTGATAGCTCGTTGTTTATTAATTTGACACGGCTGATCACCCGCGAAGCCTTGATTAGTAATGCTCACCGTGAAACCTTCAAGTCTTACAATACTACTGATGTTATTATGGATCTATATGCTAGCAGTTTAAGCTTAACTGTTATCAATGAGGATCTTAAAAATTTTTGAAAATTATAATAGCATCTATTCCCTGCTGTTCATCTTGTTTTAATTTTCTCTTCAACATTATTTTCTAACCCACAGCACCAGATCTGTAAAAAGTATGCATATCCTCAGCAAATATAAAATGACTGAGAAGTGGAGCACTTCATGTAGTTGTAAAACTTTTTAATACTGTGCTAAATAAAAGAAAGGTTGAAGAAAAATTAAAAACTTTTGAAACTAAACAGTTCTTAAATGAAAACTGTTTTATAGTGTAAAAGAGCATCTTTGTACCAATATATGTATACAATTCTTTGACATGTCCCATATATGATGTACCAAATGTACAATAAGAAGAATCAAACAGACAATATATGCGTAACTCTAGATCAGAATATTTTATTTAATGAGCCATTAAAGAACAGGAATAAAGGTAAATAATATTTTTGCTCTACATTTTTAGAAGTCACCTGATCTCTTCCTTGGCATATAAAAAACTTAAAAAGTGAAAACTGTGAGAATTATGCATTGCTTTCATTATAAAATATAAAAAAAATTATAGTTGCAATATTAATTCTTAGCTCATTTGCTGCAAGCTGTGCTAGGGAAGGGGGGCTGAACTGTAGAGGTTTGCAGGACCAGAGCGATGGTGGTGCCAGCAATGGTGGTGCCGTAGCAGCAGCAATGATGGGGCACCATATGGCAGGATGCCCACAACAGCAGCAGACACAGCCACAGCAACAACAGCAGCAGCAGCAGCAGCAGCAGCAGCAGCAGCAGCAGCAGCAGCAGCAGCAGCAGCAGCAGCAGCAGCAACAACCATCGCAGTCTAGTTGGCCACCCCTCGATTCACCACCCCCTGTTGAGCAAGATGACGAAAGTGGAGAGGATGGTGGAGACAGCAGTGAGGGGGGAAGTGGTGGTCTAACTGGAACTGTGTTCAGGCTTCACTTCTTGGGCTCAGTCGAAGTGGAGGAAGAGGGGGGGCGCAAGCGTCGCAAACGCCTCAAGAAACATATGGTGGAGGAGGCGGTCAGCAAAATCAAGGTCTGTCTCCTCCACCCCTCCCTGCCATAGCTTTGTGTGTATATCTTTGCAAATGTAGATAATGTAATATATTTATGCTGCACCTGTGCTGTAGTATATAGCCTCTGAGTGTAGCACATGTTCCCTGAAGCCAGAATTTCAACTAGATACAAGTTGAGGAAGAACAGTTATACAACAATGTTTACATGAAATCTAAAAATGTACACAGATTTTAAGTTTTAAGTTCTTATAAAATGTTTGATCTTTCATTGATGGTAGAAAGATTCTTTTATTGATTCTTTTATTCTGTGTTATAAAATATTGATAGCATTTGTTTACTGAGTCCCCATGCTATAATTTTGTTTCTGTTTATGTTTGCATAATCCAATAGTTAAGTGAATAAATCAGTATTAGAAACATAGGATCAAATCTTGTCCACATTTTCACTGTGATGGGGACTACCTTAACATATTAGGGTCATGTTTTCCTCATTAGAGACGTTATACCTTATCATAGTAAGCTATTCATAACACTTAGAGCACGCAAGTGTTATATAAATGTTGTTAGTGCACAGTTTTTGTATTAGTTACTCTGAACCCTTCATAAAAGAGGAGAACTGTGCCACTGGAATCTCAGTGCTTTCCGTGAGTCACAAAAGAAAAGGTAAAAGTATTCTTTTTATCTTATTTTCCCCCTTGTTATTTTTAATCTTTTGCTTGCAATGCAAAAGTGGATTGTTAAAGAATGTATTAGCATCAAACATGTCCATTCATTTATCTTTTTCGAGTAACTTTTAGTGATTTAGAGCTTTCTATGAGTAGATCCTGCTTTTGACATTTTTGTGTTGGTAGCTGACTTAATATGTTGGTTATTTATTTGTACCATTGTATCAGCTGTTTTGTTTGTACTGCAAAAATACTTAAGTTTTTTAGATGTGTACTAAGATAAGCTTGGTATAATTTTGTTCAAATTTAATATTGAGCTTGCCTGGTTATAATAGATCAAGGCTAAAAGTTAAATTCCTTCTTTGGGGATATGAGATACTGGTGGGAGGAGAGTAAATGTAAGATAATATAATCCAAGATGCTGAAACACAATTGTTTATTATTACTTAAGCAAGTATATATTAAGGCCTGATCTTGCAATACTAAAAATCTTCCTTCTTGTTGTTAAGCAAAGAAATAGCTTATGTTTAAATAGGTTCCATCAAATTGAAAGTTCAGAATAGATAAACCTGTGTGCATGAGTCCCAGAATAATTAAGTGAAGCAGAGCAATGAGAAAATCAGTGACTTTTCTTTAAATTTCAGAAAATGAATGTCTAAGCCAAACAAAATTTAATTCACAGAATGAAAGGTACTGATTACACCAAAATGAAACTGTTAACATCCTGATCATTGAATTAAAATTTCTGTAAGAAAGTATAATGATGTGCATAAAAAATGTGGCTCATAAAGTAGCATACCTATTTATCAATTAACTTCTTGAAACTTCGCAAGAGTGAACGCAAGTTCAGAGTGAAAAAGTTGGATGTTTACTTCACTTACACTGCAATTTAAATGTTTCCATCATCATCAATACTTGTCGTATTGGTTTCTCTTCCCTCTGGGGCTGCGGAATGGCAGAGTGGTTAGATCACTCAGCTCTCTCGAGGGCGGCCTGAGTTTGATCATAGGTGACAGCAAAGTGAGATTTGTGGTGGACAACACGACGCTGGGTAGGTTTTCTCCAGGATCTCTGATTTTCCCTACCATCTCATTCCACCAGTGGCACCATCTTCATCTCATGTATCATCAGTGTCACCGCGCAGCATGTAGTAAAAGTGTGTGTTAAACACTACACATTTCTCTTCCCTCTTCTGCATGACCGATGGCATGATGAATTTGGTGTAGATGTCTGGAGGTGGGACTTCAAAATTATTCTGTGTTCTTGTTTTTAGATGAGAATTTTCTCCCATATGGCAAATTCTAACAGATGGTTTACTTCTTTAATAGTTTGATGTTTATATCTATTTCATGGTAGGTGTCCCGAAAGTTTGCTGCAATGGCCAATTTGTCTATTTATATTTTATGTGTTATACATAGCATATTGTTATGATTTACACATCCAGAAATAAAATATAAACATACAGACAAATCAGGTATCACAGCAACTTTTGGAAAATCTGCTTTGAAATAGATGCAAGCACAAACTATTAAAAGAAGTAAACCACTCGCAAAAATTCACTGTGTGGAAGAAGGTTCTTGTCTAAAAACATAAGCACAGAACTTTGAAGTTCCACCTCAAAACATCTACACCAAATTCATGATGCTGTCTGTTAGAGAGCAGAAGGAAGAAGCCACCAAGGCCACCAGTCACAGACAGCTGATGTTGGAAACAAAGTCGTCTCCAACAATTCTGGTAAATGACAGTGTAAATGAAATGAATGTATCCCAAAATGTGATTCATAATGTTTATACAGCTCTTGATGTTTGTACTACATGGCAGAGAGTTGAGACATATTGAACTTCACTAACAAGTGCTGCACTTGGTTGTTATCTTGTTTACTAGAAGAGTGAAATATTAGTAACCTGGTGTACAGTAAATGACAAAACACAAGAGAGCTGGTATCTGATATGAAAGGTTAGCAAATTTATTATTATACTCAAAAGTAAATTACCATTGCAGCCACTTAACACAAAGGGATTTTGATTTCCTCCTCTTTCTCCTTGTCACAATATTCAGTCACATTATATATGATTTCTCACACCTGCCGATGTATGACATTAGGCTGTGATTGTACGTGAACAGAGTGTAGATACATTGTCTTGCCATGTATACATTTTCCAAAACATGACAACTTTCAAAGGTAACCGTTCTCCTTTGTCGCTGGGTTGTAACCATTAGCCAACGAAAGGCAACTGTCATAAATAGTATGAAGGGTATTATAGCCAGTCTTCTGGTTCTTTATTTCCTATGGATACATACCTTATAAACCCAAACCTCAAAGTACTGCCGCCCTTGACAGAGGAGTGGGGTACAGGTGTCATGTTTTGGAAAAAAACTGTATGTACAATAGACTTGCATAAACAACTACATTCTTTCCGATATGCTTCCATACTTTGCCATGTAACAAGTATAAATCTAATCCCATCCTCTGCCAAACTGACCTCCTCTGTTCCTTGAGCATAATTCTAGTCATTTGTCAGCATTTTATCTCCCCCAAAATATGATCATGCTACGAAAGGACAAAATTACAAACTATTGTTCATATTCTCATAGAGGAGTATTGAATTTGATGCAAAAATAAAATATTGTTATAATATAATAAAAGAAACAAAGACAAATTAAGAATATTTTGGTCTTGGTCTTTTAATACACATAAACTTTATATTAAAATGTTACACAACCATTTTCTTTTGCTTTTGATGGCAATAATGATGATGATGATGATGATGATGATGATGATGATGATGATGATGATGATGATGATGATGATGATGATGATGATGATGATGATGATAATTTTATTCACTTATAGACATGACATACATGTTTCAAGTTTCGTCGAAAAAGTTTACATATTACAATATTTAGTTACATACATCAAGATAATTTTACAGAACATATACAGAGATTAATAAATAATGTAACTGTCTTTAGGGTAAAAAAAAAAAAAAAAAAAAAAAAAAAACAATCTTCGGTTTTCCCTTTCTTTGAGGAGGGTCTCGCGGTTCTTCCTGTCCATTGGTCATAAGGTGAAGATCTCAGTAATTTGAAACAGAAGATGTAATAAACTGTATTAGCACTTTCTTATTTGTTATATAATGATTGAACATAAATAATAATAGTAATAATAAGAATAATAATTTATAAATATGTACTTATTTACTGATTTCAGAAATATATTTTAAAGATTATACTCACTTGTTGAAATTACTAGACAGATTGACAGTTTGATCTCCCATTTATACCCTCATTGAAATATTTACAAATTACATGTGTCAGAAAAGAAAAAAAAAAAACTTTTCAAATTACAATTGCAGATATTCATCTATGTCATAAAAGGCCCTCTCAATTAAGCAATTTTTTAAACATTTATTAAACTTGGAACCAGTTGATTGTTTAATTGTTGCTGGCAGCTTATTGCATAAAGTTCTTCCAGTTACTTTAGACTTTATTTCCAGTGTTGATGAAGCTCTTGTATAAATGTTATGACTGGTTGCCATTTTAATGACAAATAATTCTTCACCCTTTTCCATAGGAGGTAGAATTATTTTTCCTTGTGTGCCAATCATAGTGAAGCACTTTAACAGAGGGGTATCTAAATCACCCCTTCATTTCACATTGGTAATAACATAATTAATTGGTTCGTTTTTGTGTTCATGAATTATCAGGCCAGTCACACAGAGAAGTGGTACAAGCTGGGTGGAGCCAAAGGTTGGTTCCTCAAATGGAAACCTCACAGAGGAAAAAACTTTGTGATCTAGGAGATTGGGTCTCTTTTTATGCACATCAGCATAGATTTCCCTTTTGTTTTTGGAGCAGCCATGTCATGGCAGCTGATTGCTTCAGTACCAGACTTCTATATCCTTAATAGAGAAGAAAGAAAAATTATTTTAAAAGAAGGTGCCTTTAGCGTTTTGCCATATTTTATATAATTCTGCCTTAAATATAAGCCTTATGTACAGACGAGAAAAGAAACTGAATTTTAAATGTTAGATTTATTCAAGTGCTAAGATTGTTACAATAAATGATTGTCTGCAGAAATTTGACCATAAACATTCATTCAGCAGATAATCCACTTCATGTATCAAATTTATTTTCATACTACAGTAGTTCCATTTTCTTTTCTTTTTCCTCTTGTTTCTTTCCAAATTCTAGCCTTTAAATATTAATATAATCTACACCTGAGAATATGCCATTTTAATTAGAATTGCTCTTAATCAAAACTCTTATTGAGTTTAACACTGCAACAGAATATTTGCAAAAGACGTGATGATGTAAGATGCTGATTAGTTTCTCACCTTTGGTGATGATCTTGTAGAAATCTGGTAGTTTTCCCAGTAGCTCTGGATCTGCAGTCACCTCAGTAGCTCAGGGGTGATGAAATCTTCTCTCAACATAGTATCAGAGCAGAGGAATTATTGGTTCTTCTGTTGAATAATTAATTCTGCATAAATATTTCTTTACATGCTTTTACACAGTTTTAAGTATTATTAAAAATAGTCTTTTTTTCTAATGGCGAATGATGCAACAATTAACTGCTTCTTAATAGCGCACATGCTACTGATGCATTTTTGATGCATTACACAAATGCATTCACATGGGACTGTTCTGCAAACTTTGCAGAGCGACATCAGTACATGTCTTGCCTCGACAGTGATCTTATGCAGAACAATGTTACTTTCGAAAGAGTCTCACTTCCTACCTTCTTATGTTGCCATAGTTACTCACTCATTTACTGATAATATTACATAAACTCTAGCTTGTGTTGCATTATTCCATTGTGTAACTAATTTCACATTACTATTTTAACATAAATTACCATTTTCATAACTATTCAAAATACAATTTTGTTTTACACAAATATAAATATTTGTTAATGAATCTCCACTTATCTTAAGAAGTTGATGTTAATACTTCTTTCATCTTTTTAAGATCGATTTCGAAGACACATTGCATTCGTCTGAGGACGAATGCAATGTGCCTTCGAAATCGATCTTAAAAAGAAGAAAGAAGTATTAACATCAAAGATAAGTGGAGATTCATTAACAAATATTTATATTTGTGTAATGTTTATTACTTCACTGTAACTAGCTTCATTTTCTATGTAAAAAATTTTGTTTGTTTAAAATAATTTAAACCAAAACATGAAATAACTGCCACAACACATTGATATCTAAGACACTATAAATCTGTATTTGAAAACGTCTTAAGTTATTTTTATTTCATCAAGTCACTAATAAAATAATGGACAAAGATGATGATGATGATGATGATGATGATGATGATGATGATGATGATGATGATGATGATGATGATGATGATGATGATGATGATGATGATGATGAGGATGAGGATAAACCAACTGGTCTTGCTAGAGTCATACACATAGACTCTTAGAGCCCTTTGTGCCTCTTATACTGGTGATTACTCAAGTCCAATAAAGCAAACTACATCCTTGATATCTGCCCTTTTTATGTCCTCAGGTTCCAAAAAGGAGCCTAAAGATACACATCTATGCATAGAGAAACTTCACATTTGCATACAAAACATATCGTATTGTAAATAATGGATTTAAAGAAGAAAAGTTTTTAATTAATATTTGCTTTTAAACTTGTTTGCTTCAATGTGTAAAACTTCTAGTTTTGTTTCCTATGTAACATCAGATTGATTCCAGCAACATAAATAATGATTATGTCATGGTCATATTTCTTAAAATTATTTGCTTGCTTTTGAATTTTGCACTTGTAACAGAGATAAAGAGACCAAATAATTCTTTTATAAAGAATTTCGTAATTTATAATAGGCACTTCTGTCCTTCTGAACATAAGGCTTACAAGCAATGAAGGTGAAATTGCAGGTTTACTCACTGATTCTCTCCTTCATGATGACACAAAATTGCATTGTGCTCTGTGGCTTTTGTAATTACTGGTGCCAGTGAAGTCTTTACTACAATGGATATAGCTTTAGAATGTAGGTGACTGGAACATTAAGCCTTTAAAATGCACAAAATTATAACTCCATTCAGTTTAGCTCATTGAAGACTAGATTACTACTCAGAGACGAGATTCAACTGGGGAATATGGTAGCCATAAAAAATTGGCTTTAGTTACATAAAAGCAGAAAAGTATATTCTTTGGTAACCCAAAGATTCAGTAAAATAATAATTCAAATGAAAACTCTCAAATGAAAAGTATTTTTTAAAAATTTGAGCAGTTCATCCTGAAAATGCCAGTACATAATGTGGTAAATCCATTAGGAAGGCAAATATTGGATGATTTTTGGAACAAATTCCCATACGACAATTGACAAGTACATTTAGCAGAAATCTATTAAGAGTTAAACAATTAAAAGTATGAAGAAATAACAAATGTCAAAATGATAGAATTAGACTGAAAATTCAGCGTCATTTGAAATATAAAATTTTGACTTTCCGTGCCATTGGTATATGAGCTGCCATGACAACAGTCTCAAATTCATTTTGAGATAACACATCCCAATGATGACTTGCAATTTTATTAAAGGTCCAGGCTTCATAATTAAACACTATTAGATCAATCAATGATGATTATTATTGTTGCAGTGCAATACATGCAGTAGTAGGCTTAAGTTGAAATACTGTAACATTCAATACCAAAACCAGGATTTAAATAATAGATTTTCAACTCTCTGTGCTGTTCTTAAGAGTTACAAAGTTAAAATGTGTAAATGACGTAAAGAGCAACGCATTCATGTGCACTTAAATGCAAGTTTTTGCTTGTGGTATCTGCTAACATTTAATTATGCATTGCTTTATTCCTAAGCAGATGATGACTTGTAGCTAGCAGATCCTTACCCTGATAGTGCTTGAAAATCAGTTTGTAGTTTAGTTCTATAGAATCCCATTGCTTGTAAAGTGATGTAATCATTGAGTTATTTCTCCTCAACAATCTTGTAGGTGCGCATATGAAAATTAATGTGTTTATTTCCTTAGTGTCATGAACAGACATTTGTAGCATAATCAAAGACACGTTGTTGCAGAATTTTGATGCACTTAAATATCTACTAATACTATTTTTAGTTTATTTAGGTTTGCACAACTACTGTAGCATAACTTTAGATAGTTAAGAAGTTACATACTCCAGAATGCAACCCAAGGTAGGGAATAGACAAGATGAACTTTTAGTAGGAGCTTTGTCAAATAACAGCATATGAGAAAATATATATATGGAGTTTTGATAATGAATTATTTGTTTCTGTAATATTTTACTGTGAAGTTGTATAATTTTCATAAGATTATTTCTTTCTCTCATGCTGCTCTTTTGTGGATCCTGCTGCAGGCATTGGTAAGCTGAGACAAACTAAATTAATTTTAGATATTTTTATTTTCTTTATTTGTACTTTATTTTTTGTTCTCTGTGTGAAGAAGCCATAGACCACTACGTATAGCACAGCAATGTTTAACTGTACTGTTTTAACAAACAACTTGGATATATGTAGTAAGTTAGGGTGAGAAGGTTTTGCTTGGGCGAGAACAGGAGTGAGAAATTTGAAAGGTATAGGTCAAGAGAGGGAGCCAGATAAATATCCATTGTGTGGAGAAGAGAATGCAGATTTCCATTGTATTTTAAATTGTAGTCAAACAAAGATATGGAGAGAGCAGTCTTGGCTACATAAATGGGACAATTTGAGGAGTGAAGTAGTAATTAGAAAAATGTTGTCAGTAAAAGGAGAAATATAGGGAATTATTTAGGGAAAGTTAAAGAGAGATGGCTAAGAACAATTAAGAAAAATGTAGAGTAGGATAGGTGAAATGGCAAAATGTGTAAAAAGGAGCAGAGGGCCACTAATACACAAAAACCTAGGGTTAGGCGTATGGGGACCGAATTATTATTCAATGGCAATCAACATGGTAGGATTTTCAGGATTTAGGAATATATGGCATTTTCCAGTATGGATTTTATAATTATAATGTTGATTTTGTATTTCCATTTGATGATGTAAAAGGAAAGATGAGAAATAAATTACAAAACAAACAAATTCAAAGTTGGAGGTTAAAGGTCTTGTTTTGGAGGTTGCACTTGAGACACTTCCATAACTTTGTAGGCTTTTGGAGAATATTTTCTTTTTATAACATGGTTTATTTCTTAAAACCATGCCTATTTTAGTTATTGACAGGGCGTTGGTACCAAACTTCCTTTTTTAAGTTTTCACTCATTTATAAACATACCACAAAGCATTGACGTAATCTTGTGATATCTTTGGAACCAAGTGAGAAATTTATCCCATAGGAGTAAAATCGGCCTCTTATGGCATGTTAAGCTATAGTGCAGGCAGCCTCAATGTGACATCATTCCCATCTGCACAGTGCCCGAGCATGTGGAAGCAGGCAGAAATGAAGGTCAACAGAGATAGAAAAACAGGCAGTGGTGGAATAACTGTAAGATTTGCAATATCAGAATCTTAGAATGTTGCATTTTTCTCTACTTAATAAGCCACCACTGCATACTATTCTGCTGCTGCTGCACTCAGCCCGCTTGTTAGCACTGATATGCTGACCTTGACTGCTGCCCTTATTTCCATGAGTTGAGGCTGCCTGCTATAGTGATTAATTTATTAATAATACAGTAAATGAGTGACACAATTTATTTTAATTTTTGAGTCGAGTCAAGGGGCACCACTTAAAATTTAATAGAAATCTGTGTCAGAAGCAATTGCTTGTGTCCTCAGTCTTGGTCTGACAGAGCCACATCTCTGGTTGGATTGGGCATAGACGTGGTGTCTTCTGGTTTCTTTTTGATCAGATTGCTTAGTACACTTACAATTACAAAATCCATTATGTTTTCACTGTGCATAATATGGATTTTTGTCAAGAATTTTAGTTCTATGGATATGCTGATGTTTTCTTTTAGTAATTTTGAATTATTGGCATGGTTTCCGCCACAGAAATGCTGCTCTGTGGCATATTTGTCTGTTTGTTAATTTTGCATTTGAAATTTTTTTTTCTCCTTGTAGTTTCAACATTTCTTTTTATTCTTCTTATAAAGAATTACGTCTGAAATAACTTTGTATTAAATTATGAGTGAAATAACAACTCCACCAATTCAAGAATTTAATTAAATTAATCTCATGAGTTATAAAAGGTATTTAACAAAAAGTAAAATTTATATTGTAATCTATAAACATCTCATGTTGATAGATGTGATGTACTTTACTAGTTTGTTTATCAATGTAATGAATAATATAATGAATATAAAGAACAAGAATGTAATAATTATAATTACATTGTTATCGAGGGATGCTATTTTGCTTTTATAATAAATATCAGATATATGCAGGATAAACACAAGAAATTTATACTTAAATTAACATGTTTCAGCTGCAAACTATACCACTAAAACTTGAGTGAATTGTGACAAATTATTTAAGTTTTTTTGTAATATACCAGATTTTTTTAATTTGGCCAAACAAACTGAAGAATGACTTCAATTTCAAACAAGAAGGCAGTTCCCAATAGAGACCTAACATTAGAGAGCTGGCTGCCTTTTTCATATTCCAAAAATTTTGGAAAATGTTTAAAAGTTAATTTTTATTCAGAATCAAGCAAATGTTAAATATTTATTTGCTTAAGTAAAATTACACAATAAGTCAACTGAAACTCTATACTTCACATACTCCAATTTTCTTTCAATGCAGTTTTGCCTCTACTTGAAGGAATTATCAAGAAGTTCTAGCCAGTCAACAACTTGTTGACAATGTCTTCAAGTGGAGGCGAAACTGCTAAAGAAAATTGAGGATGTGAGGTACAATGTCTCAATTGGCTTATTCTGTAATTTTAATTATTGCATTACTTCACAGTGTTAATCTATTTTTTTTTTTTTCAAATTATTTATTTGCTTGTCAAATAAAAGTCAGTTTGAGGTCATGTATTCATTCTAGATTGCACATTAAATACTTAAACAAGTAAGGTAGTTTCAAAAAAAGAAATTGATTATATATCTGTTTTTACTGCTTTTAATTTTTCAATATTTTGCCATGTTTCTAAAGTACACAATGACATGAAAATAGTGTGGAATCAAGTCCAGCATTTAGCAACCACTTTTAAACAGTACTCTTGTACCTACAGCAAATATGTAATGAAACTAAGCAAAAGTTATAATTCCTTTCATGGCAGTGTTGAAAACAGTGTTGTTGTAATAAATTATTTTAAAGGGAGTCGATTAATGACACTAAACAACACTTACTTTAAATTTTCCGGGACATGTTTCAGCGGCTATTTTCCCTCCATTGTCAACTGGACATCCACTGGTTCTCAGTGGTGTAGCTGATGATATTTTGTTGGAGGTCTACTCTGGTGGTGGTTTGAGGAACTTGCTGAACAAATCTTTCTGGGGGATGTCGAAATTGAATACTTTGTTCCTATTTTTTGAAATGAAGATTTGTTCCCATGTGAACAGTTCTTGTTTTTCTGTTGTATGAAAACAAGAACTGTCCACATGGGAACAGGTCTTCATTTCAAAAAATAGGAACAAAGTATTCAATTTCAACATCCCCCAGAAAGATTTGTCCAGCAAGTTCCTCGAACCACCACAGAGGAAACCTCCAAAAAATATCGCCAGCTACACCACTGAGAACCAGTGGATGTCTGGTTGACAATGGAAGAAAACAGCCGCTGAAACAAGTTCTGGGAAATTTAAAAGTAAGTGTTGTTTAGTGTCATTAATCGACTCCCTTTAAATTTAATTAAAAGTTATCTTGATTAATATATTATGTAGTATATAGAAAAGTAACTTTTCATAAGAATAGTTCGTAGAAGCAATGATATGAAATGTAATAAGTTAGATATTTTATCTTTTTTATTTTTATCTAAAGTGTTCATTACAGTTTTATATAAAAAATTGTTACAAAATATATGTGCAGAGAAGATGAAATAAAGACTTTATATTTTGTTTAGGTCTTAAGGTTCTTGGGCCTCAAAGTCAGTCAGTTGTGACCCTTACGTAAGCAAGTTTGGCTACCCCTGCTGATTCATCTGCTGCTTATTTACCATTAGCCCATTCATTTAAAGTGCCACTTGTATATATTTAGAGATGATACAGGCCAGGGATGGGTTGAAGTGAAATGGCTACTGCTGATGAAAAGAAAAATGTTAATTAATGGGAGTAGAAAGAATGTTACCTACTAGCTACCAGCTCAGCTAAGTTCAAACATTGAAAATCATTTCTGCCCATTTCTGGTAAATGCAATATCACACTTTGTTCTTTCAGTAGTATGCCTTAACTCTAGATGCTATAAATATATGTAATATTGAAACTAAGTTATCTTGCCTGTGCTAATCTCAGCTCTTTTACAAAAGAACTTGCAGAACTACATAACAAACATTTTACATTCAAAACCATTTCGACTTGAGCATATAATTAAATTTTAGAAGATAAATCTACGTTAAACACTCATATTGCTTCGTTTAGTAATTAGAGAACCTAATGTCTCCATTATTGATTGTTGGTCAATTAACCAGTAATTCTTCATCGTCCCTGAATATCTGTATTATCAACTGGCGAAGAGATGGTAAATTTAGAGGTGAAACTACTGTCTACCCACCACAAGAAGGCAAGCAGGGCCTGAAGAGGGAGATGCAGATTCTTAATAAACAATAAACCATCCTGCCAAGTTTGCAGGGCCAGAACACCAAACATAAAATTAGGAAGGGTCAGTTAACATAAAATGCATACTTGCTAAGTATGCTACCAATAAAATTTGCATTTCAAATATTCCATCATCACTGGTTACTTTTGCTTTAGTAATTGGATGCACTTGAGCAACATAACCTAAGTATGCATGTGGGATACCTGACTAATTATCACTTACACTGAAGCCTGAGAAATGCCGATTCATAATAAGCAATAAACCAACATGCTAAGATTGCTGGGCAAGGACACCAAACATAAAATTTACGAGGAAGAGTTACCAACAACTCCTACGCATTATGCATGGCGCGTTGCAGAGGCCAAAGGGCATAACTGTGAATTGCCAAAGCCCTTGGCCTGTCGAGAATGCGGTCTTCTCCTTGTCTCTCGGGTGCAGAGCTACTTGCCAGTAACCCGACTTCAGATCCAGGGTCGAGAACCACTTCGCACCAGCAAGCGTGTCCAGGGCATCGTCAATCCAGGGTAAGGGGAAGCAATCTTTCCTGGTGACAGCATTCAGCTTCCTGTAGTGCACGCAGAAGCGTAGCTCGCCGTTCTTCTTTGTCACCAAGACTACAGGGGAACATCAAGGGCTGTCAGGCTCTTCAATTACTCCCCTAGATCTCATGTCCTCCAGCATGTCCCGTATCACCGCTTGTTTCGCCAGCTGAACGCATCTAGGTGGTTGCCAAATAGGCCTGGTGTCTCCGGTGTCGATGCGGTGGAGCACCCGCATTGTGCGGCCGTAGGCGCTGTCGTCTTGGCTGAAGACTCACTGGTATTGTCTCAGCAGTTGTCGAACCTTCTCCAGCTGTTCTGCAATCAGGTGGTCGGCCACCCTCTCCAATAAGCCTTCTAGCCGGGGTCCCAGGTGTTGCGTTGGCACCGGCTCCTGGGTCTTGTCGATTGGTGTTACGCTGACCATGGGCTCGCACACGAAAAATGAGTATGAGAGTGCATATGAGTCATCCATGCTGCAGATCTAATGCTTGTTTCAGTAAATGTAGTGATAAGTATTATGTATGGGTGAGTTATGTGACAACACTGCATATTTTACATGAACCTAACATCCTTATCATATCCATATAATAGGCATAAACATCATGCAGACAGCAAAAGTAATTATGTTACACATTCCTCCGCCTTTCCTCATTGTGTTGGGTGGACAGTATATCCCTGGGATTTTGAAGTTCATTTTTGATGCTTGGTGCGATTGTTATGTCTTTCTCATAAGCTCATTTCTGAGGGGTTATGCACTTATTTTGGCTGCTGGACTTCCTTTTACCATTTTGTGATTTTCTTCCCAGAAGTGATTGGCTACAGTTAATTTAACTGTTGCAAAGGCTAATAAAAGACATATTAGAAATATCAGATACACAGATAGATAAATCAGCCATAGCCACTCGTTTCTTGAAAGATAACCACAATATAGAATAAAAAAGTCAAGGTGCTAAAAGTCCATGCATAACACCATAGAACTGCGCTTATGGAAATGAACATATGGCAGAAGTTTTAAGTTTCAGATTATGAGGTTTCAAATTCCAGGATATGTTAATTGTAACATTTAAATTCAGCAGTCTCACTCTTGATGACAACACAGACATCCAGGGAAGAAGATGATGATCCAGAAAAACAAGTTATTCAACAAGCAGCTGAGATTGACGAACAATAGGTCATCAAAATATGTCCTGCCAATAATTTCATAACTAGAGCAATATGAGTGCTTAACATGGATTCATTTTCCGTAAACATTTTATTAATTTGACAAGAGAACAGAAAGCAAGTATTTAATTATAAAAATAATACTTGATATTGTTCAACAATTAAAGAAATTTTATATTTATCATAATTTTAAGCCAGTTTTGCTCAAATGTGAAAACTTTAAACTGATCAATTGAAACAGATTTATTACTTAATAAAAAAATAAAATAAATTTAAAAAGGTGCGCAGCAGAAAGTAACATAACCCATGACATAATATACCACTAGCAGACCAGAGCCTGCCAACCTGACTGCCGGCCTCATGCCCACATATGCAAGGCAGAGCTGGGGGATCATGCAACCGATACAGGGAAGAGGGATGTGGTCAGCAGTGCGCAGCCCCCCAGTTGGAAAGTTGGCTTTTTAGACCCAGGTTTACTACCTATCGTAGCTCCTCAATTTCCTCACAATGCTGAGTGGATACCAGTCTTATATCCAGGACAATCTGCAAGCCCCAAGTGTGGGATTGAACCTGGGTGTATTCTATGGCAGGGAACTAAAGCACAACACTCAAGCCCACTATGCCATGGTGCAAGATGCAACAGAATGTTGTGTATATAATATATAAGGATTTAAAATGATGTAAATGTATATTAAATGCATCATTTTGGAAGAGCTTGACATCTAATTGAAATTAAATGCAACTGATTAACTATATAAAATAATAATTAAAATGAACATATTAAAGTTTTATTGTAATAAAGTTCTAACATTATTACAATAAAATATAATAATATGTTACAAACTTCCCTTATCTTTTAAAAAAACTGGTAAATGCTTCACAGAACTCAGAAGACTAGTTCACAAATTATTAAATTTTAGATGAGTCGCGTTTTTTACACATCTGCTTCACTTTCGTACCTATTTTGAGGACATGTTTCGCAAATCTTCGCTTGCATCTACGGCTCTTGTGCGACTGACGCCAGATCCAGCGGTGTGGGTAATTCTGGGGTTGTTGCTGCCATCTGTTGATTTAGTGATGAACTGAAATGTGGGATTCTCTTCTAGCGGGATTTCAAAGTTCATTAGTTGGTTTTTATGTTTTTCTATGTATATCCTCTCCCATATGACGAGTTCACTATGTTTTTGTACGTATTTTAGCAATTTTGTGCTATCTTCAATTTCATGATTTTCAGACCAGAAATGAGCTGCTATTGCGGACTTATCAATATTTTTGTATCTTAAGTGCCTGAAGTGTTCTTTCTTTCTAGTGCCTATGTTCCTTTTTGTCCTTCCTATGTAAATTTTTTCACAGTCTTTACACTTAATTTTGTAAATGCCTGACTTTTCCTCTGGTTTTATCTTATCAGTATTATTACTGTGAAGTAGGTTTTTAATGTTGTAATTGTTTTTTGGTGCCAATGTTATATTGTATTTCTTGAATATTTTTTGGAACTTTTTTGTGGCCCAGGGGTGGTAAGTAAATTTAGCAAATCTAGTTTCTTGTTTTATTGGTGTGAGAGCTGTGATCTGTTTTAATTTCTTTTGAAGTTTGAATAATTTTAGTTTTTTATCTACAAGGTTTTTTCCATATCCATTTTTGATTGCAGTTTTTAAGATTTGATGGTATTCGTTTTGATATTCTTGTTGGCTGAGAGGTAGATTTACTAATCTGTGTGTTAGACTGTTGATGGTTGCATGTTTGTGTGGAATTGGGTTGAAACTATTTGCTTTGATATAATTATCTGTGTGTGTTGCTTTTCTATGAATGCCAAATTCTAGTTTTTCATTGCCTTTTTTGATTTTAAGGTCTAAAAAAGGTAGAGTACAGTCCTCTTCAGTTTCTACTGTGAATTGTATGCTGGGTTCTTGCAGGTTGAGTAGTTTCAAAGCATCATCTATTAGTTTGTAGGGCACTATTGCAAAGATGTCGTCTACGTATCTGTACCATGTTTTAAACATATGAGGGAAGGCTTTAGTAATATGTGTTTCGAAAAAGCTCATGTATAGGTTGGCCAAAAATGGTGATAATGGGCTTCCCATAGCTAGTCCTGAAATTTGTTTATAATATTTTCCATCGAAGACAAAATAATTTTGATGTATACATAATTCAGTCATTGCCACATATTCTTCTATTGCATTGGCATCCAGGTTTATAGAATTTAGCCATTTTTTCAGTTGAATCAAAAGTTTGTCTAATGGAATGCTAGGGAAGAGGGAGCGGACATCAAAGGATACTAAAGTGTCATGAGGTTTAAGTTTAAGATTTTGAATTTTTTCTACCAGGTCTAAAGAGTTTTTTATACTCTGAGTATGGAATTGTGGAAAGGACTGAAATTTTTTGGTTAGCCATTTTGCCAGAAGGTAAGTAGGAGTGTTTATATTATTTACAATGGGTCTCATGGGTATGTTGGGTTTGTGTATTTTAGGCAAACCATATATTCTTGCAAGGGTAGGGTTGTCTGGTTTGATAGTTTTTTGTTCTGTAGTTGTTAAAATTTTACTATTAATGATGGTTTTTTGTACATCTTTTATGCATCGGTTGAGTGGATTAGAATCTATTTCCTGGAATTCTTTTTGTTGTAGTAACTCTAACATTTTTTCTTTGTATGTAGCTGTATCTAAGATTACTATTTTGTTTCCTTTATCAGCCCTTGAGAAGATTACATCCTTTTTCCTTAAAGATTTAATTATCTGAATTTGTTTCAAATGTTTTATTGGCTTTTTATTTATTAAGTTTTCCAATATAGGAGCTGATTTTTTCCTAATTATATTTTTGTCCATGGTTTCCAAGCCTTCTACTGCTAATTCTATGTCTGCAATGAATTCATACTCCAGCAACCCGGATGAATTCATTGCAGACATAGAATTAGCAGTAGAAGGCTTGGAAACCATGGACAAAAATATAATTAGGAAAAAATCAGCTCCTATATTGGAAAACTTAATAAATAAAAAGCCAATAAAACATTTGAAACAAATTCAGATAATTAAATCTTTAAGGAAAAAGGATGTAATCTTCTCAAGGGCTGATAAAGGAAACAAAATAGTAATCTTAGATACAGCTACATACAAAGAAAAAATGTTAGAGTTACTACAACAAAAAGAATTCCAGGAAATAGATTCTAATCCACTCAACCGATGCATAAAAGATGTACAAAAAACCATCATTAATAGTAAAATTTTAACAACTACAGAACAAAAAACTATCAAACCAGACAACCCTACCCTTGCAAGAATATATGGTTTGCCTAAAATACACAAACCCAACATACCCATGAGACCCATTGTAAATAATATAAACACTCCTACTTACCTTCTGGCAAAATGGCTAACCAAAAAATTTCAGTCCTTTCCACAATTCCATACTCAGAGTATAAAAAACTCTTTAGACCTGGTAGAAAAAATTCAAAATCTTAAACTTAAACCTCATGACACTTTAGTATCCTTTGATGTCCGCTCCCTCTTCCCTAGCATTCCATTAGACAAACTTTTGATTCAACTGAAAAAATGGCTAAATTCTATAAACCTGGATGCCAATGCAATAGAAGAATATGTGGCAATGACTGAATTATGTATACATCAAAATTATTTTGTCTTCGATGGAAAATATTATAAACAAATTTCAGGACTAGCTATGGGAAGCCCATTATCACCATTTTTGGCCAACCTATACATGAGCTTTTTCGAAACACATATTACTAAAGCCTTCCCTCATATGTTTAAAACATGGTACAGATACGTAGACGACATCTTTGCAATAGTGCCCTACAAACTAATAGATGATGCTTTGAAACTACTCAACCTGCAAGAACCCAGCATACAATTCACAGTAGAAACTGAAGAGGACTGTACTCTACCTTTTTTAGACCTTAAAATCAAAAAAGGCAATGAAAAACTAGAATTTGGCATTCATAGAAAAGCAACACACACAGATAATTACATCAAAGCAAATAGTTTCAACCCAATTCCACACAAACATGCAACCATCAACAGTCTAACACACAGATTAGTAAATCTACCTCTCAGCCAACAAGAATATCAAAACGAATACCATCAAATCTTAAAAACTGCAATCAAAAATGGATATGGAAAAAACCTTGTAGATAAAAAACTAAAATTATTCAAACTTCAAAAGAAATTAAAACAGATCACAGCTCTCACACCAATAAAACAAGAAACTAGATTTGCTAAATTTACTTACCACCCCTGGGCCACAAAAAAGTTCCAAAAAATATTCAAGAAATACAATATAACATTGGCACCAAAAAACAATTACAACATTAAAAACCTACTTCACAGTAATAATACTGATAAGATAAAACCAGAGGAAAAGTCAGGCATTTACAAAATTAAGTGTAAAGACTGTGAAAAAATTTACATAGGAAGGACAAAAAGGAACATAGGCACTAGAAAGAAAGAACACTTCAGGCACTTAAGATACAAAAATATTGATAAGTCCGCAATAGCAGCTCATTTCTGGTCTGAAAATCATGAAATTGAAGATAGCACAAAATTGCTAAAATACGTACAAAAACATAGTGAACTCGTCATATGGGAGAGGATATACATAGAAAAACATAAAAACCAACTAATGAACTTTGAAATCCCGCTAGAAGAGAATCCCACATTTCAGTTCATCACTAAATCAACAGATGGCAGCAACAACCCCAGAATTACCCACACCGCTGGATCTGGCGTCAGTCGCACAAGAGCCGTAGATGCAAGCGAAGATTTGCGAAACATGTCCTCAAAATAGGTACGAAAGTGAAGCAGATGTGTAAAAAACGCGACTCATCTAAAATTTAATAATTTTTCGCTTCACTGTGGTGTTCCAATACAGTTGAATCTCGATATATAGTTCACAAATATTTACTTGCAACACGAGTATATAATATACTTGTAAATAAATAATTTACTTGCACTGATGACGAAATCAAAGCAAAAGTGAAAAATAATGTGTCAAAAAGACGATAAAAACAAATTGGTTTAACAGACATTGAACTGTTTTGCTTTAAGGCCTTTGTTTCTTTCACAAATATTGCAATTTATTCTTTCAATCTCAATTACATATTTGTCTCTTCATGATTCTACAAATCTCTCACATGATTAACTTCAACATGGGTATTGCTAATTTCAATAAAATATGAAATACTTCTTATACTAAATGTATATTCAGTTATGAGGCATACATTTTGAACAAAAATTTATTTTGTAAGTAAGAAATTTGTTTCAGTCATTCAATTTAATATATTACAATGTTGAAAAACGTGACTCAGAAAAATGATAAATGTAAATGCTATAAATTCTGTTTACACATTAAGTTATTGTGCTATTTTTTTATAGTTGACTAACTAGTGCTTGTTCAATTGTTTAGTCATTATATTCATTAGAACTCTTTTGTTTCCAACGTTAAGTCATATCAGACGATGAATGGAATGGGTGAAATGATGCTCAAATGAGCCCAGGATCCATGAAGCTTAGAGCTACCAACATGCATCCTTCAGATATGGGAAAACCCTGGAAAAAACCTTATCCAGGTAACTCATCCTGACTGAGATTGAACTTGGGACCTCTTGAACATGAGGCAAACATGCTACCATCTACGTTACCAAGGCGGGCATTAGCACTTTTATATCTAATGCCAGTTGGGCTAGTTCTAAAAATACAATTGTATTTTATTTATTAGGTATTAAACAATTTTTAATTTATATCGAAATTTAACTGTATTGGAACACTACAGTGAAGCAAAACAATTATTAAATTATAGATGAGTCGTATTTATTACACATCAGCTTCACTTACGTACCTATATTGAGGACAGTTTTGTGAACTATCGTTCGCATCGTTGCCTCTAATGCGACTAAAGCTTCATCCAGTGGTGTGGGTAGTTCTGAATTGCTGCTTTTAAATTCATTTTAATTCATCACAAAATCAACAGATGGCAGCAGCAACTCCAGAACTACTCACACCACTGGATCAAGCTTTAGTTGCATTAGAGCCAACAATGCAAATGATAGTTTGTGAAACATGTCCTCAATAAAGATACGTAAGTGAAGCTGATGTGTAATAAATACAACTCATGTATAATTTAATCATTTTTAATTTTATTATATGCTAACAGTGAAACTAAATGCATATTTGTGTTTCCCGGTAAAATACTTGATATGTAGTTCTGCAAGTTTGTGGATACATTACTTGGCAGTAGGGTAGAATTTATAATTGCTACAGGAATCAGTGATCTTAAAAATTGCTGATATGCATAGACATGTAGCTTAGAGTGAACCATAACTGTAAAACACATATGCTATCAGCTACGTTTGCAAAATAAAAGATAAGTAACACGTCTGATAGACATTGCTTGATGGAGAACCTGAATGTAGATATTAAGTATACTGTATTATTAAAGTGCCAGAAGATTTTGCTATTTTGGAAACTTTACTTGGAAAAAGGAGAGAGAAATGAGAAGGCAAATGCCTGTAAATATGTAAATAAACTTAACACTTGATAACATTAACTGGTGCTTAAATATTTCTTGATGTATGTATCATAAACATATTTCTTTCAGATTTCATGTTAGAGCATGCACAATAATTATTCTTAATTGGTGTGTATATTAAACAGAATTTTTATTTTTAGGCACCTGAAGGAGAAACACAACCTAGTACTGAGGTAGATCTGTTTATATCAACTGAAAAAATTATGGTTCTCAACACGGATCTGAAGGTAATGACTTCATTTATTACAGATGTTTAAGGGTTGCTCAAAAAATAAAACAAAAATGTTGTTCTGAATTAGTATGTGAAGTAAAGCATTTTTCAAAAGTTTCCAACTTCGATTATAATAAATGTTAGGTAACTATAGAAGCATTGCTGTGTTGGGAAAACGTTGAGTTTGGGCTTTATTCAGTACTTATTATAAATATTGTTTTATTGAATAAAATGTTGAAATAACAACTGCATTCTCCCACCCCAAACCATTCTTTACATGGACAATTCTTCTTTGCATTTAATTTTCTTATAAATGGCTCTAGCTGTGCCGCGGCAGAGTGGTTAGACCGCTCAAATCTCACCAAGATGGCCCAGATTTGATCCCAGGTGACCACAGTGAGGGATTTGTGATGGGCAACATGACATGGGCATGGGTTTCCTCCAGGTCCTCCGGTTTCCCCCACCATCATTCCACCAGTTGTTCCATCATTCATCTTTTGTATCATCCATTTCATCCTCATACTATAATCTACTTCTCTCGCTCTCATCCTAGGCGTTGGACCAACCTATCAGGTCAATGCTTTGGCTCCCTCACCCTGACTTTCCAGGCCATTCAATTCAGTTCAGTTTATTCATCCTTTAAATCTCCATACAAGATTGTGGACACGTCAAAAAAAAAAAAAAAAAAAAAAAAAAAAAAAAAAAAAAAAAAAAAAAAATTCCAAAATTTAAGAACAAAATTTTAATACAGAAAGTACAAAAACATGTATAAGAGTAAATGCCAAAATAAAATAATATAACAAACTTTCCAAATACTCTTGAATAGAATAAAAGCATGCTTCACTTAAACATTTGTGTAGTTTCAATTTAAAAATCTTTTGGTTGTCAATCTGTTTTAAATAAAGAGGTAACTTATTGTACAGTTGGGTACCACTATAAGTGAAGGAATGTTTGTATAACGTGGTATTATGACTGTTTGCTAGTAGGTTTGAACTGTTTCTTGTATCATGCTGGTGTGCTATTGCATATGTTTTAAAGCAATTTAAACTAGCTTTTACATGTAAAAGAACTTTGTATATGTATAAACATGGCAGGGTTATAATTTTAAGTTTCTTAAAATACACTCTACAGCTCACATGTGCTGGTTGGTTCACTATTATTCTTATAGCACTTTTTTGCATTCGAAAAAGTTTTTCCGACATATTTGAATTACCCCAAAGAATGATACCATAATTCATAAGGGAATGAAAATATGCAAAATATGCCATTCGAACTGTCTTTACTTCTGCTATCATTTTTAATGCTTTTATAACATAGCACTGCTTACTTAACTTTTTTATCAAATCTTCTATATGTACAGTCCAATCCAAATTTTGATTTAACCACAAACCTAAAATTGTTGTATCTTTTACATATAAAATGTTGATGAAATGTAGGAAACCAAACAACTCCCAACACTGAGATTGGTGATGTAAGGTGGGGGGGGGGGGGGGGAAGGAAAAAAAATTAACAGCTCTAATGATCTTGATTAAAATACTGCATATGCAAGATATTTATATGAGAAATAAAATGTATATCTTAAATATATCGAACTTTAACTGTATTGGAACACCACAGTGAAGCGAAATAATTATTAATTTATAGATGAGTCGTATTTATTAAGTACGTAAGTGAAGCAGATGTGTAATAAATACGACTCATCTATAAATTAATAAGTATATCTTGAATTTTCTGGAAATTGCCTGTGCAATCATCTTCATTATGAATAAACTTTGAACAAGTATCACATTAACTAAAAGAAATAGATCGGGAAACTCACTGCATAAAAAATACAGATCTAGATAATACACAAAATTTTGTATATCTGTTTTATGTATTAACCATTTCCAAAATATTGTTGCGAGCGCATTGTTGAAGCGAGCCGGCGCTAGGGACGAGTTCAAAGAGACGGGCAGTGCAGTGCAGAGATAAAAGCTCGCTGAAACGGTGGGAAGAAGGAGACGGATTTCTGGAGAGTTCGTCTTTCTTCTAGCGCCGTCTTGATTGAGAACATTCCGAAATAGGAGTAAGCTATAAAAGCCACTGCCTGCCACAGGGAGACAGACAGTGAGCTCACGTGTGAGAATAGCTGTGTGAGCTGTGTTGTAGTCATTGACCTTGCAAGTTGTATGTGATGTAATTTCTGGACTGTCAGGTTGACCAAAGTATGTTTCTATGGAAATAAAAAATCAATTTTTAGTGCTTGTAACCTGGACTTTTAATTTCACGAACCCACAAAGTCACAATATTCTATATTATTGGTTTGAAACATTAACAGTTTTCAACTGCTAAATCACTTACTTTTTTTCTGATGGTCAAAAATACTGGAATCTTAAAGTCATCAAGTATAGTGAAGCAGTTTCAAAAGATTTAACTATCGCTTAAGTCTGCTGATTTCCCCTTATATCTACAACAAAATGTGCAATAAAATAATTTCTGCTAATGTTTATCTCAAAACTTGAAGCAGATAGAAGAGTAAGTCTTTTTTAAGAGTAATGTTACATAAACCATGGCATAACAGCCCGACAGCTGGCCTCAGCCCACATATGCAAGGCAGAGATGGGCAATTATCCAACCGATATGGGAAGGAAAAGTCAGTTTCGCGGCACCCCCAGCCAGAAAGTTGACTTTCTAGACCAGGGTTCACTATCTAGTGTAGCTCCTCAATTTCCTCATGATGCTGAGTGGGCACCAGTCCTATAATCGGGGCTTAAAATCTGCACCCCCCAAGGATGCGATCAATCCTGGGCACTTCTGTGGCAGGGAACCAAAGCACAATGCTCTAATCCAGTACGTCATGGCACAGGGCTTAATAGTATGGTAGAGAAAATCATCTGAAAGCAACACAAATTTTTCTTTTAAGAAGACAACAATGAAAGTAGAGAAACTATTTAACTTGATGGTTAACGCCATTACACCATATTAAATAACTTTTTGTCTTCCCTAGATACAGGAATCAGAATATATAAACTGTAATGAAACCTTTATTTATGGTTGGCCTCAAACACGAGTTGTTTATTAATTTTGGAATGTTGGTTGAGATTTGAGGACTGGAATATAGTAGTAGTGGAATATAAATCTGATTACAGATATGAAAGAAACAAGAGACATGCAATTAAGAGATAAGAAATTGGTTATAGAACTGTTTAGTGATAACTGGAGATAAAAAAAAAAATTTCCGGAGATGCTACAAGAAAGTTTTCTTGGTGATTTAGAAGAGTTTCTTAGAACGTTGTGCATAATTGTATTTTCAATTTATTATTGTGTCTGTAGAATAAATAATAATCTCTGAATCAATATAGGAAGTGTTATTTCACTAATAAAGATGAGATAAAACATTGATTTGAGACCACGACCAAAATATCAATCATTAGTGCTTGCCAACTACAGTGAGGTGGTGAAAGAAGTTAAAGACCAATGTTGGTTGGTTAGTTGCTAATGCTCATGGAGTTGGAGAATTTCCATTTTCCTTCTGGCCTCCCAATAACATGTGACTAGTTGTGCTGTCAGTTCTCCATCTGTTTTTGCCACTAGACCAGATGATCTCCGTCCATCAATGAGTTCGGGTCCCTACACAGTGTGCAGGTTGGGGATTCAAAAATATTAATCCTGTGTAGATGAGGGGCCAAACAGTCGTGGCCAGTAATCAGTCGGAAGATGGCAACAGTACTGCTTCTTGGGTAGTCTGGGATGGGATTTTTACTTCCATTGCTTGTTGGTACTTTTTTCTTTGCATTCTTCTTTGCAGAATAAGTTGATTCTATTGTTTATATGTAGTTTTCATGTGTGGAATGAGGTTTTTTGTTGGCAGCTTTGTTTTATTTGTGTTCTTTTTTTTGCCAAGGAATCAGCTATTTCATTGCCTATAATTCCACAGTGGGATGGAATCCACTGGAAGTGTATTTCTTTTTTTAGACCTTGTAGTATTCGTAATGAACTGTAAATTTCAAGTATTCTATTGTTGTTAGGGTACAGTGAGGATAGGGCTTGAAGTGCTGATTTAGAATCGCTTAGAATCACTGCCTTAGAGAAAGAGTTCACATGGTTGAAGAGTTGTTTCAGCGAGGTGTTGATTGCTTCTAATTCTCCATCATAGTGGGTTGCTAGTGTGCCCAAATAGATGTAAAAATTGAATATTTTACTATGTATTCCTGCTCCAGCATTACTTTCTTTGTCAAATAGGGAGCCGTCTGTGTATATGTGTAGCCATAATCTTGTGGATAATAAGTTTCAATTGTTTCTAGAGCTAGCATTTTAAGTGTTTCTGCACTTACATCCCTTTTTGACTCTATATTTTGCAGAAGGTTTATTCTGCTATTTATTTTAGGTTGTGATAGAGGGCAGATTGGAACTGGGAGATGTTCAATTTTGTTTGTGTCTTCAAGGTTGTATTTTCTCTATAGGTTACAGGCTTTCTGCATAAATCTTCTGCATAAAGACCAATGTAAGACCAACAGTTTTTATCAATGGGGTGCAAACTTAAAGGTCATAATAAAATTGAAGAACCAGTTTAACGCAAAGAAATATAAAAGTTAAATTATTTTTTCAATAATCTTTTACGTCAGCAAAACAGTTAATCATATCATCAGTAGGCAATTTCCAGATCTCTATGCTTTCCAGATCTCAATACCTGGCTAACTTTTGTTGGCAGTGTTACCTTAACCTTTGAACACAAACCGTTTTTTGACAGCTATTACTACATATGGGCATCAGGGGTGTCTATGCGCCCTCTTTGTGTTCCAGAACACATTCTTTCCCTGACAGAACCAATGGCCACTGCAACTATTACCCTTCACCCCCCCCCCCCAAAAAAAAAAAAAACTTGCAAAAAAACTGGCAATGTTTTAATATTGTGCATTGTTTATCTAATAGAATCATAAAAGACTTGAAGCTTCCACGGCAAGCATTGTTAATCAAGGCACGGGTGATCAGCCATGTCAGATGCTGAAGAAGGCCATGAAGTACAGAATGGCCGAAAGCTTGACATTCATAAACCTGACACGGCTTATCCTGCGTAGCCTTGGCTAATAGAATCATGCTGCTTTTTTCTTTTTGTTCTTAATAATAGTATTTTTAAAGTGTGAAGTGATTTGATTAAATAAATGGGTTTTTCTTTAGTGTATGATAATTGCATGTTTGTATAATAACCTTTTTTGCTATTTGCTATAGGAAATCATGATGGATCATGCACTGAGGACCATTTCATACATAGCTGATATTGGGGACTTGGTGGTGCTAATGGCAAGGCGAAGGTTCGTGCCTCATGATGTTGAAGAAGCTCCCAAAATCAATCGAACTCCAAAGATGATCTGCCATGTTTTCGAAAGTGAAGAGGTATGTTGTATTTCCAGTGCAATTAGATATTAGTAACAATGTAGGACTTCACAAATTTTTAAAAAAATTTATTTATTATTTAAAGTCGCTTCAACAGTAGTCATGTTGCAACCAAATATTGAGAAATAATTCCATTGTGTAAGGACTATGATACAATGAAGCACAAATTAATATAATTTTGAGTCGAACTAATACTCAATGCTCCACTTATTGCTAGTATTTACCTAGAACACATTTCGTTAGGATCTTCCTAACATCATCAGCTGTTGTCGACTAATGGACGTCATAATAAGTGCGTCTCTGTCGGTATCTTGATGAACATGAAATTTGGGTTTTCTTCAAAGGTAGTGTCGAAATTAAACAATTTTCTTTCATATTTCTTTATGAAGATTTTTTTCCACGTGGTTAATGCAGCTGGACCTTGGACACTTTTTAATAAGTGAATTTCTCGTTCTATATCCTGATTCTCCTTCCAAAAGTTTTCCCAGGTCACCAGGCGAATGTTGGGTAGGTTAATTACATCCTCCAAATTTTCTGTCCTTCTGTTTCATCTCTGTTATCATTTCACATCATCTCCCATCTCTTTCAGGGTAGAAATGTCGGCGGGAGTTGGCATTGCATGGCAGGATGATATACTCTTGGTAAAACTTCCTCCTTCGGTAGACCAGTCTCCGAACCTGGTCTGGGGCCGGAGCGTTTTCGGACCACAGTAGCGTGGGGTACTGGTTGTACTGGCATGCTGGGAAGTTCCAACTGGTAAAGTGTAGGGACCCTACCCTCTGCATTGTTGTGGCTACTTGAGGCAGCTGTTCTCTTACACAAATAAAAATATTTGTTTATTACAATCCACTTATCTTAAGAAGTTGATTTTAATACTTCTTTCTTCTTTTTAAAATCAATTTCGAAGGCATATTGCATTCATCTTCAGTTAAATAAACTCTGTTGTTTATTTAACAATGGAGTTTATTTAACTGAAGATGAATGCAATATGCCTTCGAAATCGATTTTTAAAAGAAGAAATAAGTATTAACATCAACTTCTTAAGATAAGTGGATTGTAATAAACAAATATTTTTATTTGTGTAATATTTATTACTCCACTGTAACTACCTTCATTTTTCTGTGTAATCAGTTGTTCTCTGTCTCCTCTCACCTCATCCTTCCTCCTGGGGGTGTCCCACTTAGGGGCATAAGTACAGTAGACCAAGTTTGGACCTCCAGCTAGAGCAGTTGTTATATTTCTTATGTGAATAAGACTTATTGTAAGTCTTATTGTACTGAACTTACTTATTGTACTGAACTTTCTTAAATACAATCAGACTTCAGGAGTTTCATTTTTTCTTTATTTTTCTGCTTTCTTACATTTATATGGCTGCAGTTTAACTACAAATTTTTATTTCAAATGCACTCTCTTCTTATGAAGCTGATTTGTAAAATTAGAAATGACCATTATTTTATTTTCTGATTTTAGGCGCAGTTTATTGCACAGTCAATTGGACAGGCATTTCAAGTGGCGTATATGGAGTTCCTTAAAGCGAATGGTATTGAAGATCATAGTTTTGTAAAAGAAATGGATTACCAGGAGGTGCTCAACTCTCAGGAGATATTTGGAGATGAATTACAGATGTTTGCTAAAAAGGAAATGCAAAAAGAGGTTTGTCCTGCTTTAATTCATGAAGTAGATGTTTTATTTGCATGGCTGCATGAGAAATGAAGGTAAGTTGTTGTAGCTTATAGGACAAAAATATGTCAAGATAATGAACACTTTTATTGCTAAATCTTTCCTTAATTTTTTTAACATATCACCAAAATATTTACATGATGTACAATGGCAGTTTCCATTTCCTGGAAACAAAAGGCAGCATAATGTTTGTAAAATTTTAACACTGAATATTATTAGTGTTTAATGCCGTTCTTAGTACATATAACCATGGCTGTGGAAGCTGATAAAATAAATGAATAAATATATTCAGAAGAGAAACAAGTTTAGGGTATTAAATTTTTAGATGAGTCGTATTTTTTACACATCTGCTTCACTTTCGTGCCTATTTTGAGGACATGTTTCGCAAATCATCGTTTGCATCTACAGCTTGATTAGTTTAGGGTAGCTTAGGGTAGAAGTTTAGGGTAGCTTCCCAGCATCTACTCAGGAAAGCAGCAAAAGAAGCTCCAGTCTGGGAGGATGGCCCTGATGAGATTTGATCTCTACACCTTTCATTCTCAATTATTTTAGTTAACTGATGGAAATTAATAATTTCTTCATACTAGCTGTATATAGGCTAAGGTGTTGGATAGATTGAGTCAACACAAAAAATTCAATGTCATGGCCGGGATTTGAACCACAGATCTCCTGGTTTTCGTCCAGTCACTCATGGCCAACCATGGCCAACGTGTCAGGACGGAAACCAGGAGATCCGTGGTTCAAATCCCGGCTATGGCATTTAATTTTTCATGTTGACTCAATGTATCAAAAACAGCTAGTATGAAGAAATGATTGATTTCCGTCAGTTAACTAAATAAGTAGATAGCTGTTTATGATGTCCAAGTATTTTTTAGTACTTCTTTATTCCTTGATAACCATTTCTTGCTTTTTAAACTTTTGTCCAATCATTTGTTGCTTTACACTGGAAAATAAGGTGTATATTTTCATCTTCTTTCCTTAGAGAACCCATGATAAAACCCTCCCTCACTTCTCTTGATTGTTTCATCAGGATCTCAAACCTGGAGAATAAAACATAATATAAAGGTTGACATATTCTTGACCTTTAGATTATATAGGTTCCAATAAAATAGTTATACATTTTAGTATTCTGCAATATAAAGCATAGGCAGATGAACATAATTTTAAGGGAAGATTGATTAAAAGAAATGTATTTTTACAGCCATTAATGTTTAAGAACGTTAAGTTGCTAATCAATGTCTTATTGCATTTTCTTAATGTTTTAAATATAATAACATGCTATACCACTTTATAGAGGTAAGAGACCTTTTTGTGTGTCAATTTAGGTTGTGGTACCAAAAGCGAAAGGAGAGATTTTGGGTGTAGTAATAGTGGAGTCTGGTTGGGGATCTATGTTACCAACAGTTGTGATTGCCAACCTTGCTCCTTCTGGTGCAGCAGCACGTTGTGGGCAACTTAATATAGGGGATCAAATAATTGCCATTAATGGTGTTAGTCTTGTGGGTCTGCCACTCTCTACATGTCAGAACTACATCAAAGTAAGTAGAAATTTTAACTTTCTGTAAATACTTAAAGTAGATTAAGTTACTAAATATTTGGAAAGTGTTTTCTAAGAAGCAGTATTCACCAATTCTGATAATGAATACAGAGGGTCAATGAATTAACAGATTAAGGGAATAATGAAATCAGTCGCTTGTTTTTATAATGTTTGGTCAAAACAATAGGTATTCTTAATGAAAATTTTTCTTTATCTACTGCTTACTGTTTTCCAACCAAACGTTTGATAACAATTTCATCAGAAACACAAATTTTAGGGCTTCTAGAATTTTAACTTTAAAGAGACTCTCTTTAAAGTTAATTTATCATAACAACACTGTTTTCAACACTTCCAAGAAAGTAATTCTAGAATTTTATAATAAAAAAACAACAAAAAGAAACAACAACAAACAAACATAGTACTTTTAGAAGAAGAGCAAGAATGTGTGCATGCATGAATAGCATAACACAAAAATGAAGAGGTAGTTAAATACCAAACATGGTTCAAGTTAATTGATGGAAGTTAAACATTTCTTCTCATTAGCCATATATAGGCTGTTTTTGTTTTATTATTATTATTTTTAAGATAGTCAACCTGAAACATTCAATGCCATGGTTTTGGATAATATTTTAATGATGAAGCCTGGGATTTAAGTACTTAAAATAGTAAGTCACCAAAAATGGTGTATCTCGAATTCGAATACGAGAGCCCCTAGTGGTTTTCCGGGAAAATATATGAGTCATTTGGAGAATTTGTCCGTACGGCACATTTGGTCATGGTAGCTCAATGGATAAGAGCAACTGGATGGAAACCAGGATATCCGTGGTTCAAATCCTGGCCATGGCATTGAATTTTTCTGGTTGACTATCTTTAATAATAATAAAAAAAACCAAACATGTGAAAGTAATGAGGCGGTAATTAAAAAACAAACATCACTTAAATTATCCTTACTTGGACATGTTTCAAAGAACGTTTTGTCCCCATCGTCAGCAGTTATCCGACTGGTTGGATTCGTGGTTTCGGATAACTGCTGACGATGTTCTTCGAAACATGTCCAAGTAAGGATAATTTAAGTGATGTTTGTTTTTGAATTACCGACTCATTACTTTCAAATGTTAAATACATCACTGTTTCTAACCTTTTGCTTCAAATAATACCAAACATGTGTTTAAGTTACACGATATTTGGAAGAATTTAGTAACAGTGATGTCCATATTAATTCATAAAACTCTGTGGATGGATGGTTTTTCACACTGAGTCATTTACATTTTGATTTTATGAGAGAGTAGTTTTGAGTGCCGTTGCTTCCATTTTCAACGTTGAAGATCCAACAATAATTTATAAAGAACAGACCTTGAAGGTTGAAAATGGAAGCAACAGCTCTTGAAACTAGTTCCTCAAAAAATCATAATGTAAGTGACATAGTGTGTAAACCATACTATAAATAGTTTTATGAATTGGTATTTAAGTTTTACATTTTTCAATGTTTTCTTTTTTTATTTTCTCAAAAATGACTTAGTGATTTTGATTAAAATACCGTGCATTTAAAGTATTTCCTTGGAAAATAAAATGTATATCTTGGAATTTCTGGGAATGGCCTATGAAGTTCTTTATTCTGAATTCTTCAGTATAACTTGTAAACTGTAAGAGATAGACAGAATATTGCTTCACAAAAGATATAGACCTTGTTAAGGCATACAATTTAAGGCAATTAAAAATGGTTTTAACAGTAACCTTTTGTGAGATTTTCTTATTTATTTGAATTCTCAAATACGTAGGGGAAGGGCACCCAGTATCAGACACTTAAGCTTTTTTGTTTCATAATGTCTTTTGAAATGGGTACAGTCAATAATACAAATTATTTTTGAGCACATGTTTTGAATGTGTTTAATTGAACCACATATGTTGTCCACAGTAAGTACTGACAGGAGAGAATTTTAAACATTTATAAATCTCATATTTTCTCCAATTTGAAAACAAGGAACCCTATATCAGACAGTCTGAATATTATAAGATCACCTCGTTATTTCAATTTATGTTTGTATTACTTTTTAAGACAAATGCCACATTTATAATAAAGGGGATCCCTTTCAAGACTTGGACAGTTTTCAAGGGACCAAGCCTTGCATAGGCAGCACTGGATCCAGTCTTCAAGGAATTTTCCCCACAAATTATGCAGTCGGTTTTTTCATATTCAAATCTCAGTGCTTTTTTCACTCTTTGTGCATGAAATAGCTTAAAATGTTGTGGTTCAAGGGGTAGATGCCACAACAAGAAAATGCTGACTTAAATGCTCCATTCTGCACACTTTGGTACTAATTTTTGAAATTAATTTTTTTTTAAGTAGTAGCATAAGATGGCCATCTAACATTTTTATTTGGTTGTTCAATGCATCACCTTCTCTTCCGAAAAAGTGCTTTTATATGTACCAATGGCAGGTTACACTTTTGTTTCATTTCCTGCAGAAATTAATTTCAGTCTGTCTCATAATGTGCTTTCAGGAATGTAGAACTACTCAATTGCTTCCCTAATGCTTAGTCCTCTCCCCCTATTACTTCATAATTTGCTAATTTCATCCAGTTCCCTTATTCCTCCCCATAATTGTCTGAAACAAATGAAATAAAAGAATTGATAAGAAAACTATGAGTACATTTGTCTGTCATTGTGTAGCAAATTCTTGTCCAATATTTTGTGCACTACACATAACGTGAATGAGTCAATACATGTAACATATTTAAACAAAAGCAATGCCTTCATCAATCTGTTTAGATTAACATACAGTAAATAATTTTCAATGCTTAAAAGTATATTTGACTCACCAGTATTGAAGTATCAGGTTCACAGAATTATCTTCAAGCACATCAGAAATAAGAAACCTCTCTTTTATGTAATCATTTGTTCGTTCACAGTTACACAATATTCCCTTTCTGGCTTGCCTCTAGAAGGTCTAACACTACCTGAGCTAAATTTGTTGACACATTATTACCAAAAATCAGAAACTGATACTGTCCGATGTAGGATTCTGTCCGATACCGGGTGACTTATCCCTAATACTTTTTTCAAGTTCTAAGTCGTTATTAGTTTTTTCTTGGGTAAAGCAAGGTTAACGTAATTTCAAAGCAATCCACTGTTTAAAAATCTGAATCAGTTTAGCGTACTGTATTCTTATGTCTGCAATGAAATGTGTAAATGTGTAATTAAAGTTTAACTTGATTAACTGATAGATAGAAGCATAATCTTTTATAAGAATAATTTCTAGAAGGATGTCATATGAATGTAATATATATAAACGTAATATATGCTCTTGTGGTGTATAGTCTGTACACATCTGTTTAATTCTGAAAACTAAATTGCACAAATTTCAAAACAGCATATTTTCAGATATCAAGTTTTGACCATATGTTATAGATTTATTCATATAGTTAAGGTTTACTTAAAATCCAGTAAAAGGAGATTGTATTGTATAGTATTTATTTCATCCTTTGGAACATAATACATATGTTATAGGACACGTCAGTTCAAGATACAAAGATAAATATAAAAAGTTACATAAGACTAAAAACTGTAACAGATATAGGATCCAACAAAAGTCTAAAGAAGAAAAGGAAATAAAAACAAAATATATAAAGACCATAGAGAAATGCTATATAAAAGTAATGTTCACAAATGTGGAGTTTACTCTATTTCATGATTTAGGAAATCCTCTACACTATAAAAGTTTCTCTCCATTAAGAAATGAAATAGAGCCTTTTTGAATTTTGGTTTAGGCTCAATATTCTTTATACTCTGTGGTAGTTTATTGAATAAATGTAGACTAGTATATGTGAAGCTACTTTCATACAATTTGGTTCTATGCAAATTGATAAATAGATTGCTCTTTGCTCTAGTATCATGTGTATGAACTTCTGCATATACAAGAAAAACACATGACAGGAAGCAAATTTATTATTCTTGGGGCTAAAGTATGTAAATAAAATTGTGTATGTATTACTTTTGCTAAAGGTATGTTGTGATTTGTTTCAGAACACAAAGACACAGACTGTGGTGAAATTAACCGTAGTACCTTGTGCACCTGTGGTAGAGGTGAAGATCAAAAGACCTGACACTAAGTATCAGCTTGGTTTCAGCGTCCAAAATGGTGTGGTAATGTCCTTTTTAACTGTTTAAATGCTCTTCAGGTGATAATTAATACTAATGGACAGAGGTTTAAAGGTTAAATACCTAAATTATGTTTATTCCTATCTTAACTCTTCTGCTCTCAGACACTAACTTCATACATGTGTAAGCTCAGTTTTAGACTTTACATTATTTTGTTCAGTACCTGCTGGAGAAACATTCCTTCCAATAAGCTTAACATGTTACTGACAAGTAATGTATTGTAAATGGTCAGAAGAAAAATATATATATATATATATATATATATATATATATACACATTATATTGTCGTGAGCCATTATTGTGATAGCATGGCTGATGCGCACAAAGGGACAGAAAGATTTGATTTGATTTGATTTATTGATTCATCCATTAAAACATGTACATGTTATAGGACACGTCAAATTAAAAACTAAGAACTAAAAACTAAGTACACTATTTATAATTAAGGTTGCTAAGATAGCGCGGAGATAAAAGGCTTGCTGAAACAGATAAAGTTAGATGACTGGAAGATTCGTGTTTTGTCTGGTGCCGTCGTACAGAACATTTGATTAACTTCTGGAATATGAATAGAGGTATATAAAAGAAGCTGCAGATCACCAGTGAGTTGAGAGAGTGGCAATTGAATTGAACTCAAACAGCTGTGTTTTGAAAGTGAACTCTTTGTGGTTAACGATATTGCAGACTGTATTTGTGTATGTTACATAATTGTGCTACTGTAAGGTTTGACCAAGGTGTATTTCTACGGAAATAAAGAACATTTTGAATTTCTGCAAATTGGACTCCGAATTCTATGAACCCACAAAGTCACAATATAAAAATGATTTGACGTTTGTTATTCTCACAAAAACTTGGAACAGTTGGACCGATTTGCCTAATTTTGGTTTTGAAATATTTGTATAAGTCCAAGGAAAATTAAAAAGAAAAGAAAACCTGAAAGGATAATAGTCTGGTTATTAACTAAATATAAAAGTACAGACGCATACTTTTACGGAACACATACACTTTTTATTTTCGACAAACAAAAGCATTACAAAGTAGAAAGATATTCCACTCCTTGCCACAGTCTTCAGAGCTATTTCACTTACCATGTTTTATTAAATAACATTTATTGTTTGTTAAGACCAGATAAATTACCCACAGATTTCTGTCAATTCACAGACTCAAAAGAGGAGCTTATTCAGCAATTGGACATAATGCAACAGTATACTAACCATAATTGGTTGAGTGAATGAGCAATATTGGTGGCAAAAAATTCAGATGTTGATGATCTCAATGTGACATGCGACCATACAGAATTTTCTTCCGGGAGAGTTGTTTTCGTACAAAACTTTTGACACAGTTATAAACCAGGATGATGTAGTCAGTATCCCACAGAGTTTTTAAATTCATTAGAATTGCTTGGATTGCACCTGGAATGTAGAGCATATATTATTTTTTATTTGTTTGTGAAGGCAATAGTAATATAGTAAATCTGCATACATGCAAACATGAAAATATATTAAATTTAAAGGGAGTCGATTAATGACACTAAACAACACTTACTTTTAAATTTTCCCAGAACATGTTTCAGAGACTTTGCCTCTATCATTAACCGGACATAACTGATTCTCAGTGGTGTAACTGGCGATATTTTGTAGCTGGTTCGGGAACCAGAACCAAAACTACTAAAACATACATCAGGAAAACAAGAACTGTCCACATGGGAACAAATCTTCATTTCAAAAAATAGGAACAAAGTATTCAATTTCAACATCCCCCAGAAAGATTTGTTCAGTAAGTTCCTCTAACTGCCACCAGAGGAGACCTATGACAAAATATCGCCAGCTACACCACTGAGAACCAGTCTATGTCCGGTTGACGATGGAGGCAAAGTCTCTGAAACATCCTTTTCTGGAAGTGTTGAAAACAAAACAAACAAAATTTTTCCATCAAACTTCTGGTTTAGCAATGGGCAACCCCTTATCACCCTTCCTGGCCGATCTGTACATGAGTGCACTAGAAATAAGGATCACTAAAGGTTTCCCATGGATGTTCAAACTCTGGCAAAGATATGTAGATGACATATTTGCCATAGTGCCAAAAAAACACATCAGTGATGCACTAAAACTTTTAAATATTCAAGAAAAAAGCATCAAGTTCACTGTAGAAGTTGAAAAAGATGAGTATTTACCATTTTTAGATCTAAAAATAATCAGAAATAAAAATAGAATAAACTTTGGCATTTACAGAAAACCAACACAGACAGACAACTACATAAAAGCTAATGGCTACAATCCAAGATCCCACAAACAGGCAATCTTTAATAGTTTAGCACACAGACTGGTCAACATCTCTCTCACAGCAGAAGGATACAAAATAGAATACAACAAAATTATTGAAATAGCACAGAAAAATGACTTTCCCAAATCACTAGTAGACAAAAAAGTGAACTTAGCAAAAAAGAAGAAACTACTAAAGGAAACCACAATCCTCTCAGCTACAGAAACTAAAATGATCTTCAAAAAATTCACTTACCATCCATGGGCCTTTGATAAATTCAAAAAAGTCTTCAAAAAACAAAACATTCAACTAGCTCCAGTGAACCATTACTCCTTAAAAAACCTAATTTGTTCAATTGTGCCATTCCATCTAACAAAAAATCTGGTATATATCAAATTGAATGCTGTGACTGTAGTCAAATTTATATTGGAAAAACGAAAAGAAATTTAGAAACAAGAGCAAAGGAACACTTTAGGAACATAAAATACAAACAATTGGAAAAATCAGCAGTTGCCACGCATTTTTGGGAAGAAAACCACAACATAAATCCAGAACCAAAATTACTAAAACATACAACAGGAAAAGAAGAACTGTCCACATGGGAACAAATCTTTATTTCAAAAAATAGGAACAAAGTATTCAATTTCGACATCCCCCAGAAAGATTTGTTCAGCAAGTTCCTCGAACCGCCACCAGAGGAGACCGAAGACAAAATATTGCCAGCTACACCAATGAGAACTAGTCGATGTCCGGCTGAAGATAGAGGGAAGACCTCAGAAACCGGTTCCGGGAAAATTTAAAAGTGAGTGTTGTTTTGTGTTATTAATCGACTCCCAATTAACTTAATCTCTGAAACATGTTCTGGGAAAATTTAAAAGTAAGTGTTGTTTAGTGTCATTAATCGACTTCCTTTAAATTTAATTTATTACAACACTGTTTTCAACACTTCCAAGAAAGGAAATGCAAATATATATCAATAAAGTTTTGCATTAACAAAAGGCACATATCTGTGAAATATTAATGCTTACTGTAATGGGGAAAATACATGGAGGTCACCTAGAGGTGAACAAAGATTGATACAAATGCTATTTCTAACCCTGTTATACTTTGTGTGCTTGCATATCAGAAATACATGTGTAGGACTATGCAAGTTAAAAGTATTATTTGCTATGACAAATTTAAATGAGACATCACCCCAGTTTTCAAAGTGTCTTTTTATTTTTTTTTTAATTAGGTGTCCATAGTGCATAAGTAACTTAGAGGAATCATTCTATAATAGACTTATGATACATTAACAGTAGTTGCAGATAGAAAGTTAATATGTGTTTCTATTTGCACAGATATGTAGTCTCTTGCGTGGAGGCATTGCTGAACGTGGAGGTGTAAGAGTTGGACATCGTATAATAGAGATAAACAACCAGAGTGTGGTTGCTGTGCCTCATGAAAAAATTGTCAATCTCCTTGCCACTTCTGTTGGGGAGGTGAGTAGTAGTTTAATCTAGAATTTTCATTCTATATATGATACTCTATTGGAAACAATTTGGTAAATGGCATAGGGTTCCAAACTTAGAATGAGGACAACTTAGTAAAGCTTCCCTTGCAAGGGAAAGCTGGAAAGGTTTGCCACAGAAGTGGTACAAATAGGCTCTCAGGCTCATTACCTTTCTAACTGGGTATCCATTTATTTTTCATATCTTCTTGATTAAGTTTACTTTTCCCATTTCAAGCATTTAGCCCAAATGCTCCCTTCTGTTAAGATTGCTTCACAATAACCCAAGAACAGCAACTAGGATGAAAGAATGGGAAGCAAAACACACAGTATTTTGGTTCACATTACTTGAAAAACAAACAGAAATGTATATCAAAATCAAAGTGGGGAATTGATTTTACAAATTATGTCGGTTGCTTATAACTGACCAATTATAACTTGCTTCCAATTCACTCGATATGAAAATTTGATAGAGTAAACAATTTCTAAATGTAAATCCATTACTATTTATGCTTCTTCTAGAGTTACAAAGCATCATGCATTTTTTTGACAGTGTATTTTAGTTATTTCTTCTTGCTATTCTTTGTTAATTTCTATGACCTTCTGCTGTTATTTTGTTTTTGGAGGCAATAGTTGGTTTTGAATTACATAGACACTAACAAGTGATGCAGCTGGCCCCGTAGCTCAGTTGGTAGAGCACCTGCCTGCCGTGCTACGGGTTCTGGGTGGGGATTTTTCTTCGACCAAGATAATTCCTCATCTTCCCCAGAGTCTGGAACTATGAATGAGAGTGCTAACGTGTGCGTGATCTAATGATTAAAAAACCCAACGAATATGAGGTAACACCTTTGATATGTTCCAAAGGAAAATGACCACCGATATGACCACTGCAGTTAAAGGCAGGGTATAAATGAAAAAAAAAAAAAGTGATGCTTTTGCTAGGAGAGCCACACTTAATGAAGGACACACATTTACTGGAATTTCTTGTTCTTGGGAATGAGAACGATAGTTAAAACTTGATCAGGACTTCTTTACCAATCCCAGGATCCAGGAAAGCTTCCCATTGATTGTGAATGATGCCATTGTAATACATCATTTTAATATAAAAATTATTTGTGGTTGGTTTATTGACACTCGTCACTTACTTTTTCATATATTTATGAGAGACTAGTTTCAAAGGCCCTGGCCTCCATTTTCAATCTCTTCCCAACTGGCATTTGTTGTTATCTGCTCTCTCTGGTGGTGGAACTATGAACTTTTTTGTCAAATTATCTGCTGGCGGGATTTCAAAGTTCATTACGCGATCCTTATTTTTCCAGATGAATATGTTCTCCCATGTTGTCAATCTATTTTGGTTTATCACTCCTTTTAATAATTTTGGATTTGGATCAATGTCATGGTTTTCATTCCAAAAATGAAATGCTACTGCTGACTTGTCTTCTTGTTTCAATCTGATGTTTCTAAAGTGTTCTTTGACTCTGGTTTTTAAATTTCTTTTTGTTTGACCTATGTAGCATTTTTCACAATTCTTGCAATTTATTTGGTATATTCCAGATTTGTTACCTGAAGGAATTTCATCTTTTGTTTTTGAATTTAGTAATTTTAAAATTGAGTATCTATTAGTAGGTGCCAAGATGATATTTTGTTCCTTGAATATCTTTTTAAATTTATTAAATGTTTTTGGATGATATGTGAATGAACTGAATATGCTGTTGCTTTCTTTTTCTTTAATAAATGTGGTTGCTTCCTTAATGGTTTTCTTTAGTTTAGATTTTCTAATTTTCTTCAACACCAAACTTTTGTTGTATCCGTTTTCTTCTGCTATGTGTATTATTGCTTTTTGTTCCTTGAAATATTCTTCTTTTTCCATGGGTATGTGGACTAGTCTGTGTGTAAGGCTGTTTATTATTGCATGTTTATGTGTAATTGGGTTGTGGCTATTATTTTTTATATAATTTTCTGAATGTGTTGGCTTCCTGTAAATTCCAAATTTTATTTTTGTATCATTCCTGATGATATTTAGATCCAAGAAAGGTAGTTGTCCATTGATTTCCTTTTCTATTGTGAATTTGATAGTCCTTTCTTGCAGATTGAGTAATTTTAATGCATCATCTAAATGTTTACTTGGTACAATTGCAAAGATGTCGTCAACATATCTATACCAAACCTTGAAGATCAATGGGAAGGACTTTTTAATTTGTGTTTCAAATGCACTCATAAATAAGTTAGCCAAAAAAGGTGAAAGTGGATTGCCCATTGATAATCCTGATTTCTGCTTGTAGTGTTTTCCATTAAAGCTAAAGAAGTTTTGTTCAATGCATATTTTTGTTAGAGAAATATATTCTTCTGCTTCTATTGCTTCCATATCAATTGTAGCTAGCCATTTTTTTAACACAGTCTGCAATTTTTCTGTTGGTATGCTTGGAAATAAAGATGTGACATCAAATGAAACCAGTCTGTCATTTTTGTCCAAATTTATATCTTTGATTTTTTCTACTAAATCTAAAGAGTTTCTTAAATTTGCACTTTCAAATTTTGGAAAACTATTAAATTTACTTAGTAACCATTTGGCCAAATTATATGTGGGGGCATTTATGCTACTAGTAATAGGTCTCATGCCTTTCCCTGTTTTATGAATTTTTGGCAGCCCATATACTCTTGGTAATGTTGGATTATCTACTTTAATTTTGTGCAATTCTTTTTTGTTGATTATTTTGCTCTCTTTTAGCGTTTTATTTGTGGTTTCAATGCAGTACTTTAATGGATTAGTTTCTACTTTTTGGTAATTACTGTCTTCTAACCAATCTTCCATCCTCTTTGTGTATTCTTCTTTTTCCAGAATTACTAGTTTATTTCCCTTGTCTGCTTTAGTATAAATAACCAGTTTCTTTTTAAGAGCTTTTATGATTTGGTTACTAAAATTCTTTTTCTTTTCATTTTTAATCTCTTCTACTATTTTGGAGCATTTGTTTTTTACTGTGTTTTTACTTTCTTCATTAAGTGTTTGTGTAGCAATTTGGATGTCAGCAATGTAATCTTCAATTTGGTTGGAATAATCTACACATGTCTTTAAACCTAGATTCAGCATATTCAGTTCTGTTTTTGTAAAATTTTGGTTTGATAGGTTTACCACATTGTTTAGCTGATCTTTTAGGTTATGTTTGTCTTTTTGATTTATCTTTTTAAAAGTGCCTGCTTTCTGGCATAAATTTTTTAATTTACTCTTTAATTTATTCTTTAACTAAACTAAAGAAAACCATTAAGGAAGCAACCACATTTATTAAAGAAAAAGAAAGCAACAGCATATTCAGTTCATTCACATATCATCCAAAAACATTTAATAAATTTAAAAAGATATTCAAGGAACAAAATATCATCTTGGCACCTACTAATAGATACTCAATTTTAAAATTACTAAATTCAAAAACAAAAGATGAAATTCCTTCAGGTAACAAATCTGGAATATACCAAATAAATTGCAAGAATTGTGAAAAATGCTACATAGGTCAAACAAAAAGAAATTTAAAAACCAGAGTCAAAGAACACTTTAGAAACATCAGATTGAAACAAGAAGACAAGTCAGCAGTAGCATTTCATTTTTGGAATGAAAACCATGACATTGATCCAAATCCAAAATTATTAAAAGGAGTGATAAACCAAAATAGATTGACAACATGGGAGAACATATTCATCTGGAAAAATAAGGATCGCGTAATGAACTTTGAAATCCCGCCAGCAGATAATTTGACAAAAAAGTTCATAGTTCCACCACCAGAGAGAGCAGATAACAACAAATGCCAGTTGGGAAGAGATTGAAAATGGAGGCCAGGGCCTTTGAAACTAGTCTCTCATAAATATATGAAAAAGTAAGTGACGAGTGTCAATAAACCAACCACAAATAATTTTTATATTAATTTTGACGTCACTGTTACTAAATTCCTCCAAACACACAACAACATCATTTTAACTTTATTGTTGTAGTTGTGGTTGTTCTGATTTCTGTACTAAGTTATTGTGAACATTATGTGTTTTTGGAGGAATTTAGTAACTGTGACGTCAAAATTAATCATAAAAACTATTTGTAGTCATTATTAAATTTTAGATGAGTCGCATTTTTTAACACATCTGCTTCACTTTCGTACCTATTTTGAGGACATGTTTCGCAAATCTTCGCTTGCATCTACGGCTCTTGTGCGACTGACGCTAGATCCAGCGGTGTGGGTAATTCTGGGGTTGTTGCTGCCATCTGTTGATTTAGTGATGAACTGAAAAGTGGGATTCTCTTCTAGCGGGATTTCAAAGTTCATTAGTTGGTTTTTATGTTTTTCTATGTATATCCTCTCCCATATGACGAGTTCACTATGTTTTTGTACGTATTTTAGTAATTCTGTGCTATCTTCAATTTCATGATTTTCAGACCAGAAATGAGCTGCTATTGCGGACTTATCAATATTTTTGTATCTTAAGTGCCTGAAGTGTTCTTTCTTTCTAGTGCCTATGTTCCTTTTTGTCCTTCCTATGTAAATTTTTTCACAGTCTTTACACTTAATTTTGTAAATGCCTGACTTTTCCTCTGGTTTTATCTTATCAGTATTATTACTGTGAAGTAGGTTTTTAATGTTGTAATTGTTTTTTGGTGCCAATGTTATATTGTATTTCTTGAATATTTTTTGGAACTTTTTTGTGGCCCAGGGGTGGTAAGTAAATTTAGCAAATCTAGTTTCTTGTTTTATTGGTGTGAGAGCTGTGATCTGTTTTAATTTCTTTTGAAGTTTGAATAATTTTAGTTTTTTATCTACAAGGTTTTTTCCATATCCATTTTTAATTGCAGTTTTTAAGATTTGATGGTACTCGTTTTGATATTCTTGCTGGCTGAGAGGTAGATTTACTAATCTGTGTGTCAGACTGTTGATGGTTGCATGTTTGTGTGGAATTGGGTTGAAACTATTTGCTTTGATGTAATTATCTGTGTTTGTTGCTTTTCTATGAATGCCAAATTCTAGTTTTTCATTGCCTTTTTTGATTTTAAGGTCTAAAAAAGGTAGAGTAGAGTCCTCTTCAGTTTCTACTGTGAATTGTATGCTGGGTTCTTGCAGGTTGAGTAGTTTCAAAGCATCATCTATTAGTTTGTAGGGCACTATTGCAAAGATGTCGTCTACGTATCTGTACCATGTTTTAAACATATGAGGGAAGGCTTTAGTAATATGTGTTTCGAAAAAGCTCATGTATAGATTGGCCAAAAATGGTGATAATTACATCAAAGCAAATAGTTTCAACCCAATTCCACACAAACATGCAACCATCAACAGTCTGACACACAGATTAGTAAATCTACCTCTCAGCCAGCAAGAATATCAAAACGAGTACCATCAAATCTTAAAAACTGCAATTAAAAATGGATATGGAAAAAACCTTGTAGATAAAAAACTAAAATTATTCAAACTTCAAAATAAATTAAAACAGATCACAGCTCTCACACCAATAAAACAAGAAACTAGATTTGCTAAATTTACTTACCACCCCTGGGCCACAAAAAAGTTCCAAAAAATATTCAAGAAATACAATATAACATTGGCACCAAAAAACAATTACAACATTAAAAACCTACTTCACAGTAATAATACTGATAAGATAAAACCAGAGGAAAAGTCAGGCATTTACAAAATTAAGTGTAAAGACTGTGAAAAAATTTACATAGGAAGGACAAAAAGGAACATAGGCACTAGAAAGAAAGAATACTTCAGGCACTTAAGATACAAAAATATTGATAAGTCCGCAATAGCAGCTCATTTCTGGTCTGAAAATCATGAAATTGAAGATAGCACAGAATTACTAAAATACGTACAAAAACATAGTGAACTCGTCATATGGGAGAGGATATACATAGAAAAACATAAAAACCAACTAATGAACTTTGAAATCCCGCTAGAAGAGAATCCCACTTTTCAGTTCATCACTAAATCAACAGATGGCAGCAACAACCCCAGAATTACCCACACCGCTGGATCTAGCGTCAGTCGCACAAGAGCCGTAGATGCAAGCGAAGATTTGCGAAACATGTCCTCAAAATAGGTACGAAAGTGAAGCAGATGTGTTAAAAAATGCGACTCATCTAAAATTTAATAATTTTTCGCTTCACTGTGGTGTTCCAATACAGTTGAATCTCGATATTTGTAGTCAGTTTATTGACACTAGTCACTTTTTGTATCCATTTTTTCGGCATTTGTTCCACACTTAACTTCCGATTCCTTATCCCTCAAAAAAGTGACAAGTGTCAATAAACCGACTACAAATAGTTTTTACGATTACTGTGAACAACTTTATATGTTTAATTCTTACCAGTAAAATAACAAAAAATTAATTTGCTTGATGGAATGTTTACAGATCCTGATGAAGACTATGCCAACATCAATGTTTCGACTGTTAACTGGCCAAGAAACACCCGTATACATCTAAAGGAATCACATCATCTGTATTACACCATCATGCTTAGCTAGCAAGCCAAAGATACATTTATTGAGAATGGAAGAAAGGAATAAAGTTTCTAGTCAAATTCCCGTAAATAGAATATGGCGGGTGGAGATCAAAATCCATTAATTCCTTTATTTCACCCCTGAGTGTATAATTTTGTCCCCAAATGAAATAGTTTTTGTGGTTACATTCCAGAGTCGACAATGGTGTTAAGTTTCCATTTAATTGGTGAACGTAGCCCTGCTCCCTGTTGCCAGTCTCGAATGTGTGAAGTGTGCCTGTGTTGTGTTGTGGTGGTATCACTGTCTAGTCATATACGTGGAACAATATGGAGTGCAGCTGGTCATGAACAGGTGGTTCTGCAAGATCATGAGCACTTCAGTTTCGCCTACTGACTGTTTATATAGCTGTCTTCTTCACTGAGACCTACAGGAGTCTCAATTCCTGAAATTACCTTCAATTAAATTAGTGAGCCAGATTTGTTATTTGAATTAGATTAATTCCAGACTTCTGTTCCCATATAAAGCAGAAAGGACAATTGAATGTGCATATGGGACGTGGGCGCTTGCTTCCATTTCTAAACTACCAGATGGCACTGACTGTCTGTCTATATGATGTGCAGTAAAAGTCCCTATATCAATCCAGTGCGATGAAGAATCAAATTGTAGGATTAGAAGAAAGATAACATGCAAATACTGTGTATGTATATTGTATATGCAATTATTTGGTTGTTGTAAACCAGCATATGAACACTTTGCTGGTGTGAAAATGGTGAGGTCACATCAGCATTATTTAATGTTTGCTTACTTACTATAAGTTTTGGTACAAATTGGCTATTTGATAATAATTGTTCTTTCACACTAGCTGTGCATAAGCAGTAAGTTGGCAGCTTGAATCAGAATTGAAAAACTCAAAGCTATGGCTGGAATTTTAACTATTGATCCACGCTGATGCCATTACTGCTTGACCTCAGAGACTTCTCATGTGATTTGAATATCTCGGTAAGCCTTCAACAGTATCTGAAATTCTCAAATTAGCAGATAAGAGGTTTAATGATATGCATACAGTCATCTATTGTGATACCTTAAGGGTAGCATAAAGTTCTTAACATACCAATGTTAAATCTGCTAACTTTATGATCCGTTACCTCAGAAACTACTTGTGATGCAGGACTGAAATTTTTATATTATATAGATGAATGCCTTCTTAGTTCTTGATGTACTTTTACAAAATAAGTTTGCTGCGGAAAATCGTATTTCTTTCTCAGTTATAGAGTCTTTTGATTAAAATTTCAATAATATTAAAACAAAACTGAATCATAATATTGACACCAAAGTAGATTTGTACCTGCACTTAGTTATTGTTTTACCATTCTAAAATTTAATTCGGCTATCATCAGTAACTTCGGAGAAAATATGTCATTTATGCCATAAAATGTCACTCACAGAAAAATCTGTTCAAAGTAAAAGTGGAGAAAACAAATGAGGTATATGCAATAATTAGAACTACAGTGAGTTGACTGAGACACTCTGTACTTTACACACTCAAATTTTCTTTCAACATGTTTCGCCTTCACTTGAAGACATTATCAAGAAACTTTTGACTAGCTAGAACTTTGGTGTTCCAGCTGATCATGGTTCTCTGGAGACGAGACATCTGGTGGCAATCGAATGAACTAAGTAAAATATTTTTTTCTGATGGAGTGTCAAAATTCATTAAATGTGTTCCAAATTTCTTTATATAAATGTTTAATTCTTGCTTGATTTGATTCTTGCTCAGACTGCAATAAGATATACATTGGAAAGATAAAGCATAACATTGCAACCAGATTAAAAGAACATTTCAGGAATATCAAGCCACAAGAAACAGATAAATCCGCAGTAGCAGTACATTTTTGGGATCATATTCAATTCAATTCAATTTATTTTGTCCTTTCGATCATACACTGATATCAGACACGTCATACTATAAAAATTACATTAATGGCTATATAACCGTAATATAGAACAAAAAAACCCAACTACTAAAACCAATTCGTATGAATCAAGAATTAAAGATATGGGAAAACATTTATATAAAGAAATTCAAAACACATTTAATGAATTACGTAGAAAATGAAGCTAGTTATAGTGAAGCAATAAATATTACACAAATATAAATATTTGTTAATAAATCTCCACTTATCTTAAGAAGTTGATGTTAATACTTTTTTCTAATGAAGATCGATTTCGAAGGCAAATTGCATTCGTCTTCAGTTCATCAAAAACAAACTCCGTTGTCAAGGAAATCTCGGTTACCATGTTTTTTTCTTTTGTTATGTTACGTTTTCAGCATTACCAACATCTGAAGACGAAACAAACCTAAAAACAGAATCAACTGCCGGTATGTCAATATTCATTAGGCGATGTTTATTTTTTAAAACAAATAACTTTTCCCAAACTATTAAATCTATGGGACCATTTAGTTGTTTTAATAATTTAACTTCGGGATATATTTCATGGTTAAATGACCAAAAATGATCTGCTACGGCCGATTTGTCAGTTTGTTTATATTTAATGTTATGAAAATGTTCTTTCTTTCAGGTTTCCAAATTACGTTTCGTCTTTCCAATATAAACCTGATCACAGTCTAAACAATTAATCTGCCATAGCAGATCATTTTTGGTCATTTAACCATGAAATAAATCTTGAAGTTAAATTATTAAAACAATTAAATGGTCCCATAGATTTAGTAGTTTGGGAAAAGATATTTATTTTAAAAAATAAACATCGCATAATGAATTTTGACATACCGGCAGTTGATTCTGTTTTTAGGTTTGTTTCATCTTCAGATGTTGGTAATGCGGAAAACAACATAATAAAAGAAAAAAAAAAACATTGTAACCAAGATTTCCTTGACAACGGAGTTTGTTTCTGATGAACTGAAGATAAATGCGATTTGCCTTCGAAATCGATCTTCATTAAAAAGTAGAAAGAACTATTAACATCAACTTCCTAAGAGAAGTGGAGATTTATGAACAAATATTTATATTTGTGTAACATTTAATGAATTTTGACATTTCATCCAAAGAAAATATTTTACTTAGCCTCATTGAATTGCCACCAGACGTCTTGTCTCCAGAGAACCATCATCAGCTGGAACACCAAAGTTCTAGCCAGTTGACAATTTCTTGATAATGTGGAGATACTGGAGAAGAAACGCATTGAAAGAAAATTTGTGATAGGTGAAGCGCAGAGTGTCTCAGTCGACTGCTAGTATAATTTTTATTATTACATTACTTCAGTGTTAATTTCAATTTACCTTTCCAAATCAGCATATATGTACTTGCAAAGAAAGAGACCACATGACTTGAGCACACAGAAGCTACCAACTATACTTAACAGCAGTAGTAGTAGTTTGTACAAAGCAGAATGTCCCCCTAAAGTTACCTCTACCTCAAAGTGTATAGGAGTGACTTATTTTTGTGAAATGATTCAGAATTTTCAGTATAAAATGGTAAATGCAGAATTCAACTACAGTAAACTCTGGATTATTTGAGGTAATGGGGGCTGAAGATGCTGAAACATAAAAATAATCAGGAAACCAGTAATTAAATCTTTTTAAGGTAGAAATACATAGTGTGATATTGTGGGTTCGTAGAATTAAAAGTCCAACTTGCAGAAATTCAAATGTTCTTTATTTCTGTAGAAATACAGTTTGGTCAACCCTTACAGTAGCAGAATTATGTAACATACACAAATACAGTCGTTGACCACAAACAAAAGCGTTCACTTTCAAAACACTCTGCACGCACACGATAACAGTTCCGATTCTCAACTCTCGTGGTGAGCTGCGGCTTCCTTATATATACCACTACTCATATTTCTGGAATACTCTGTAACAAACAAGAAATCGAAACTTCCAGTCAGCTATCTCTCTCTTTATCTATTTCGGCAAGCTGTTTATCTCTGTGCTATCTTTATCTGTTTCAGCAAGTTGTTTTGTGTGCATCAGCCGTGCTATCGCAATAATGACTTGCGACAATAGGAAGTTACTTTTAAAAAGGATATTTTCAAGCATGTACTTTTTATTCAAAAGTTCATGCAAGTTCTGTTTTGTCAAGTTACATTGCATTAATGTATGTAGGTTAGACATATTTATTTCCTTAAATAGTAGTCTGAGATGTTGGTCTCTTTTGAGAGGAGTTGAAACATTTTTGCACTGCACTTAGAATTTTTCTTGCAGCAGTGTCATTGTACAGAACTCCCTCTAGCTCATATAAACATCACATTGCAGTGCAGTACTATGACTGTCAAACCCAGAATATTGGTTGAAAAAACTATTTGTGGTCAGTTTTTAACACTCTGTCACTTACATTTTTATTTTTTGAGAATACAGAGATCATTTTGATTTTAATGAAACAGGCAGGCTGATAACAAAGGAAATGGTAATGGTGGTCTATTGTCATGCGGTGGGTTTCTTATTGCTGTCTTCTATATCTCTCCCTCTCAGTGAATCAATAGCAGAAATGTGTGATTGGAGGAATTTAGTAACAGTGACGTCAAAATGAATTGGAAAAAAGACGGCAACAGACGCTAGTTGGAGAAAGGTTGAAAATGGAGGCAATGGCTTCTGAAACTAGTCCCTCAATAATATAAAAAACATAAGTGACAAAGTGTCAACAAACCAACTACAAATAGTTTTTCCGATGAAATGCAAAAAGTTTAGTTCTCAAATGAACCAAAAATAATGTATTCTTTTTTTTCTGTACAAAAAGGTCCGAATAATCTGCAAACTAAATAATATGCACACAAATAACACAGGGCTGCAAAATTAAATTTTTGTTCAGGCTTTTAATTATTAATTGATGGCCACTGTTGAAGAATGTGAAGTCAGATTTTGGTTATTGCACATGAGAGAGCTGTAATAATACTATGAAAATAAACAGCATTAAGGCATTTCAATATATTAATCAAGACACTTACAGTTGTAACCTGGAAACTTTATAAGTGTATGCAGTAAACAAAATCAAACAGTATGTTCAGTCCCACAAATATTGCTCTTGTTTAGCTTCAGACAGAGCTGAAAATTTGGAACTTATATACCTAAAACAATCACCATCTTTAGGTAATGCTTTGATGAACTGTTTCATGATTCCCAGTTTAATATCAAAAGGCAGCAACATGATTTTCTCTTGCTTCATGAGAGATTCTATCAGATATTTCTTTCCAGGATTCATTGTAGTTCTGGTAAGCCATTCTCTCTTAATCCAATGTGATTCATAGGCAAAACTATCCCAGAGGCACAAGAAACAAAGAAATTTAGTAAAGCCTAATTGTTATTCCAGCAGCATTCTTATTAAAGGTGTATTAAAAAAGAAACAAGCTGTAGACATAATTACAGAAACTAGTACCTATGTTAGAAGTATTGTCCCTGGCTGTTGAGACACTTGTCCCACTGTGACACAAGGTGGTGAATGGCTGTCTCATAAAAGTCCCGGGGCTGCGATGTGAGACAGTTCTGCACGTACAGCTGGACATCATCGTCCGAGGTGAATCGTTTGTCCTTCAGCCTTTTTAAGGGGACCAAAAGTGGCATAATCACAGGGAGAGAGGTCTGGACTGTATGCAGGGTGGCCAAGAACCTCCAATTTGAATTTATGCAGGAGTGCCACAACTGTGTTGGCCATATGAGACTTTGCATTGTCGTGGAACACAATGACCCCATGGGTGAGATTGCCTGGTCGTTTTGATCATTTAGCGAAGGTTGGTCAAGAATTATGAGTAACGCTGGGCATTCACTGTTGTCCCATGCTGCAGGAAGTGTATCAGAAGGGGACCATCGTGGTCAAAGAAGAACGTCAGCATAACTTTTCCTGCACTTGTGTGGATGGCCTTGGCCTTTTTTTGGTGGTGGTGACTGGATGCTTCCACTGGAGACTTTGTCGTTTTGATTCTGGTTTGAAGTGATGACACCATGGGTCATCTCCAGCCACCACTCGTGCCAGGAACTCATTCCCTTCCCTAGTATAGCACTGCAGATGACCAAGACTGTGGGCCATTTGACATGCTTGCTGGTGTGGTTGAAGACTGTGGGGCACCCATTGGGCACACACTTTGCGCAAGTGCAGTCGTTCCTTCAGGATGACGTGAATACTTCCGAAGCTCAATCCGACTTCAGTGGCTATGGCTTTTGCTGTCACTTGGCGGTCCTGGCTAATGAGTGCATCAACCAGCTGGACGATGTCATCAGTAATGCAATGTAGTGCATCATCGGCTAACAACACCCATCCTCCCCTGAAGTGCTTGTGCCACGCCTTGATCCATGCAAGGGACATGCAGTGTTTGCTGTACACTTGTGACATTCGTCAATGAATGTCCATTCCCCTACTCCTTCCACTGTCAGAAAATCAACAACACCTCTTTGCTCTTCTTTTGACGCCTCCATTTCATTGTTTGCAATGCGACTGGCAGCGTTGGACGATTGATGCATGCTGTTGCTAGCTTTGTATAATCATGTGACATGCACACGTACCCTCTAGCATTGGGCTGTGAACTTCCACGTTCTGGTTGGAACAATACTTCGTTACACACGCCATGATATTATCATCCTGTCACTGGTTTGCGCATACCAGATTCCAGCTTGTTTCTTTTTGAACGCCCCTTATACTTTTAGATCTCTAGTTACAACCCACTGGTGTTTCAAATAGTTTAATGTCTTCAGCAGTATTTCCATATTTTCATAGCTTTCTTTTAGGTGCACAAATATGCTGTTGGTACTGAGCTATAGTTATTTCCAATATGCAGAAGTACATTGAGGCTTCTTTTGTTAGAATCTATAAATGGCCTTCATTCATTCATGTTGTATATAACACCATAATTTCATAACACATATTCTATGTTCTCATAATAAAGAAGAGAGGCTTCTGTAGTGAGATACAAAATTCAGATTCTCTTGATTGAAACCATTAGAATGTTTGTACCTGGGATAAACAACTATATTTCCTTTAATTGAGTCCCCAAAAGTTGTGTTGCTGCTTTGGAGAGATGCAGATCTCTTACCAAGTCATTCAGTTCTTCTTGTGTAAGCTGCTCTGGTTGACCTTTTGTGGGTGGAGTCATAATCACGATCTGAAGTTTCACTTAATGATGTTGTTTAACATTCTAAGTAGTGGACACTTCAGGCACAGGAATGTTAGGACCATGTAGTATGGATCTTATGGCTGATTTTAGGTTTGGATAAACAATTTCTTTTATATTCTTAATGAGTATGAACTATGATACAATGAAGCACAAAATTAATATAATTTTGAGTCAAACTAACTTCTGCACTGAACAGCTTTTTTTTTTTTTTGTATTTAATGGAAAATTTCTCAATCGGAAATCAGGACTATCTATGGGCAACCCATTATCCCTACCTCACAGACCTTTTTGTGAGCTTCTTGGAAATATCTGAAGGCATTCCCACTAATTTTCAAACATTGCTATAGATACATATGTAGATGACATCTGGGCAATAGTAAATGAGAAACAGGTGAATGGTGCACTTAGACTACGTAATTTGCAGAATCCTGCAGTAAAATTTTCCACTGAAAAAGAGAAAAACAACGAAATCCGTTTCTTAGACTTGAAACTAATCAGGATACACAAAAAACTAGAAAAGAAACACACTCAGAAAATTTCATAAAATCAAATGGATGCACCCAAGACAACACAAGCATGCTGTTAACAAGAGTTTAACTTACAGGCTGGTCAATGTTTCATTAAAGAGGGAATATATCAAAGAATACAACCGTATAGTCACATTGCAGAATACAATGGATTCAGTGCTGAATTGGTAAAAAAGAAAATTAATATATTCAAAAGACAGCAGAAGATGCAGACAAATAACTACTCTTTCCTCAATTAATAATGAAACTTACTACAATAATTATTTAAGTTAATTGGTAGAAATTAATCATTTCTTCACACTAGCCATACATAGGCTAAGGTTTTGTATGGATAGAGTCAACATGAAAAATTCAATGCCATGGCCGGGATTTGAACCACGGATCTCCTGGTTTCCATCCAGTCGCTCTAACCCATTGAGCTACCATGGCCAACGTGCCGTCCTGACATTAAATTCTACAGTTGACTCATATATTCCCGGTAAACCACTAAGGGCTCTCGTATCCGAGATACACCATTTGTGGCGACTTACTATTGTAAGTACTTTAATCCCAGGCTTCACCATTAAACTCTTATTATTTAAGTTAATTGGTGGAAATTAATCATTTCTTCACACTAGCCATACATAGGCTAAGGTTTTGTATGGATAGAGTCAATGCCGGCCATGGCATTGAATTTTTCATGTTGACTCTATCCATTACTACAATAGATTTACACCACCTTTTCCAAAAAGTTTTCTTTGACTCCACAAAACAAATTCAGTATGCAGCGCCTTTTGAAATCACATAATGCAAAAGAGAAGAAACCTATAGTCACAAACTCAGGTGTGTACCAGGTAAATGGCAAAGGCTATGACAACTTTTACATTGGCAAAACAAAAAGGAATTTGAACATTAGGCTTAAAGAGCATTTTAGGAACATAAAAAACAAAGAAATAGACAAATCGGCAGCAGTGTACATTTTTTGGAATAAGAATCACAATATAGAACAAGAGATTCACTTACTAAAATGGTTCAGGGTCCAACTGCATTAATTGCTTGGGAAAAAAATAAAGAAATGTGAAGGAAACCTCTTCAATTTTGACACCACCTTTGATGAGAATCCAATCTTCAAGCCCATCAGGATGATGCAATCACCATCAAGGAGTTCACCCAATCGAAATTCAACAGTCTACAGCTGAGGATTTTAGGAAGGTCCAAATGAAACACGTTCTAGGTAACCACTAGCAATATATGGAGCATTGAGTACTAGTTCAACTCAAAATTATATTATTCCTTTCATACTGTTCTTGTTATGCGTACCAACTTTCACCATACAAAAATAGCAATCATAAACATGGTTTTCTTGTTCTCTCCATACCATTGGAGTCCTGAATGATAAAGATTAGCCTGTCTTGGTAGCGTAGATGGTAGCGTGTCTGCCTCATGTTCAAGAGGTCCCTAGTTCGAACCTCGGTCCGGATGATTTACCTGGATAAGATTTTCCGGGGTTTTCCCTTATCCTAAATCTGCAATACATGTATGATAAATGGTGTGTGGCATAAAAGTTTTGTCTTGGTCTCTTAACTTTGTACTCAAATAAGTTAGATATAATGCTAGAAATACACAAATTTCACTTCCAGTATATTCTCTAATAACCATGATCCTTTGTGCACTCTAAACAACTCAAGAAGTTTCAATGCTTTTGCATCAATCATGTTGAATCACTTTACAGTCAATTACACTATATATTATGCATGAAATTTAAAACTGGGAGACTTTAGGAATTATGTAAAAACTGTGGGTGTTAGAATAAAGCACTAAACTTTCGTGAAGAGCATTAAAAAGCCACTCTAATTGATGTACTTTCATGTAAAGTGCTGAAACACTGCAGTCCTGTGTAATCAGAGTTTACTGTATTGTGCATTCAGTGACAAAACACATATCAAATTAACCCTTTCAGTCCCGAAGTGTTTTCCTACTTATACTGATCTTTCTCTAATTTGAAACTGGTTTTTATGAGGCCGTCTGGGACACTCAAGCAACAGACTTGAATAGCTATGAGCGTTATGGCGACATGCAGTGGACTGGCCATCCACTCAAAGCTGCACATCGTGAGTTCGAGTCTTGGCACCGCAGTCAGAGATACCTGTTGTAAAGGATGTGGGAGGGCCCAAGTAAAATAATCAGTGCTATGGCACGCTTGGATGCTGATGCTGTATTATTTGACTGTGGTTGCATGGATTTTGCTTCTAAAAAAAAAAAGAAGTAAATTGTGGAAAACATATTATTTTACAATTCAGAACAACTCAAATGCATATGTTTAATTGGTTAAGGACAGTTTAACAGGAATAGAGCAGAAAAAGCTGTTAAAACCATTATAAATAGGAAAAAAGCTTATGTCCATTATAATTAGGGGTAAGTGTATAAAGTGTCAATTTGTTTTACATTAATATAGGTTAAAGCATTACACAGAAATATAGAACAAGTTGATACAGACTAAAGCATACTGCATAACACAAAAAAGAAATGCATACTGATGTAAACTAGCATAATAAAAAGTGTATAAATTAGCCTCGCACTTACTGACATGACCTACGCATACAACGAATGAAAGTTGTGCTAAAACCGAACAAAACACTGAAAATCGGAAGTTTGGCAACTGAGAACTCCAACTGGAATTAACATGTGTTTAGCACTTCCTTAAAATTAGGATTGCTATTGGTTTTCAGAGACAAGGATTGAAATTTTCCGTTAACTGGGTTGTGAAGATAGATTTAAGATAGTCATTAGGCATCGTAAGAGGGGTCTCTTCTGTAAAACAACTGAACTTGCTTCAGTACCAAACATACCTCATATGGGCAATGGTAGAACAATAGGTTAATTTAGTGGGAAGGATTGCTTTCCACATTCCAGAAGAGTGGTCACTTACTTTATAACTTTCTAAACATGCAAAGGTTCTACAGACTTTTCAGTTAAAGTTTCCAGAAGAAAAAGCATTGGGAAAATCTTCAATTTGGCATTTATATCAAATTTTGAGTCAATTTTGCACTTTATCATGCTATATCGCATTTGCAAAAAGTCACCACCCCTAATTATAATGGATGCCAGGTTTGAAAGAGTTAAAGAGGAATTTCAAATTTATACAACTACATAGAAAACCTAAAAATGTTATTGTTTTGGGAGTTTTCGCTAGGTACATAAATTTGTGATTACTGACGTTCTGGGTTAACCAAGGAAGTTGCTGGAAAATGTACAATAATTTTTACTCCTGTGATGCTAGGCATTGTCTGTCAATAAAGAAATGGTACCACAATGATGAACATGTATCCAATTGCTAAGGTGACATTTAAATCTGCGTGGACCTATTCAAGGTGGAAGTACAGTATGACTGACAAAAGGAAAAAGTATGTGGTTTCTCTGGAAATAAAACTGAGGGTAATAAAAGAGTTGGATAAATATGAGTCCATTAAAAATGTTGCATATGATTATGGAGTCTGGGAAGCGATTGTTGAAGATTATCTTCATAATATCTAGTTTTTCCATATGTAAGGCAGTCTTGGTTCCAATTACTTTGGACTATTGTCTCCCCTTAAACAGAGAGTTCAAAGATCCATTGTTGGCATCTCAGTAGCATTAAATTTTTCAATTCTGATTCAACTTTTGAAAGTGGCTGTTATTCTTGTGCTCTAAAATAATAGTAACACATGGGAACACATTCATGTTATTGGTATAATTACTGCACTCGTCATATACCCATTTGGAAACAGAGGAGTATGGTAAGCCTTTGACATGTTCATTGTTGAAGGGTATGAGACTAAATATTGAGGGAAAAAAAATTCTCTGCCAGTTTAGTGCATTCATAAGAATAAAAACATGTCAGTAACACTAAAAGATACACACACGTTGGTAAGTACTTCAAGCTTAATGTTTGGGTACATGATGAGCGCTGTTACTACAATGCCATACTTAGTTGGCAGACCATGACATCACCTTTGCTTTGATAATACTCATGCTCTGTAAATGACATTTATGCAGAGAGACATGGAAGAGTTATATTTATTTCTTCTTTAATATTATTTGTTTATATGAATCTCTCTACTGTAGTATTACACTGTGCCTAATAAAACTGGATTTTTACTGCACTTAAAATTGATAGTAACAATATTTTAGTGTAAAAGAATTAAGACATGGTGTACTCTGTATACAAGAAGAACTCTATGTGAGAATATTATTAAGTGGTGATGAAACTTTTGGTTTTCTGTGTTGACGGGTTTAGCTAGGCAGCAGATGGGCATGTAGTTCAAAGACTGGTTTAAAAGCAGTGCCTTGTAATAGAGGGGTTGTAGCTTATTCCCACAGTAATAACGGGACTGGCAGACAGTTGGCAGCCATGGTTGTGAAGCAGGTGTTTCGGTTAGTGCTATTCAGAAACTTGCTTATATTTTACATCCTCCCCCTTCCCATTTCCCTTTCTATTCACAAACATGAGTGTTTGCGTTACACAGTTACATTCTACTGTTAACACACATGTCTAAAGCAAATAAAAAAAAAGAATAGTCTGCTTACAAAGTCTTATTTCTTTTATACATTGCTTAAAAAATAAATTTGTCACCTCCTTATTTGATCATTACTTCTGTCATACTGCTACACAGGGTGTTCGGGGTATGAATGAGCAGATTAAGCGAGCTGGGAGATCCAGGTATGATATATAATAAAGTCCTATAACAATTTCATGTATCGTAAAAACTATTTTCAGATTCAGATTTTTATTCTGCCATTTGCAACATGTTTTACAAAGCATCGTCAAAAGTAACACTACAATTACATTTTTACAGTTCAATAATAAAACAAATAAATCTATTTACAGATTATTAGCAATTCTAGATATACACAATAGATTGATAACAAAATTTAATAAACTAAGTCTAAGTCTCTCTTCCCTTTTTGTATTCCTCAATTGAGTAGAAAGCGTTTTTCACTAGGTAAGTCTTTATTGCATAAATTTTCTTCACTTCTTCATTTATTGCCTTGATAGAGTGAGGTAAATGATTATATAAATTTTTTGCAGTACTTTCAATACATTTGGCAGCTAATGTTCCCCTGAACCTATTTCTAAAGTAGTTCTGTTTTGTTCTTGTATTATATTCATGAATGTTTCTATTTTTTTCTTCTATGTGGTTTCTTATTACATGTTTGAGACATTCAAATATGTATAAAGAGGGTAATGTGAGTATTTTAAGTTTTTTAAAGCTACTTTTACATGATTGTCTCCTAGGGATTTTTTCCATTATTCTTATTGCTCTCTTTTGTTGCCTAAATGTTTTTAACATATTTTTCTTACCTGCTGCCCCCCATAAAATGACCCCATAACTTAGGTGTGCATGTATAAATGCATAATAAACCTTCAGTGCACTGACTTCATCCATAATTTGTGTTGTCTGTTTTAATACATATATGCCCTTGTTTATTTTCTTGTTGATCTTTTCTATATGTTTGTGCCATATGTTTGTAGTCGGTTTATTGACACTTTTCACTTTATCGAGATTTAACTGTATTGGAACACCACAGTGAAGCGAAAAATTATTAAATTTTAGATGAGTCGTATTTTTTACACATCTGCTTCACTTTCGTACCTATTTTGAGGACATGTTTCGCAAATCATTGTTTGCATCTTGAGTCGCATAAGAGCCGTAGATGCAAACGATGATTTGCGAAACATGTCCTCAAAATAGGTACGAAAGTGAAGCAGATGTGTAAAAAATACGACTCATCTAAAATTTAATAACTTCTCACTTTCTTTATATTAAGGTCTAGTTTCAAAGGCCATTGCCTCCATCGAGGCTTTGTGAAAATGGAGGCAAATGGCCTTTGAAACTAGACCTCAATAATATAAAGAAGTGACAAGTGTCAATAAACCAACTACAAATAGTTTTTATGATTAATGTTGACATCACTGTTACTAAAATCCTCCAAACACACATAATTTCATCTATCTTGAAAAATAAAGGAGATAATTGAACATTACTAAATACATTATCTGCACAGTCTGACAACAAAGTAGGACTTCAGAACTTAATGTTTTGGTTTTAGTTTGCGGTCAGCCATGCATTCACACCTACAATGGGTGAAAGTCTACACTAGGTCAGAGCTTGAAAGCCAGTTCGCCACGTCCCTCTGTGTTTATCAACTACTGCCAGTAGCGAGGGGTGATATGCTTTTGTTTTAAGCTATTCAGTCATATTACGAGACCTAAACTAAAAGCTGTGTAAAAGCTATGCATAGATGTGTGTTTGGAGGAATTTAGTAACAGTGACGTCAAAATTAATATAAAAATTATTTGTGGTTGGTTTATTGACACTCGTCACTTACTTTTTCATATATTTATGAGAGACTAGTTTCAAAGGCCCTGGCCTCCATTTTCAATCTCTTTCCAACTGGCCAGTTGGAAAGAGATTGAAAATGGAGGCCAGGGCCTTTGAAACTAGTCTCTCATAAATATATGAAAAAGTAAGTGACGAGTGTCAATAAGCTATGCATAGTTTTAGTTAATTGATGGAAATTAATCATTTCTTCATACTAGCCGTATATAGGCTAAGGTTTTTCATGTTCACTCTATAAAAAACCTTAGCCTAGATATGGCTAGTCTGAAGAAATAATTAATTTCCATTAATTAACTAAAATAATAAGAGTTAATTGATGAAGCCTGGCACTCAAGTACTTATGACAGTAAGTAGCTACAAACGGTGTATCTTGAATGCGAGAGCCCCCAGTTGCTTACTGGAGAAATATACGAGTCAAATAGAGAATTTAATGTCATGATGGCAAGTTGGCCATGGTAGCTCAATGGGTAAAAATGATTGGACGGAAACCAGGAGATCCATGGTTCAAATCCCAGACATGGCATTGAATTTTTCATGTTGACTCTATCTAGTTTTGCATAGGTTGATCAAAAATAATGAATTCAACTGTTAATTATGAAAACATCTCATTTAGAAGTATTGTGTAAAAAATGAAAGCCAACTATGTGTGATTGGAGGAATTTAGTAACAGTGACGTCAGAATTAATTGAAAGTCAAGTATTTGCTAAACAGGAAATTTATTAATAGTCAATAACTACAACATGAACATGATGTAAGACTAAAAACTTTGACGGCTAGTATTATTCATCATAGCTTCACATTTTAAACACGGCTTGATATGGCTGATCATCCATGAAACTACAATTATTATCAACATGATGTCTATTTACAGTGGATGCTCAAAGTGTGCTCCATTAAAATGTTTGCTATGATTCTTGGGTTTGGAATTCTCCTATTGGGAAATTTATCGTAAGTGTGCTTCACGAATGTTCCAGTTGGCTTTGCCATAAGCAAGAACCATATTCTTGATTTGTAAAGACTGCCATCCATAGTTCTGAATGCATTAGATGTATCTGAAATACTGACAGAACCTTCTGTTGTGGCAAGTGTTGCAGCAGGTAGTTTTACTGTTTACATTCCTTACCTTCTATTCTACACACAAGCCAATTGATGCAGGGTTGCCAAGTGTAAGCCTGCAACTTAATTGCCATAGAATGCATATCATTTTGTGGCTAAACAAATCATTTTAGCAACATATGGTAAAGATACACATAACTCATCTTTTCTAGCTGTACCTCGTTATCCTAAATGCAAAAGTAAATTATAAATGTGTGATGATATGTTCGCGATCAAAACTTTGATCAATTTTATTTTTTATTTCTACTACCATGCACTTTGGAGGAAAATGGTACAGGAACTTAAGTTTCAGCTTAGTGTCAGGAAGTTGCTGTTGAAGTCTGCATATGCATACCCCTAACACCTCGTATATTGAACTATAAAAGATAACAATATTAAACACAGTCTCTGGTTTGAAAAAAAAATTAATCTGAAAATATTATTAGAATGCTTGATCTGTGGCTTTCTGTTTCATAAATCAAAGTGGTAACTTGTCTTGGAATCAATTTAGCAAAGTGTATGTTGACATCATGCATCAAAACTTACTTCAGTTTGATTCAACATTAGATTCCTGTTTTTACTGAAGAAGCTATTTCATTGAATAACAACAGCATAATAATAAATTGCTCTTTTACTTGTACATATGCAGGCTAAGGTTGGAATCGTAGAACTAAGCTCTTCCATACATATCTTTAGCTTTCCATGATGTTGCTCTAACCAATTGAACTACCATGTTGGAGAAATTTAATGTTGTTCTCTTGCCATTGTAGCTCAGTTGTTTAGAATAACAGTATGGAAAGCTAAATAATATGTGCTTACAATGCTAGCTAACGCATTGAACTTTTCAGTCTAATTTTAAGTTTTTCAACATTAACAACATGTATAAAAATTATTTGTGGTTGGTTTATTGACACTCGTCACTTACTTTTTCATATATTTATGAGAGACTAGTTTCAAAGGCCCTGGCCTCCATTTTCAATCTCTTTCCAACTGGCACCTGTTGTTGTCTGCTCTCTCTGGTGGTGGAACTATGAACTTTTTTGTCAAATTATCTACTGGCGGGATTTCAAAGTTCATTACGCGATCCTTATTTTTCCAGATGAATATGTTCTCCCATGTTGTCAATCTATTTTGGTTTATCACTCCTTTTAATAATTTTGGATTTGGATCAATGTCATGGTTTTCATTCCAAAAATGCAATGCTACTGCTGACTTGTCTTCTTGTTTCAATCTGATGTTTCTAAAGTGTTCTTTGACTCTGGTTTTTAAATTTCTTTTTGTTTGACCTATGTAGCATTTTTCACAATTCTTGCAATTTATTTGGTATATTCCAGATTTGTTACCTGAAGGAATTTCATCTTTTGTATTTGAATTTAGTAATTTTAAAATTGAGTATCTATTAGTAGGTGCCAAGATGATATTTTGTTCCTTGAATATCTTTTTAAATTTATTAAATGCTTTTGGATGATATGTGAATGAACTGAATATGCTGTTGCTTTCTTTTTCTTTAATAAATGTGGTTGCTTCCTTAATGGTTTTCTTTAGTTTAGATTTTCTAATTTTCTTCAACACCAAACTTTTGTTGTATCCGTTTTCTTCTGCTATGTGTATTATTGCTTTTTGTTCCTTGAAATATTCTTCTTTTTCCATGGGTATGTGGACTAGTCTGTGTGTAAGGCTGTTTATTATTGCATGTTTATGTGTAATTGGGTTGTGGCTATTATTTTTTATATAATTTTCTGAATGTGTTGGCTTCCTGTAAATTCCAAATTTTATTTTTGTATCATTCCTGATGATATTTAGATCCAAGAAAGGTAGTTGTCCATTGATTTCCTTTTCTATTGTGAATTTGATAGTCCTTTCTTGCAGATTGAGTAATTTTAATGCATCATCTAAATGTTTACTTGGTACAATTGCAAAGATGTCGTCAACATATCTATACCAAACCTTGAAGATCAATGGGAAGGACTTTTTAATTTGTGTTTCAAATGCACTCATAAATAAGTTAGCCAAAAAAGGTGAAAGTGGATTGCCCATTGATAATCCTGATTTCTGCTTGTAGTGTTTTCCATTAAAGCTAAAGAAGTTTTGTTCAATGCATATTTTTGTTAGAGAAATATATTCTTCTGCTTCTATTGCTTCCATATCAATTGTAGCTAGCCATTTTTTTAACACAGTCTGCAATTTTTCTGTTGGTATGCTTGGAAATAAAGATGTGACATCAAATGAAACCAGTCTGTCATTTTTGTCCAAATTTATATCTTTGATTTTTTCTACTAAATCTAAAGAGTTTCTTAAATTTGCACTTTCAAATTTTGGAAAACTATTAAATTTACTTAGTAACCATTTGGCCAAATTATATGTGGGGGCATTTATGCTACTAGTAATAGGTCTCATGCCTTTCCCTGTTTTATGAATTTTTGGCAGCCCATATACTCTTGGTAATGTTGGATTATCTACTTTAATTTTGTGCAATTCTTTTTTGTTGATTATTTTGCTCTCTTTTAGCGTTTTATTTGTGGTTTCAATGCAGTACTTTAATGGATTAGTTTCTACTTTTTGGTAATTACTGTCTTCTAACCAATCTTCCATCCTCTTTGTGTATTCTTCTTTTTCCAGAATTACTAGTTTATTTCCCTTGTCTGCTTTAGTATAAATAACCGGTTTCTTTTTAAGAGCTTTTATGATTTGGTTACTAAAATTCTTTTTCTTTTCATTTTTAATCTCTTCTACTATTTTGGAGCATTTGTTTTTTACTGTAAGTGACGAGTGTCAATAAACCAACCACAAATAAATTTTATATTAATTTTTACGTCACTGTTACTAAATTCCTCCAAACACACATCTGCCATCCATAGTTCTGAATGCATTAGATGTATCTGCAGCAGGTAGTTTTACTGTTTACATTCCTTACGTTCTATTCTACACACAAGCCAATGATGCAGGGTTGCCAAGTGTAAGCCTGCAACTTAATTGCCATAGAATGCATATCATTTTGTGGCTAAACAAATCATTTTAGCAACATATGGTAAAGATACAAATAACTCATTTTTTCTAGCTGTACCTCTTTAAATGCAAAAGTAAATTATAAATGTGTGATGATATGTTCGCGATCAAAACTTTGATCAATTTTATTATTTATTTTTACTACCATGCACTTTGGAGGAAAATGGTACAGGAACTTAAGTTTCAGCTTAGCGTTAGGAAGTTGCTGTTGAAGTCTGCACATGCATACCCCTAACACCTCGTATATTGAACTATAAAAGATAACAATATTAAACACAGTCTGGTTTGAAAAAAAAATTAATCTGAAAATATTATTAGAATGCTTGATCTGTGGCTTTCTGTTTCATAAATCAAAGTGGTGACTTGTCTTGGAATCAATTTAGCAAAGTGTATGTTGACATCATGCATCAAAACTTACTTCAGTTTGATTCAACATTAGATTCCTGTTTTTACTGAAGAAGTTATTTCATTGAATAACAACAGCATAATAATAAATTGCTCTTTAACTTGTACGTATGCAGGCTAAGGTTGGAATTGTAGAACTAAGCTCTTCCATACATATCTTTAGCTTTCCATGATGTTGCTCTAACCAATTGAACTACCATGTTGGAGAAATTTAATGTTGTTCTCTTGCCATTGTAGCTCAGTTGTTTAGAATAACAGTATGGAAAGCTAAATAATATGTGCTTACAATGCTAGCTAACGCATTGAACTTTTCAGTTTAATTTTAAGTTTTTCAACATTAACAACCACAAATAATTTTTATATTAACAATATGATTAATAAACAAGTAAATATTAAATTTAAAGGGAGTCGATTAATGACACTAAACACTTACTTTTAATATATCGAGATTTAACTGTATTGGAACACCAAAGTGAAGCGAAAAATTATTAAATTTTAGATGAGTCGTATTTTTTACACATCTGCTTCACTTTCGTACCTATTTTGAGGACATGTTTCGCAAATCATCGTTTGCATCTATGGCTCTTATGCGACTCTTTTTTTTAATTTATATGCTCAAATGATTTGGCTTCTAAGTGGTCCCATGCTGTGTTTCCTAGTAATTTTACAAGTTTCAGATGTAGGTTGTGCAAAGAGAGGTCTATATTAGTTATTTTTCTGTAGTGATTTGCTTTTTCGGATTTTAACACGGCTTTTTCAGCAGCTAATTGTTCTATACTGTTGTTGTTAAATTTTACTATTTTTCTTACAAATTTCGGAGAAATGTTTTGTTTTAGGCAATTGTTGATAAATTTTATGTCCGCTGATATTAACCTTCTTTTTGTCTTTAGTTTCAAATATTGTTTTATTTCTTTCTTGTTGCCGAAATGTTCGTTGAAATTTTCAAATGTGAACGATCTTACCTCCATGTTGTCCGGTTTTTAAAGTTGGCTGGATCTAACTTTCGCGTGTTCCTCTTGACTTAACGTCACTTCAATATATCAAGATTTAACTGTATTGGAACACCACAGTGAAGCGAAAAATTATTAAATTTTAGATGAGTTGTATTTTTTACACATCTGCTTCACTTTCGTACCTATTTTGAGGACATGTTTCGCTAATCATCGTTTGCATCTACGGCTATTATGCGACTCAAAGATGCAAAAGATGATTTGCGAAACATGTCCTTAAAATAGGTACGAAAGTGAAGCAGATGTGTAAAAAATACGACTCATCTAAAATTTAATAACTTACTTTTAAATTTTCCCGGAACATGTTTCAGAGACTTTGCCTCCATTGTCAACCAGATATCGACTGGATCTCAGTGGTGTAGCTGGCAATACTTTGTTATAGGTGTCCTCTGGTGGCAGTTCGAGGAACTTGCTGAACAAATCTTTCTGGGGGATGTCGAAATTGAATACTTCGTTCCTATTTTTTGAAATGAAGATTTGTTCCCAGGTGGACAGTTCTGTTTTCCTGATGTATGTTTTAGTAGTTTTGGTTCTGGATTTATGTTGTGGTCTTTTCCCAAAAATGCGCGGCAACTGCTGATTTTTCTAATGTTTATATTCTATGTTCCTAAAGTGTTCCTTTGCTCTTGTTTCTAAATTTCTTTTGGTTTTTCCAATATAAATTTGACTACAGTCACAACATTCAATTTGATATATACCAGATTTTTTGTTAGATCACCCTTCCTGGCCGATCTGTACAGGAGTGCATTAGAAATAAGGATCACCAAAGGTTTCCTTTGGATGTTCAAACTCTGGCAATGATATGTAGATGCCATCTTTGCAATAATACCAAAAAACACATCAGTGATGTACTAAAACTTTTAAATTTCCAAGAAAAAAGCATCAAGTTCACTGTAGAAATAGAAAAAGACGAGTATTTACCATTTTTGGATCTAAAAATAATGAGAAATAAAAAACAGACTAAACTTTGGCATTTACAGAAAACCAACACAGACAGACAACTACAAAAAAGCTAATGGCTACAACCCAAGATCCCACAAACAGGCAATCTTCAATAATTTAACACACAGACTGGTCAACATCCCTCTCACAGCAGAAGAATACAAAACAGAATACAACAAAATTATTGAAATAGCATAAAAGAAGAAGCTATTAAAGGAAACCACGACCCTCTCAGCTACAGAAACTAATATGATTTTCAAAAAATTCACTTACCATTCATGGGTCTTTGATAAATTCAAAAAAGTCTTCAAAAAACAAAACATTCAACTAGCACCAGTCAACCATTACTCCTTAATAAACCTAATCTGCTCAAACATCAAAGATGCCATTCCATCTAACAAAAAATCTGGTATATATCAAATTGAATGTTGTGACTGTAGTCAAATTTATATTGGAAAAACCAAAAGAAATTTAGAAACAAGAGCAAAGGAACACTTTAGGAACATAAAATATAAACAATTAGAAAAATCAGCAGTTGCCGCGCATTTTTGGGAAGAAACCACAACATAAATCCAGAACCAAAACTACTAAAACATACATCAGGAAAACAAGAACTGTCCACCTGGGAACAAATCTTCATTTCAAAAAATAGGAACAAAGTATTCAATTTCGACATCCCCCAGAAGGATTTGTTCAGCAAGTTCCTTGAACCGCCATCAGAGGAGACCTATGACAAAATATAGCCAGCTACACCACTGAGATCCAGTCGATATCTGGTTGACAATGGAAACAAAGTCTCCGAAACATCCAGGAAAATTTAAAAGTAAGTGTTGTTTAGTGTCATTAATCGAATCCCTTTAAATTTAATTTATTACAACAACACTGTTTTCAACACATCCAAGAAAGGAAGTAAATATTAAATTAGTAATAAGCTGAGCTATTCCTGATAATGGACAACCAAGGGTAATCATGGCTTTTCTGTAATAGCCTTATTAAAGTTTGACAACTTGTTAAAGCTACTAACCAGATGCAATATGTTATTCGGTATTCCCTAACATCTAACATTTTTTTTAAATAAAGTATTTATTTATAGTCACTTAGCTATAAGTGGTTATATTGCAAACTTCTTGTTGAGTAGAAAAAAAGTTTGTTAATGATACCAAGAGTCAAGATCATGTTGTTAGTGGTAACAGTACTACCATTTCTGACAGCAAAAGGGATGCAATTTTAGTTTTTCTTGATGTACAGGTAAGCTCAAAGGAATGCAGAAAGTTGCAAAAGGTAGGTAAGACTAAAAAAAGTACTAACTGCAAATGTTGAATTGTGAAATACATGCAAAATGCATATATTTCACAAGAAATATTGTCTAATCTAACTTTTTTTTCCTCATAATGGTAAAATTTATATTAACATGGAAGTGGTAAGGAATTGACATTTTTTGCTTGTTTATGTTTCGCTCTGCCGCATATCCATTTAATCTCTTGTTAAATATTATTTAAAAGTATTTGCTTTCAAATGTCACTTAAACATAACATAACCCATGGCGCCACTGCTCATAGAGGGCCCAATGCCTGCCAACCTGACAGCCGGCCTCATGCCCACAAATACAAGGCAGAGGTGGGCAATCATCCAACTGATACGGGGAGGAGATGTGGTCAGTATCTCAGCATCCCCCAAGGTGGGGGAAAGTTGGCTTTCTTGACCACGGCCGCTTACCTGTCGTAAGTTCCTCAATTTCCTCACGATGCTGAGGGGACACCGGTCCTATACCTGGGACTTAAAATCTGCAACCCAAGGATGGGATTGATCCCAGGCCACATTCCATGGGCAGAGACCCAAAGCATAACCCTTAAGTCCAGTATGCCATGGCGCAGGACTTAAATGTCACTTAACTTACTTAGATATATTCCAATTTGTAGATTTCACCTTAAATATTTTACTTTTAAAATATCAATGTCTTTTACCCCCTTAAATTGAAAATTATTTCATTTATAGCATAAAGAAGGCATAATAAACAGTTTCAAGCAGGTTTTGATCTTTCTCTAAAATATCCTGCAAATACATACATAAAAAACTGCAAACAACTCAAATTTCTAGTTAAATGCAAAGGTAAAATGTAGCATTGGCAATAATAAAAAATACCTAACTAAATGCCCTAATAATATAATTAGTGTAATGTGTTCTGTGTTAGGGTTTTGTGCCTTGGTTCCCTGCTATAGAATGCACCTGGATTTGATCCTACCCTTTGGGGGGGCTGCAGATTTTAAGCCCGGGTGTAGGACTGGTACCCACTCAGCTACGCTAGGTATCGAACCCTGGTCTAGAAAGACGGCTGGGGGTGCCGTGATGCTGACCACCTCTCCTCCCAATATCGGTTGGATGATTGCCCACAGGTCGGCAGTCGGGTTGGTAGACTCTGCTTAAGTTATGGGCTCTTTACCTTGGATTATTATTATTATTATTATTATTATTATTATTATTATTATTATTATTATTATTATTATTATTATTATTATTATTATATTTTATTATTATTTATTATTATATTATTATTATATTATTATTTATTATTATATTATTATTAATTATTATTATTATTATTATTATTATTATTATTATTATTATTATTATTATTATTATTATTATTATTATTTATTGTTATTGTAAGACTTGAAGCTTTCGCGGCGAGCGTAATGGAATATGGCTTCATGGGTGATCAGCCGCGTCAAATTGAAAGCTCAATGTTCATCAATTTGACATGGCTGATCACCCGTGAAGCCATATTCCATCATCATCATCATCATCATCATCATCATCATCATCATCATTATCATTATTATTGCTGTTGTAGATATCTGCAAGTAGATGACAAATTGATCAGTGTGCAAAATTTGAAACCTGCAACTATAGAGAGCTCCAATATAAAATATATAATATAATAACTTCACAGTACATGTAACAGGCGGGTATTTGAGCAAGTTTAAGCATGAAAAAAGTGTCAAAAGTTGCACTTCAGTAACCTTCATTAAACTGCAACTACTGTATGGTCTCTTGTAAAATGTAACTGTCTTCTTTCTAGTTTTTTTTTTTTTAAACAGTGTTTAATATATGTTTTTACTGTATGCAACACTACCAGTAGTAGGCACAGAAATTTGAAATTAAATGTTAAATGAAATATGGAAAGTAAACTTTCTAGGGCTAACTTAAGGTATCTCCCAACCTTGTGCCAGTTGGACTGCGAAAAGCCAGGAGAAAACCTCATACATGGAGAATGATCTTTGTAGAATTTGAACTGTAGATCTCCTGTTAATGATTCAGTACCTTAGTGACCTCGGTTACCCATGTTGGTTCTTTCAGTCACAGAAGCTTGAAACTATTCCTGTAATCAGTCTATAGATGTGGTCAAACTTTAAGACTAAAGCTGGTCAATCCTTCTTAGTTGGTATTTTAAAATGAAACATACTCTCAGTTGCTGCATTTTGGTAATGAAATATTTAACCTTTGACACTTTGGATAACAAGAATGCAGTAATAAAAATAAAATAGCCTTTTGTTGAAGGTTAAATTATTTATAGATGATTTTCCAAATTGTTGCACGATTCATTCACAAGAACTTTAATGGCCAGCTAAAAATTATTATACTAGCGTGAGACTGTTATATCAAAATCTTTTCTGTCACCATTGAAATGTTAGTAAATGTTTAGCAAAGATGTGGTGCAGCTTGGTAATTAAAAAAAAAATAATAATATTAATAAAAAAGATTATATATTTCTAATTCTCATGGCTTTTTCAATCCACTATCATTTATTTTTATATTGCTTTCACAAATTATTCTTGCAAAAGCTTATTAGATACTGCAAGATATTGCAGCCCGCCTTGGGAGCGTAGATGGTAGCATGTCTGTCTCACGTTCTAGAGGTCCCGAGTTCAAACTCGGTCAGGGTGAGTTACCTGGATAAGATTTTTTCCGGGTTTTCCCTTATCCTAAAAGGTAAGGGTAACTCTAAGCTCCATGGGCCCTGGGCTCATTCGAACATCATTACACCCATTCCATTCATCATCCAATATGGCTTAACATTGGAGGATGTAAATTACAAAAAAAAAAAAAAAAAAAAAAAATTGCATTCCACCCAAAAGTTTGATACCAAGGTTTCGATGGAAATGCAACAAAACAACCCATGGCATAACAGTCCAAATTGGGGCAAGTCTGCCAACCTGACTTACACTCACATATGCAAGGCAGAGGTGGGCGATCAACTGATACAGGGAGGAGATGTGAGCATCGCAGCACCCCTAAGTAATTAATAATAATAATAATAATAATAATAATAATAATAATAATAATAATAATAATAATAATAATAATAATAATAATAATAATAATAATAATAATAATAATAATAATAATAATAATAATAATAATAATAATAATAATAATAATAATAATAATAATAATCATCCTTAGGAAGTGGCCTCAGTATATTTGTGTGACCTAGAAATACAAAACTTGTATTTATAAGTTCAGTAAGCATCTTCCAAGGATACAACATACAACAAAATGATTTTCAAGAAACTACCTTTACATGAAATTTTTTTAGAAAATTTCTCAAAAATGGCTTTAATGATTTTAACTAAAATATTATAAGTATAGGAAAATTTTCCAATACTGGACTGAGTTTTCCAATACTCACACTTTTCTCAACTAGTAATTGAATTTATTTTTTATCTCTTAGCCGTGCAAAGACAACAGAATTTCTAAGGCACTGCAGAGCAACCAACTTTAGAAGATTTGACTATTGCTTAAAGTCTACTGAATTCTCATATTTCTCTTGGACCTACAAGAAAATTAGTAAAGATAATTTCTGCAAGTGTTTATCTGGATTAACTGGAAGTAGAGAAGTAAGTGCTTTAAGAATAGTTTGTACAAGAATAGAGAAAGTCGTACGAATCTTTAGATAAAGGTCTTTTTATCTGTGAACATATGAAAGGCCATTTAAATACAAATTTCATATTTAAGGTCAGCATCTTTCAAGGATGTGATACCAAGATTTTCTAGAAAATTCCTGCATCCCAAACTATCCTTTATATGAAACATTAAAAAACAAATATGACTAGTAAATGAAAATATTTTGTAAGATTTTGGTTGCGTATCTAATGTTAAGCAGTTGGCAATGAATCCATTTGCTCTCTTGCACTCCAGTATTGTTGACTAAAGGTTGGACAGTGGATTAGGTGGTTTCCATCCATATCTTCTTTAAGTATACAGAAATGACACAGAGGAGATCTCACTATACCAATCCTAAATAAATGTTTAGTGAGACAGTCAAGGCCAAGGTCAAGGTTTGTAAAAGGAGTTTATACAAGAGCAAAGATAGTCATGTAAAGGAACACCAATTTTTTTTTTTTTTATTTTTTCCTATTCTTAATTGGGTTAAACATTTGCAGAAATAGTTTCCATTATATAGATGCATTTCTAGGGTTGAAGTGCCCTGTCTTTTCTGCTTGATTGAGCACAAATTAAAAATATTTTTTTATGAAGGTAAAAAGCTCTGTCTAATAGCTCTCTCTAATAGTACTCTATTGTTTGCCATATCCATACGAAATTTGAAAGTGTTATGCCACCAGCTATATACAGTTTGCCAAAACATGACAAATTTTAAGGAGAACTGCTCTCCTTTGCTGCTAGGTTGTAACCATTAGCCAACAAAAGGCGACCCTGAGAGGCATTGTAGCCAGTCTTCTAATTCCTTTATTTCCTGCAGATTATATATATATACCTCGTAAATCCAAACCTCAAAAGTAACGCCACCCTTGAGAAAGTAGTGGGGCAGAGGTGTCCTGTTTTGGAAAAAATTATTATGATTGATGAAATTAATTTCAAGCAAAAGGACACAATGCAACAATTATAACTGTTATCTGAAAATAAAATTTGTTGCATCGCTGGTACTAATAAAAGCTATGAACAGCTACAAATTTCCAGATCAGCACAGTTATCTTGTTAAAATGCTTTCTTTATCTCACAAGAGTTCCATTTTCTGAAAGAAGTCAAAAGTGTAGGTCCATGCTGATAGAACATGATGGGTGTTCCAGCAACTCCGAATCTCAGTTCTACACGAGTGTTCAGAGAGTATATTGTCAAGGAACACAATAGGCTGGGTTGTACAGGAGTTTAGGTTCATGACAAATAGTAGATATTTGCTTTCATACTGTTGGGCAGTGTAATGCAGTACTCCCCTGCTTCTAACTCCTATGCCATTACAGTACATGTGTATCACTGGGTGGTACAAGAACAACTGAGTAAGTAATGAAGATGATTTGGAATGTCTTGGAATGACTTGGAATGTCATCACTGGAAATTTCAGATTACATTGAACTTACCAAATTATGCATAGAACAGAATTTCTTCCAGTTTCAAACAAAATATTTCCATCAAACTTCTGGTTTAGCAATGGGCAACCCCTTATCACCCTTCCTGGCCGATCTGTACATGAGTGCACTAGAAATAAGGATCACTAAAGGTTTCCCATGGATGTTCAAACTCTGGCAAAGATATGTAGATGACATATTTGCCATAGTGCCAAAAAAACACATCAGTGATGCACTAAAACTTTTAAATATTCAAGAAAAAAGCATCAAGTTCACTGTGGAAGTTGAAAAAGACGAGTATTTACCATTTTTAGATCTAAAAATAATCAGAAATAAAAATAAAATAAACTTTGGCATTTACAGAAAACCAACACAGACAGACAACTACATAAAAGCTAATGGCTACAATCCAAGATCCCACAAACAGGCAATCTTTAATAGTTTAGCACACAGACTGGTCAACATCCCTCTCACAGCAGAAGAATACAAAATAGAATACAACAAAATTATTGAAATAGCACAGAAAAATGACTTTTCCAAATCACTAGTAGACAAAAAAGTGAACTTAGCAAAAAAGAAGAAACTACTAAATGAAACCACAATCCTCTCAGCTACAGAAACTAAAATGATCTTCAAAAAATTCACTTACCATCCATGGGCCTTTGATAAATTCAAAAAAGTCTTCAAAAAACAAAACATTCAACTAGCTCCAGTGAACCTACTCCTTAAAAAACCTAATTTGCTCAAACATCAAAGATGCCATTCCATCTAACAAAAAATCTGGTATATATCAAATTGAATGCTGTGACTGTAGTCAAATTTATATTGGAAAAACCAAAAGAAATTTAGAAACAAGAGCAAAGGAACACTTTAGGAACGTAAAATACAAACAATTAGAAAAATCAGCAGTTGCCACGCATTTTTGGGAAAAAAAAAACCACAACATAAATCCAGAACTAAAATTACTAAAACATATAACAGGAAAAGAAGAACTGTCCACATGGGAACAAATCTTAATTTCAAAAAATAGGAACAAAGTATTCAATTTCGACATCCCCCAGAAAGATTTGTTCAGCAAGTTCCTCGAACCGCCACCAGAGGAGACCGATGACAAAATATTGCCAGCTACACCAATGAGAACAAGTCGATGTCCGGCTGAAGATAGAGGGAAGGCCTCAGAAACCGGTTCTGGGAAAATTTAAAAGTGAGTGTTGTTTTGTGTTATTAATCGACTCCCAATTAATTTAATGAAGATGAGTTGGAATTAGAACCACCAAACATCTTAATTCTTTAACTTCCCTGTAATACCACTATTGTGGTGTTTGGGGACTGCCTTGTATTCATAACACTAAACATCGCTAAATAAAAAACGTACCTGAACATGTTGTTTAGGAGGACTAAGCACTTGTCCCCATCATCAGAATATATCCAACACACATGTCCTTAGCGATATTTAGTGTTTCTAATTCCAACTCATCTAAGATAAATTATCAATACATAACTAACATCTTTGTGATTGAGGTGTCTTGAACTAAATGACATGTCTCAGTTACAAGTGAGTGTTAACTGAAACAAAATACCAACAGTTCAACTCCGATGCCAACTAAAGAATGGTCCATCAAATTACCATTCCTGAGTACAAAATAGAAGACCTTTTAAAATTAACCAACTTATGCATAATTCAGAACAGCTTTAATTTCAATCAGAAAATCTACCAACAGCCAACAGGCCTAACAGTGGAAAATCTGCTTTCACCGTTCCTTGCAGAATTATTTATGAGCTACCTGGAATTACAGATAACTTCATTCCCATATATTTTCAGAATTTAATACCAATATGTTGACTTCTTTGCCATAGTCCCTTACAGGTTCATACATGACTCCAGTAAGTTACTTAACTTACAAGACTGCTCAATAAAATTCACAATGGAAGTGGAGGAAGAAGAAGAAAGCATGTTACCCTTCTTAGATCTCAAAGTAATCAGAGAAGTGTCGCAACTGGGGGCGATGCGCCTAAACAGATAGTGCAGGGCGGGGTTAAAGAGCCTACTGAAACAGATAAAGATAGCATGGAGATAAAAGGCCTGCCAGCACAGATAAAGTTAGACGTCTAGAACGTTCATGTTTCGTCTGGTGCCATCTTACAGAACATTTGATTATCTTCTGTAACCATGAAAAACAAAAATAAATCTAGAAACCGGATTAAAGGAACATATGAGATGCTTAAAATAGAAACAAATGGATAAATCTGCAGTTTCACACCATTTCTGGATGACCAACCATAATATCAAACCAAATGTCCAAGTACCCTCTGGAAGTACTTTTCACCACCACGTGATGCCACTACTATAGACAACCACCAGAATAGAAACAACACGGGCCAGTTGGATGTTCTGAAGATGGGAACAGGTGCTCCCGAAATATGTTAACAGAGATTAAAAAAGTGATGTTGGTTTTAGTAGTATCTACCACTCACTCATCTTAAGTAAACACATGATAGAGAAATGGAGGACACAACAGAATAATAGTTCAAGGTCTAAAATAGAGGTAAACGACTAGGGAGCCAATACCACTTCTAGTCCGTAAATATAAGCAGCTGACAAGTTTGTACTTAGAATAATGGGAATGTAGAGGTACATATGAATGGAGAAAAAATTGATTAGGGAGAAGTGGCTGAGAAATAAAAGTATTGTAACCATAAAGAAAATATTTTCTGATCAGAGTCAGATGTTATGAGTAAGAGTCGACAATGTAAATTTTAGATCATAGGATGTATGGGACAAAAAGATTGTGAAGGATTGGTAGCATTTAGACATCTACTGGATAAGTGACTTGGGTCAATTCCAGTAGATGCAATCTATGTAATAGCTTGGCACTAAATAAATAAATTAAAAAAAATACTTAAGAAGAGAATTACAAAATTGTGATTTGAATTGTAAGAAAGTATTGTATGTTTAAGTACAAATAAACTAAGTAAATACATCTTTTGACACCAAAAATGTTTTTCCCAATCCTATATTTCACTAGCTTGCAATGAAATTACTGCCTTAGATCTTAGATTGTTTTTAGAGCATTTGTAGTATACTAAAATAAAATTCAAAGTCAGAAAGTTCCTATGACAAAGTTTCTTTGATATTTTAATTTTCTTACAATAAATTGCAAAGCATATTTAAGTTGCAGTAATTTAACATATGTAGTTTTGTGTTTGAACATAAAAAGCAAGCATACTAAACATTTTCATAAAATGTTTATAGTAATACCTCACTGGATATTTTTTAGCAGATAAGGGGTGCAAGCTCAAAAGGAAGTTAGAGTAAAATAAGATGGTCCTGCAATTACATCTTTGGGACACGGTTATGTCAGCCAATCCTTGTAACATGTTATCTTATTTCTGTAAGCCTTACCTATAGTTAACCCATTTCATTATAGTTCCATAAGTCGTTTCTTTCTCTGATTTCACTGTGGTTTGTGTTTCATCTCAAAATAAAATCAGTTTCAAGCTTTATTATAGAATAGAATTTTGGGAGTTCTTAATTGAATAAAAAACTATTAACCATGTCAAATTGAGGATATATGAGGGTTAGCTGATAAGTCCTGGGTCTCAGATAGAGATGGCACCACTGGGCCAGTTTGATGGTTAGTATCATATAGTTTAACTCTAGATTAGCTTGTATCCAATAGTTAAAGTACAATAGCCTGTTTAATTTTTGAATAACAGCATTTTAAACAAGGCAAGTGTAGAGGTTTCACGAAAATGGAGGATTTGGAAAAACGAGCAGTGATTAAATACTTCCATTTGAAAAACTTAATGCCTAAAGAAATCAAGGAGGAAATGGACAGCAACTGAAAGACTTTGCCCCTTTATATATGATTAAAAAGTGGGTTGTAGAGTTTAAAATGGAATGTACGAGATAGTGATGAGCCTTGCTCTGGATGCCCTGTGGAAGTCACAACTCTAGAGATCATTGAAAAAAATTCATTGTTTAATACTGAAACACTAGAGTAAAGTTGTTTGTGGTAGCAGAGGCTGTAAATATATCAAAAGAATGTGCAGGTAATATTTTAAGTAATGTTTTGGGCTTTCACAAGGTTTGTGCAAGATGGGTGCCACATTTGTTGACATTTGATCAAAAGTTGCAAAGAAAATTGTTTCTGTTAAGAATTTGGAGCTATACCGTAAAAATCCCAGTGAATTTTTGAAATGGTTTATTACCATGGATGTAACTTGGATACATCACTACATTCCAGAAAGTAAATCACAGTCAAAACAGTGGATTGCGCCAGGTGAACCAACTCCAAAAAAAGGCAAAGTCAATTTTGTCAGCTAACAGGTTTATGGCTAATGTTTTCTGGGATGCACAGGGAATTATTTTTATTGATTACTTGGAAAAGAATAAATGTATCACTGGTGACTACTGTCCAAGCTTACTGCAACTTTTGAGTGATGAGGTGTAAAGAAAAAGACCTCATTTGACTCTCCCCCCACCAAAAAAAAAAAAAAAAAAAATCTTGTTTCTTCACGACAATGCTCCGGCCCATCGTTCAGTCATTGCGACAGAAAAAATGTGCAAATTAAAGTTTGAATTGCTTGAACATCCACCTTATTCGCCAGATCTATTACCCAGAGAATACCACCAGTTCCTGAACCTCAAAAAATTTCTTGGAGGATGAAGATTTCACAGCAACAAGGTCATTGAGGTGGTAAACAGCTGTTTTTAGGACCATGATAAATCCCACTACAGAGATGGTTTAGTTAAATCAGAACACCAAATAATAAATGTATTAGCTTTTCTGGAGGTTATGTTTAGAGATAATTTTTTTTTTTTTTTATTGTGAGGCTTTATCAGCCGATCCTTGTATGTGTAATCCAGACCACTTTTGTTATACATATGGTAAATACACATTGTCTAAGCAGAGGTGTAATATCAAAGGTTTTGTGTTAGTCATATCAAACTTAGACACCGCAGTAAACCTTTGGCATTATACAAACAATGCAGAGTATGCAATGAAGAACTTTGTCATTGGATCAACAGCAGACCATCGCTATCTTTAGGAGTACCTATGGCTTGGAGAGAACCATAGTTAAGACTATTACTTCTGTTCACGTAATATGAAGGTACATTATAAAAATAAAAAGCAAACTGTGTATCCAGTTGTTGAGTCAACCATTTTACCGGTGCTTCATGAGCCTGATGTACCAATTCCATGCTCCATATATTGCTAGTGTTTACCTAGAACGCATTTTGTTAGGACCTTCCTATTATCCTTAACTAATGTTGACTGTTCAATTTTGATTTGGTGAACTTGGAGGCGATAGGGGCATTTTTGTTGTTATCTTGAACTTGGAAGTTCAGGTTCTCTTCAAAAACGGTGTCCAAATTGAAGCTTTTCCTACCTTTCTTTATGAATATCTTTTCCCAGTTAATGCAGTTGGGCCCTGAACATAACCATGTGGGAAAAGATATTAATAAAGAAATGAAAAACTATTTTCAATTTTGACATCTTTGAAGAGAACCCAAACTTCAAGTTCATCAAGATACCAACAGAGATGCCTCTATTGTCCAAGGAGTTCACCAAATCATAATTCAACGTTGATATTAGCTGAGGATGTTAGGAAGGTCCTAACAAAACTGCTCTAAGTAAATACCAGCAATATATGGAGCATGGAGTACCAGTTCGACTCAAAATTAAATTATGCTTGAGAAAATTAAATTATAACAGAGTTTGTTTTCTTTGGACTGAGGATGCAAGCGATTTGTTTGTGAAATCCACTCCATTAGAAAGAAGTATTAACACCAATTTCTTAAGATAAGTGGAGACTTAGTGGCAAATATTTATATTTGTGTAATATGTTCGAGAGCTTCTCGGGAAACAAGCCAGGTGAAAAGATGATTAGAAATAGGTTTTGGGAGCGTACACCTCTCCCATCATCAGGATATTTTAATAAATATTATAATCACAAATGTATCGCTGGATATAACACAAATATATACATTTTGCCAGGGTAGTGCAATGGTTTCGTTCGCGGTTCCAGTGCTAAGGGTCCCAAGTTCGATTCCCAGCTCTGGGGTTGGCGATTTTAAGTCCACCCTATCCAGCCTTCACCTCTGTCTAGCACATGTGAAGTGTCCCATATGCCCAACGTGGTTCAGGTATAAGCTGTAGGTCCTCTCGCCTCGCTGTCATCTTCACAATCGGCCTATCATTGGAGGTAATGGACACCGCCCTCTGGGTCCCTTCACCTGAGAAATGGGTCCGGACATCACGTGGTGGGGCAAGGTTACCCCAAAGGCCAAGGTTGCCATATGGGGAGTGTTGGTACTAACCAACCAGCATTTGTGGTTAGAACATTTATTAAAATATCCTGATGATGGGAGAGATGTACACTCCTGAAACATTGATTTCTAATAGTCTTTTCAACTTGCTTATTTTCCAAGATCTCAAACATATTTGTCAACAGGAAAGCCTCAGGTCTTATTTTAAAATTAAATAAATTTTGTGCTTCATTGTATAATAGTCCTTACTCATTAAAAAAATTATTATATTAATATGAAAGAACTTCTGCTACAATATGGACTTCCAAACTGTGACCTAGTGGTGTTTATTGATCCTTCTATCCCAAATTTAACAGATGTTCTCCTTTATAACAGAAGCATATTTGGTTCAGTGCCAATTTCCTATTCAGTGACCCTCAAAGAATCATACACAAAAATGCAGCAGCTGCCCTTATTTCAACTGAACTACAATGAACACAAATGACAAGTGTGTGATAAATTCAAATTTACTATACTACTGGATCACCAATCTGGTTTTACCAAGCACACTTAAAAGCAGTTTACCAAGGCTGCGCTGTGGCTCAGTGGTTAGACCACTTGGCTCTCACCAAGGCGGCCCGGGTTTTCTCTGGGATCTCCGGTTTCCCCCGCCATCTCATTCCACTGGTGCTCCATCTTCATTTCATGTATCATCAGTGTCATCGCCTGCGGTGCCGTATGTAGTAAAAGCGGGCGTTAAACACTACACATTTACACATTGGTTTTACCAAATTTCTATGCTTTGTCTGTGGTATAGCAGAGCACAAGTTGATCACAGGACTGTGAGACTGGCCAGAAAATATGAAAGTTGGCTCCAAGAATATTGTGCACAAAGTTTCATAAGTTATCATCTCTCTACATTCATCTTGGTTTATTGAAGCTATTTGTAAAGGTTTTACAACAGGAACTGACTATGTAATGAGTCGGATAACTGCTGACGATGGGGACAAACCATTCTCTGAAATGGAGGATAATTTAAGTGGTGTTTGTGTTTGAATTACCAACTCATTACTTTCAAATGTTAAATACATCACTGTTTCTAACCTTTTACTTCAAATAATACTTATTACTTTTTTCAAATGGGAAGTCATTTAATTTTTTTTTATCTCTTGGTCACAAAAGAAAACAGAATTTCAAAACCATCACACAGTGACCAGCTTTAAAAGATTTGACTGTTGCTGAAGTCCATATTCCCCTTGCACCTACAAGAAAATTAGGAATAAGATAATTTGTGCAAATGTTTATCTTAACAAGAAGTAGATACAGGAATAAGTATTTCAAGAGTATGCGTGATTGATGGAGTTTAGTAACAGTGATGTCAAAATTAATTGAGAAAGCTATTTGTAGTCGGTTTTTAATACTTTGTCACTTATATTATTGAGGTACTAGTTTCAGAAGCCATTGCATCCATTATTAATTATCTATTAAATAATTTGTAAAGATGTTCATAGTTCCACCATCAGGGAGAACAGAGCAGACAACAAAGTGCTAAAAACCAACTACAGATAACTTTTTCAGTTTTAAGAGTAGGTTAAGAGTAGAAAAAGTCCTGTGAGTGTAGCACATCAGATTGTTCTCCTCAGAAACTGGTGCTCCATTAACAGAAGATTGAAGTTATCTTTTAGTATCTGCTGTACTTCTGCCATGTGGAAGCCTTTCTCTTCTTCTCTTCAGCAGCTGACGATTTGCTAAAAATTGCTTTATGATTGGAGATCCACAAAGCTAGACCAAATTGAGTTTTTCTTCAGGTATTTTGCTGATAACTGCCACAATAATATGCTCATCTCATACACAACTGATGCTATCTTATAACAATTGGCATAATGCAAGAATTGAGGAAGCGTATGTCAGCGACTCAAAGTTGTGGTGGTCCTACACTTAGAGAAAACATAATATTACTGAAAACTGCCTCATCATTACTGCCATCTCATGTTTAATGTGAGTCATATTTGCTTTTATTAACATCACTCATTGGGTAATTTCATGGGGTTACCAGATTCTCAAATTGAAAATTAAGGGAACTGTATGAACTGTAGAGTCAAGTGTTTAGTGTTCACAGATTGTGTAGTCCAACATAGGTTTATATAACAAAAATATTAGTGCAGAAGTTAGAGACAGTGAAGCAAATTCTAATACATATGAGTCGATAGGAACACTGGATTTCACTTACTCGTAATTGATTAACGACTAGTTTTGATAGCTCTTGCTACCATTCTCAAGTTCTTGATCCATCTGGTCAGTCAGAGCTATCGAAAGTAGTCCTTAATTACAAATAAGTAGTGTTCCTATCAACTTATATAATTTCTTATTAATAGGTTCATATTTTTGTTTTTAACTGACATCAAAATAAAGTCTATTACTTGTGGAAAAATTGTATTATCCATATAATTTTACAGAATATATTTGCAAATTATGCATACATTTGTACACGTGCATAAGAATCAATTTTACAATACACTGCTGATAGCTATACTTTAACAAAGCTTTATTCCAAACATTGCTATTATAAAATTTTCTGCATGAATTATTTAAATAAATATGTCAACCTCTCCTTTTTTATGAAGTCTTGACTCCTAGATTCTACCAAAAAATAAAAGTGGAAATCAAACACATCAAAATTTGTGAAATGTTAATTTTACTTAAGGCTGATGTCTAAGGATCTGTGAAGAACAGGACAACAAGCAGTATTGCAAAGAACAAGGAGCATTTGCCTTTGATACCTATATTATACCATATGCTGAACAAATAGAAAAAGTGTGGTGTTTCTTAAAAAACTGCAAGTCTGGCAAACAGCCAAGCAAGACAACTGGCTCTTATGATATTTGCTTTCATACCATTAGGTTGGGTAATGCTATATTATCATTGCTTCTGTTAAAATCTAAACATTATATCTGTCATATGTATGTTTCATCTGGTTGGGCAATTTAATGTCATACAACATTTTGCCACAGTAACGCAGATGATTAGAGCAGCAGCAAATATAGTTGAAGATTTGGTGGTTATGGCACTGGAGTTTTCAATCCGATTCTACCTTTCCAACTTTAATCTACACATGACTTATGTTGAGGAACAATTACCTATAATTTTAGTTAACTAATGGAAATTAATCATTTCTTCACACTAGCCGTATATAGGCTAAGGTCTTTGATAAGTCAAAATTAAAAATTCAATGCCATGACCGGGATTTGAACTATGGATCTCCTGGTTTCCGTCCAGTTGCTCTAACCCATTGAGCTACTATGGCCAACTTGCCGACACAACATTATATACAAGTCAAATGAAGAATTTAATGTCGTCAAATCCCGGCCATGGCATTGAATTTTTCATGTTGACTATCAATTACCTATCACTTTCAAATTTAGGTATACTTAATCAAGACTTCATGGGCGATCAGCCATGTCAGGTTTATGAAGGTCGAGCTTTTGGCCATTGTATATTTCATGGCCTTTAAGATCCTGAAGAAGGCCATGAAATATGGAACAACTGAGAGCTCGACCTTCATAAACCTGACACGGCTGATCACCTGCGAAGCCTTGATTAACAATGCTCACCGTGAAAGCTTCAAGTCTTACATTAGATACACTTGACTTTTATGACTGACCCTTACAGGGAATGCTAGCAATATTTAAAGTGAAGAACAGATTGTGAGTCTAAGAGACTAGACCATCAGCTACTTCTAGATTAATTCTCAAATAACACCTATTAGTGCAAAAGTTGGAGTCATGAAGGAAATTCCAATAGTAAATTATACAAATTGGTAAGAATGCTGGACCTCACTTATTTGTAGTCATTAATTCATTACAAATAAGTGTAGTGCAGGGTTCCTACCGACTCATAATTTATCATCACCATTCTCAAGTGTTTATCAGACGAATACTAGCATTTGAGAAATGGAAGTTTGCCACTATTAAGAGAAAAATGGTGGTGTGTGCTGGCGATAAACAATTTATTATACTTGAGCCCTCCTTACAACAGTGTATTTTTACTTTTTCTAGAACATACCACTGTAAGGAGGAAGAACAGTGCTCACAAAAATTTTGATATAAAACTTTTAATAGAAATACAAGTTTTGAGCCTGGCTATTCCCACACCTCCCCATCATGAACTATCACTTACAGAAAAAACATTTTCATAATTTTGTTGCTTTTCCTATCACTAGCCGCAACACAACTTTAGATTATATATTTAAAATATTAGCAAGACTAAAATAATTTTGAATTTCCTGTGAATAGCCTTTGAAATCTTCTATTTGGAATGAATTTTGAACACTTGGAAAACTATGAGATAGACAAAGTTTACTACAGCAAAACTCCAATTATACATATCGCTTTGAGAAAAAAAAAAAAATTGTATTACTAAACCAATGATTAGTTTTGTTCAATAGTTATTAATTACTATACGTTTGTTGTTTTGAAAGCAATCTGTAGAGATGCACTAAAAGACAAGATCTTCCAGAAAGCAATGAACATTTATGTTGTGCACATAATGGACCTTTCTTGCTGTTAATAGGATAGTGGCTCTAATAGCAATGTGTGAAAGAGTACCGAAAAATATGCAATCAACAGAGATGTTTACATGAGCCTATTGCACATACACAATAAGCCCAGTGTATGTACATTCTATTCAATGTACCCATGTTGTGTATAGTAATCGATTCATATCAAGACACAGAGCTCCTCACTTACTGTATGCCAAGTTACTAATATTTCACTTTTGTAATAAATAAGATAAGAAATGAACTCAGTGTCTGTCACTGAAGGTCAGTATGACTCAATGCTCTGTCATGTAGTACAGAGGGCAATAAGTATATTGTGTTTGGCAGTGCCACCAGTCCATCAATGCAGTCTGCATCAGCCTGTTTCATGTCTTCTAAAAGCAAACATATCTTATAATTGGCACACAAAAATCAATCAAAATTAGACAAAGGAGTGAAAGGTAAGCAGTTAGCCGAGATGTTTAGAGGCAAAGTAACAATTTTGTACAAAAGAACAAGCTCTAATTTTAAATTATACCTGCCCTTGAGAATAAAAATGGGGGTTTATCAAGTAAAGCTATGACAATAGCAGAAAATAAAGAGCTTGAAGCATTATTCAAGTAGTTTTTGCAGAGAAAATATAAAGTTTGTCTTCACTTAGAGCACACAATGGCTGACTATGAATTTCAAGGCAAAGCACAGTATTCATGAGTTGGTTTACATGGGGAGAAACAATCAGCAGACCCAAAAGCAACAGAAAATAAATTGAAAATAACTTAAAACTGAAGCAATTACAACATTTTTATACAACACAGCTGAGACAAGTTTTATTTGGAAGGTTTTACCTTAACTTTAGCTCCTAAAAGGGAAAGAAATGCTCCTGGCCATAAGGCGAATAAAGCCCGTGTTACCTTGCTGAACTATGCTAACTCTATGGGAAACCACAACATATCCCTTCTATTGAAGGAAATCAGAAAGAGTTTGCTGCTTTGTTTAATGAATAATTCTATGCATCTACCCAGTACACATAAGGCCTTCTTAAATGAAAAGATAGACATTTCAAAACACTCCTCCAAATGTAATGATTTTGCTGCAGCCAATGACTGATAGAAAATGAAAATAAAAAAGCATTGTGGCTTATCAACAAAAACTGAATTTAAAAGAAGGCTCTTACACGATGGTGGAAGCATAGAATTTGGTAAAGAAAACCATATTGAAAAGAGCTGGGAACAAATTAGAAATTTCAACCAACAAAAAGTACAGGAAGAAACACCCTTTTAAAAATTCCTGTATGTTCCCAATGCAATACACAATTACATGTACAGAAGTGGCTTACCTGATTCTTCAGACCTTAATTCCAAATTCTAAGCAATAATTAACTCATTCAAAGTATGAGTGAAGAAAATGAAGACCAAGATGATATCACTATTGAACAGATGTAGGACCTTCAGCCTGAATGCGGTCATATACAGCTGCTCAACATTAAGTGGAGGTAAGACTTAGCTGCTTGGAAATGATTTAAGAAAAAACAAACAATATATTACAGTACACATAAATGTTGCTTTCTTAAATGAATGTCCTTGTTTTGTAACTTAACCAATTATCCACATATTCCATTATCCGGTCCCAATTAATTCAGATAATTGGAGTTCTACTGTATATAAAAAATGTGGATCTCATTAAAATGCACAACTTGTGTAAAATATTCATGTAGCACATTCTTCCAAGGAATTCGTTGTATTGGTTGGAAATCTGCAATATCTTATATTTTTTTGAAGCACTAAAACTGCACTTGTTTAAGCAAGCATTCACAATTCACTGTTAATGATCACTTCAGGCTTGTGCAATAAAATGTGTCAACCTATTTTTATAGTTATCTCAATTAACATAGATAAATAAGCTTTAGCAAGAATAGCTTGTAAAAGAAACAGTAGGTAGAGGAAATTTTGTGAATGTACGGCATTAGAATTTTCTGTATAATAATACCATACTCCCCTACAAGAATTGTTCAAAACATTGCCCACAAGTTTCCTAGCAGCACAACTATTCTTTATAAAATGAAGTGTACAGGGACCTTCAATAATCCAAAGAACAGGACAGATATACAAGTATCAAAAAGAAAAGGAAAACAAAAAAGAACTTTGAATAAATATTCTTGGAGATAAAGGTCACTATAATCATTAATTTCCTTGATTGAACATTTGTACAAGACTTACGTGCAATGTTGCCCAGGGGCAAAGCATGGTATGATGTTTATGGAAGTGCTAACTGCACACAGGCAAAAAGTTTCAAACCCAAGTCCACGAGTACAGGAGCAGCTTCCCTTAGCATCACACCCCACTTCGCCATCTAATTTTTGCAAATGAGGAAAGTATGCCAACTTGTATTTTAAATAACAATATTGCCAAACCAAGTATGCATATGTGTTATTAGATCAGCAGATGTAATTTTTTGTTTGAAACAATATTCTTAGTTGCTTGAAGTCAAAGAATACTCATGTATTTCAAATGGATTTTCATTATGTTAGCAAACTTTGTTACACAGGCAAGAATATATCTTGGTTTTTATGAAATATTCTAGATGACAAGGGATTAAACATGGAGGGTAAAAAATAGACATGCATCACAATATTGCATGCATGACTACAGTTTTAGCTTCAAAAGTTCTACTTGACTCATGCAGGATATTTTTCAAAGCACAAAGTTCTGAAAGTGAAATCTAAGAATAGTTCCAGATGTGTGTTTCATAAAATCAACAATATCTAAGAGCCTCAACCTTTTAAAACGGTTCAAGCATAGGCAGTCCATTCTGTTGTGCTTGCTAAGGTCAAACACAGCTTGGATGGTAGTCATCATCTTATACTGCAAGAAGAGCTACAAATTTGCTAATGTTATTGAATGAATGGGATATAAAGTGATATAATTTCAGTCTTTCCACTGTTATTTCACCAATGCTACATTTGACTTTAGCAATGTCACACTCTTATATTTCTTCTTGTATAACGCCTTAAAGAGTAAAATATGCAAGAGTAATGAAACTGATTATGAGAGTAATGTTTAATGTGATTTCCAAATCTGACACTTTATATTCTCAGAAATATAATGCAGTATTATACTGAATGCCAAAGAGGCTATGAATATTTTTAAAGCACTTACATTGGGATTACGATGAACTTAACAAAAAGTGATGCAACTTAAGAGTTTGGCAATGTCAGACTTTTCCATCTTGTTACTTGAGTTTGATGGCACATAACCTGAAATAATTGACAACATGAAGTAATAAAAACTTTCCAACAGAGTCATTTCCACTATTTATATCCTGTCAAGGTAAGTTCATTGTAACCCCAGCTTTAATTCTGAAACAAAACACTGAACGATGCTCCTCATACTGTTTTGAACTTTCTACAGAACAAATACACTGTTTCCAACTTTCTAAAGTTTCAAAGGGTAAATTGCATTAACAACTTCACTTTTCTATGCCTAATTTATTCAAATTAAGAACTGTACAACAGTGATAATGGAGACCAGGCACATATTGTAGTGGGTAATTACAATAAGAGCATTCTGTAAACTTAGAACATTGAGGATGTGAGGTATAGCAACAACCCAAATTATACAATTCTATTCCATCCACTTGGCAAACCACCCCAAGCCTATATATGGGGGGAGGGAAATTTTATATTGTCTGTAAAATAAATGTATACAAGATAAGTGGTATAAATTCTTATGAAAAGGTGAATATTAACATGATTGACATGAAAACAGAAGCATATGCATAAACTGTATTCTTATTTTACACCTAAACCTGGATGGATAAAAGTGCCAGCATTAGGCCAATTAAAAGCATACAAAAATTCCTGGTGGGTTGTCTTATTTGCCAACTAAACTTTGGCTTATACTTTACACAGCTCTGGAAAAAGCACAATTCCAATCCAAGCAATAACAGAATCACAATCACCAATGTAATGTAAGAGTGGTCAAGGATGTAAGACTGCAAGTAGCTTTACTCAAATCTCGGAATTATATACTTTAAAATTTCAAAGTATCGACTGCAAATCATGTAGATATTTCGGTCTTAGCTCATTAATGAATACTGACCATTATTTACCTACTAATTTGCAAACAATGTATATGTTTTGTTCCTGTTCTAGACAAATCTTCAAGAGCCCTGCATGAGTTTCATGTTAAATTTCCAAAACAAAGGAAAAGATTAAGCTCATTTGGTTTCTAATGCAAATTATTCACAGGCCTGATTTTGTGATACTTCAGTTCCCTGAAGAAAGGAATAATTCACTTTTAACATAACCAATGCAGGACCCTAACCTTGATAACAGTTATTTCCGGATTAATTGTCCATTGCATATCTTCGGGTCCACTCTTTCGCATTACGGATGGCTTCAGCTTCGTTTACTTTCCAGAGTTCAGCAACATCATTCGCCAAAGGATCATCTGGATTTGGAGCACTGAGCAGAGCTTGAATTGATAGTAGCACCGTTCGAATTTGTAGCGCTGGACTCCACTTGTCTTTCAAAATGTCCAAGCAAATACGTCCCAGTTTATCGATGTTAGGATGATAAATTTTAGTGATGAAACGCACTTTAGGTGCTGACATAGGATAATCTTCAGGTAGAAACAATTCCAGCTTAAACAAGCCTCCTTCAAATGGCGAATCTTCAGGACCGGTGACAATTACATGAAAATAACGGGCGTTACTATCATCCGGCACAGCACTTATTCCTGGTACTGGCTCCTGCATCAGACGCTGTGTTTCTTTGATAATTCTTCTAGGTAATGCTGTCATTTTGACTCTATTAATTCACTTAAACAAATCAAAAGTTCTTTCTACTTTAGGTTAGTTCCCACTTCCAGAAGTTGCTCGGTTAACTATTCACAATCCGATTTGCAGGTTGGTGGAGGTTGCTGGTAGCTCTCAACAAAAAGTCAACGTCAGTCTTCTGTTTTACTAGTGTAAAAGAACACCGCCAGGTTCCGCTATTTACCAAAGCTTGGTTGGAGTTCCTAATAGGCACGGAGTAATAATTTAATTTTACTGCAATCGATTTGTTTTCTCTATGGTTAAAGAGTGTTTGTGCCAGTTTGTGCTATTTTAATCTGCATTGGAGACGAGGTGTCGCCAAGCAGTTAGGTTAAAGGGGCGTAGTAGGTGTTTATTCCTTTCGCGCAGTAAGTGAGACGGGACGTGGTGCAGCGTAGGTGTACGCTGCATTTTCTAAAACCGGCAATTTCATCGGATCAACATGTCGGATGTAGAGGATGATTTTATGTGCGAAGAGGAGGAAGATTATGGTTTGGTAAGAAGACATAACAAGGAACAATAACATTTTCAAGTATTACCCTCCTTGCTTTACACCTGTTCGGTTTCTTATAATCATGCTGTTTTTGATAATCTTGCTTGTCAGTAGTACGCCACTTTTTGGTTCTTGGTGTGTTTATTTTCCTTTTTCAAATCCTACATGAACAATAAACTAAACTCAATTGTTGTTGAGCGCGCGATTATAATAACTGTATATCTGTGTGTATGGAACCACCTGTCATAAAAGTTGTCATTGAGCGGGATATGACCCCAACCTTATATTTTATTGGCTTCTGGCTCAAAAGAATCTTGTCATTGGTTTCCATAAAAACCCATTTAGCATTCTCCTTTTGTGATTTAAGTTAGATCAATATTTCGACCGAGTGCCACAAATTGCTCCATTGCTATATATATATATACACACAAGATTGTAGATATACTTAGGAATGTCAAAACATAATTTGAAGAGGTATTAAATGTAACCTTTAAGTGTTTTAGAACAATAGAAGGTTAAGTTTCAAGGTTATATAACAAAACATATACATGTTTATGTATCTCCTGGTTCAAAAGCTCAATCTGTACACAGATGTTTGTTAAATGCATAAATACAAAATATTTCCCCATAGAGCATGTTTAAGGATTTATTGAGTAGAGTATTCCTAATGGTAGAGGGCTACTGTTTTAGAATATCTATACAACATTGTTGAGACATGTATATTTGAGATGAAAACATTTTAGCTGTTTAGGAGGTCAATAAAAGTGTTGAAGAGATCAATGAAATCTCTATAAATTGGTTCAAGTCTTACTTGTCAAAGAATCCAGAAACCAGGAAAAATGTTTAGGATTTGAAACCAGGTGCTTTTACTTAAGGTCTCTACTTGGCCATTGTTGTTTTTAATATTTATAAATGACTTATATAAACTTAGAAGGAAATCAATAGCTGTGCTCTTTAAAGATGATAATGGTGTATTTAAAATTTGAAAAGTAACATCAGCCATTAAGAGACTTTCAATAAAGCATTTGAACAGTGAACATTTGGTTTGAAGCAAATAGGCTGTAGATATACTGAAACATACTTAAAATATGCTAGACTATTTATGCCAAATGTAGTTTGACATTAAAAAACTTATGCTTCAGTTTACACAAATATTAACAAGCATGTTTTATTATTGTACTGTATTATCCAGCCATTTAATTATAAAGCTACCTAAAATGATTAAGCACCCTAGTCCACCACCTAATTTTGTATTAAGTTTAATTTTTGTTTTCCTGGGTTTGATTCCTGGTGGTGGCGGTAGGGGTGGGGATTTTTTTCCAACAAAGATAATTCCTCATCTTTCTTAGAGTCTGGAAGTATGAATGAGAGTGCGAATGTGAGAATGATCTAATGATTAAAACCCAACGAATACGAGTTAACACCTTCGATATGTTACAAAGGAGAATGGCCGCTGATATGACCATTGGAGTTAAAAGGCGGTGTATAAATGGAACAAAAACAAACGAACAACAAAGTTTAGGTTTTATTACACACATGAATTAGATATCAGGCTCAGGAAAGGTTTATTTTGAAGATTTAATACAACTTTCCATCTGTGTGCCATGAAATTTTGCACACAAATGTGGTCAACCATACAAAATTAACAAGCTCCTGGTTTAATCTTCTGTTACCTGGCATTCACAGTATGGAACCTCCATTTATCCAGTACTTAGCAATAATCATAGGTTAGCAAACCTCAGCTTTTAACCGGCGGAATGTCAGTTTGGGAAGGTCAGTTGGTTATTTGCTGGACTACTAATTCTAAGATTGGGGATTCAAACTCAGCCAGATCAGTAGCCTTTAAGTGTGCTTAAAAGCGACAACTGCATGATAGTAGATTTATTGAAAGAACTTATGTGGGACAAAATTCTGGGAAACCAGCACACTAATATGATCATGGCTGTTGATAACGTTGTTAACAAACAAAATGTTCATATTTGAACCAGAGATTGTAGTTTAAATCCCAAGAAAAAAGGGTCCTAAAGCAACATATATCTCCTAATACTGTATTTATGACTCCATTTTCTGCATCATTGCTTTAATTAGTTTAATCAGTCAGAATGTGAATGTCAAGGTTATAATAAAAGTATATCAAATTTTAGTTAGTTTGTCATGTTGGACTGGTGCGAGGGGCCTGGCTTCATGAGGTCAATTGATGAGATTTCATCTTTGTTTTTGTGTTTAGCAATTTTAAATCTGAGTATTTATTAGTAAATGCCAAGATTGTATTTTTGTTTCTTAAAGTTCTTTTATAATTTCATAAATGTTTTTGAGTGGTACGAGAATCCACTGAATATGCTGTTGCCTTCTTTTTCTTCAGTGAATGTGGTTACTTCCTTAATGGTTTTTCTTTAGGTTAGCCTTTTTCATTTTCTTAAACACCAGACTTTTATTGTATCCATTTTCTTGTTCTATGTGAAGTATGGCTTTTTGTTCCTTGTAGTATATTGTGTTATTGTTCTATGTTGGGGCCAAGAACCACATGTATATATTGTCAGGGATGTCACAGTAAAACAGTGGCACTGTACAAAGAAAGAAAGCAAAACTTTCTTACATAAGGGTTATCCAGAAACTTCAGTGCATACATCTATAAGAATAAAGCTTATTCAGAAGTTTTGATACTATTATGTTATGTACATATCTACTGGATTTATTAAAGGGCAAGTAAATAAATGTAACGTACAATGTTTTATGTTATAATAGCATCAAGTGCCACTTTTTTAAGTTCTATCCTCTTTTTGCTTAAAGCGTTACATCACGGCCATGTATTTCTACTGCTTTTGTTTTTATCCCGTATTCTGTTTGGAGTATAGAAACTACTATTTTCTACTCCACCGCATTCTCAACAGAAACTTAATTTAAAACTAATTAAAAAATTTAAAACTAATAATTCATGAATTAAAATTTGAAGCTGTTTATAGCTGAGTATCAGAAAGAACAGAATTTCTCAGTAGTAAAAGAGTTAACAAAATCTGGGCAGTTTTGAAATTATGCTACACACACATGGAAGTTGTTTCTCTTTATTACATTACTTGGTATGGAATAAATGGCATCTGTGTATCGGTTGGTTAGAGGTGTTTGAAACTCTCTGAATGCTGATGTTGCCAGGCAACTGTGTTAAGAAACTTACTGCCTAGTTCCTCTGGATGATCTTCTTATATCAGAATTTGTTACCTTCAGTGTTTAGAATTAATACCTGATGTGGCAAACTGATGCATTATTATTATCTAGTATTGCTGTACAGAAGAGGTGTGTTATATGATTGGTAATAATGATGAATCAGATCTGCTTGAACTACGATTTCAGTTATTCTCTAGCCTGCCTCAGTAGCGTAGATAGTAGCATGTCTGCCTCACATTCAAGAGGTCCTGAGTTTGAATCTTGGTCAGGGTGAGTTACCTGCATCTTTTTTTTTTGGGGGGGGGGGTTGTTTTCCTTATCCTGGAAGATGAATGTCTGGTAACTCTGGGCTCATTTGAGCATCATTTCATTCATCATTCCTATATGATCTAGCGTTGGAGTATGTAAATTAAAAAAAAAGCATTTATTCTGTAGTAATTCTCATAGATTTTGAAAACATATTTCCAGATATTCTTAGTTTTATATTAATGAGCAATAATTCTTTTTTTATATAATGTATCTATGCATGTAGTTTTGTAATACTGGGAGTATCAAATCTCAATTTTATTTCTTCACTCATTTAGTTTTTTTTATATAAATATTATACAGACATATACCTTAATCCTTGTACTCTACTACACTTCCTTTCTCCTGGTTGGCAGGATTTTATTTGTTTCTTTCATTTTAATATTAGGTGTTTACATTTTCCAGCCATCTAATTCAGCTTAATAAAGGATAGAATTTCGTTATTCTTGTGATTTTTTTATGACTTGATAATAAGGTTTTACATTCATATTAGCTCATAAACAATACACCGATGTAATATACATAAGCCATATGATTTTATGTTAATAAATCAATCTTTCAGTATAATTGATGTTGCATGTTATGAGTTACCAAGTATCTGATTAGTTTCTACTGTAATGTTCTCTGGGGTCGTGCCGTGGCTGAGTGGTTAGACCGCTTGGCTCTTACCATCTCTTCGATCCCAGGTGACTGCAAAGTGAGATTTGTGGTGGACAACATGGTGCTGGGGTGGGTTTTCTCTGGGATCTCCAGTTTCCCCTGCCATCACATTCCACCGTTGCTCCATATTCATATCATGTATCATTAGGGTCACTGCCTGTGGTGCCATATGTAGTAAAAGCGGGCATTAAACACTACGCATTCATACACATGCAATGTAGTTTAGCTCTTATCTAAGAACATATTTTATTGAAATGTGTAATTTCTTTTATTAAAGTATCTCACAACAGACAATCCAGTAATATGTGTGTGTGACTATGGCTGCATTTGTAACTGAGCTAATTATATAATTTATTTCCTTTTTAGGAATATTCAGAGGACAGTAATTCAGAACCTGATGTTGACTTAGAAAACCAGTATTACAACTCAAAGGCACTCAAAGAAGATGATCCCAAAGCAGCTCTTGCTTCATTCCAAAAGGTCCTGGATTTGGAAGGTGGCGAGAAAGGTGAATGGGGTTTCAAGGCGCTGAAACAGATGATCAAAATAAATTTCAAACTTGTAAGTAATCTTTGAAACACTAAGGTGAAATTAACTGTTAGTAGCATATAGTATTTCGCATGCCACAACAATACTGTGGAATAGATGAAATGACATTGAAATTAACAACATTCAATACATAATTGAAATATCAGAAGAGTCTATCACTTATATAAAATAAGAAACATAATCATGATTTTATTTGAAATCTAGCAGAATCTACAGCTTTAATCAAATTATTACATTAACTGCAAAAATTCTTTATGTTCTCTAGCTCTAGCTGTCCTGCTTTCTCTTTCTTTTTACCTGTCTCCTTCTCTGCCTTTTCTGTCTCTTCTCCTCATGGTGCAACATATGTTATGTAGGAATTTGAAAACATATAATAAATTTACTTTGTTTGCATGATTGTTTTTTCCCCTCCCACAGTGTTCTCATATATACACAGAAAGAAGCTTAGAATTCTAACAGATTAATTAATTTTCAAGGAAAACCATCTCTACCTACACAACTTTGATGGATGCAAATACTATATAAATTAGGCCAGGAAGTAAGCTACATGTCAGTTTTCTACAACTGTGATTTAAAATATTTCCTGAAATAGTGAATCTATATATCGTCCATATAAGACACAGAAATTGTAAGAGTAATACAGTCACACCCCAAGGGCGGGATGACGACTGGGGGTGCGTAGCTGGGGATCAGAAGATAGGCAAGGACGGTATGGGGGTTAAAGAATAATATCTAAGTCCATTCTGAGTGTAAATTGTCTAATTTCAAAACTTAGTGCCCATTTACAACAGTTTGTATATATAAGTTTGAATTTATGAGTCACTATGTTTACACTCAGTCTTCACTTACTTGTTGTTGTATAATTGAAACGTTTTCAAGGTCATTCGATCTCATCCTCAGCTGTTTGGTGACTAAATGAACCTTCCTCTTCTTCCACTACTACGGAGCTCCGATCACTCTGCCATCTGGTGTTAGGGGCACTAAGTTTTAATACTTCACTTAATGCCGGGATTTCAAAATTTATAACTTTATCACGGTTTTTGTTTATGGATATTTTTTCCCAAATATCCAATTCTATGGGCGTACTTAAAGATTTTAACAGTTTAATGTTGTGGCCAATGTTGTGGTTTTCTGTCCAAAAATGGTGTGAAACTGCTCCGTAGTAGTGGAAGAAGAGGGAGGTTCATTTAGTCACCAAACAGCTGATTTTTCGTATTAAGTTGAAACAAACAGAAAAATCTGCAGTTTCACACCATTTTTGGACAGAAAACCACAACATTGGCCACAACATTAAACTGTTAAAATCTTTAAGTACACCCATAGAATTGGATATTTGGGAAAAAATATTCATAAACAAAAACCGTGATAAAGTTATAAATTTTGAAATCCCGGCATTAAGTGAAGTATTAAAACTTAGTGCCCCTAACACCAGATGGCAGAGTGATGGAGCTCCGTAGTAGTGGAAGAAGAGGGAGGTTCATTTAGTCACCAAACAGCTGATGATGAGATCGAAGGATCTTGAAAACGTTTCAATTATACAACAACAAGTAAGTGAAGACTGAGTGTAAACATAGTGACTCATAAATTCAAACTTAAATATGAAGAATACTTCACTGTTAATAATGCTTCTGCTTTTAATATTTATGAAGTTTGTATATAGATTATGGCTTCACGGGTGATCAACCGCGTCAAGTTGATGAAGATCGAGCTTTCGGCCATTGTGAACTCTATGGCCTTCATCAGGAACTGTTTGTATATAGATGCATAATGCCATTACTGGTGAAAAATACGTAACTGTATGAAACTCCTGAGGAGTCTTACCTTTTGGAGATACATGGGGAGATGTTGGAGATCCGGTGTGGTCCCCTGCAGCAGAATTCACGTTAGACAAGTCCCGCGACTGCTGAAAATGGCCCTTATAAGTACGGGCAATAACAGAGTGAGAGGGGTGCCAACTCACTGAACCTGGGGTCTTTTCCCATTAGATCAGCACAAATCTTCCTAAAGCTTCTAGAAAATTCTACCAGCCATGTTGGTCCCAAGGCTCGCTGATTGCGAATTCTTCGTTGTTAGGTTCAATGCCCAGGACTGTGAGTTCCACATTCAAGTGCAGCTATTGCCCCGCAAATTGACAAGCTAAGGATTTCTCATCTTTTGTCCTGCTATGAGGTTCAACATCTTTACACCAAGAAATGGTTATTCAATTCTATAAAGAAACCTCATACTGTTAAAATTCTAATTAAAACCTTAAAATAAATTAAGTTTCTTCATCTCACCAAAGTATACACGGCAATACTTTGGTTTAAAGGTAGGCCATTATACAGGGTGCAGTAAACAGAAGCATACATTGCTTAGTTCCCCATTGTGTATGAGTACTATTTGAAGATACCAGATTTGAATTATGTTCATTCATTGCTCCTGTAATTGTGCTCCATTTGCAAGCTTATCTCATAACCTCAAAGTTGTGATTTGTTGTCGCACTTCTACTGTAACATGTTTTGCAAATTGTTTTTGTGGACCCTTTAAATAACACGATAAAGTTTTATCAGTCTGATCAGGTTTACATATTAGTGTGTAGAGATGTTAATGACAATCTGTTATGTAAACAGCATTTACATTTGACATTCTGAAGTAACTATTCATAAAGGCAATCAATGTTAATTTGTCTAACACACAAACTATGATATTGATGAATGTTGTTAATTTAATATAGGGTAACTACAAGGAGATGATGGCTAGATACAAGCAGCTGCTGACGTACATCAAGAGTGCAGTCACTCGCAATCATAGTGAGAAATCCATAAACTCTATTCTAGATTATATATCGACGTCAAAAAATGTGAGTAATACACTTTTTACTAATGAAAACTGATTTTATTCAGAAAATTTTTCCATAAAGGCAAATATAAGTTGTAAGACTTGACGCTTTCACGGCGAGCATTACTAATTAAGGCTTTGCGGGTGATCAGCCGTGTCAGGTTTATGAAGGTTGAGCTTTCAGTCATTGTAGACTCCATGGCCTTGATTAGCAAATATAAATTGTTAATGATAAAGATAAGAACTTGACCATTGCAGTTCTTTTCCCCAAACTTTCTACAACACCCTAAATCTCAGTGCTGTTATCTCCTAAATAATTATTTTTCTGCTTTTTCCTATTTATAGGCTAGAAAGCTGCAAGTAATGTGATGTGGAATAGTTAAATGATTTTGAGTACTAAATAATTGCATTGTATATATGCAAACATTTAAAATTTTATTACCTAACTTCATTTTCTACATACATCAGAACTTACTGAAACATTGATGAAACACTATTTGATTTCATTTTTTCACACTGTCACTTACATTCTGATTTTCTGAGGGACTGGTTTCAAGAGCTGTAGCTTCCATTTTCTACCTCAAAGGCCCGACTGCCGTCTGTTTTTGCTTGTAGTCTTTCTCTGGTGGTGGAACTATGAACTTGTTTACCAAATTATTGACTATTTTCACATTAAGATGTTCTGCCATGTCAGTTTGTCAGGAAGACAAGTCAGCAGTAGCATTTCACTTGTGGAATGAAAACCATAACCTTGAACCATATCCAAAATTATTAAAAGCCTTAATAAAGCATAACAAACTGACAAAATGGAGAACATCTTAATATGGTAGTATAAAGATCGAGTAATAAACCTTGAAATTCCATTAGCTGATAACTTGCTGATAACCACCAGAGAGGACATCACAAGCAACAACAGATGACTGTCAGGCCTTCGAGGTTGAAAATGGAAGCAACAGCTCTCAAAACTGGTCCCTCTGAAATCAAAATGTGATGTAGTGTGAAAAACTGACTACAAATAATCATAAAAGCTGTTTGTAGTTGGTTTATTGACACTTATCACTTACTTTTTTATATTATCGAGGACTAGTTTCAAAGGCCATTGCCTCCATTTTCAACCTCTCCAACTAGCATCTGTTGTCATCTGCTATCCTCTCTCTGTCAAATTATCTACTGGTGGGATTTCGAAGTTCATTACACAGTCCTTATTTTTCCATATGAATATGTTCTCCCATGTTGCTAGTTGGAGAGAGTTTGAAACTGGAGGCAGTGCCTTTTGAAACTAGTCCCTCGATTATATAAAAAAGTGACGAGTGTCAATAAGCCGAGTACAAATAGATTTTACGATTAATTTTGATGTCCCTGTTACTAAATTCCTCCAAACAAGCATAGCTACTGAAACATGTTTTAGAGACTCATTTTTCCATCACGAGCCCTGATTCACAGCTGTGCTTCCTCATATGATTTGTAAATGTCATTTTGGCTGGACATGCTGCACAATGAGATCTTTTATATGATACATAAAAGTTGAATAAATTATACTTATTTCCCAAACTGAAAGTTCTGCTGATATCTTAAAAGCTTTTAGCGAACAATCTGCAGAGCAAAATGCTCTGCAACTGCTGATTTTTCCATTTGTGTATATTTTGCATATCTCTGTGTTCTTTAACTCTTGTATTTATAGTCTTTGTCTTCCCTATGTATACTTTTTTTGCAATCTTTACATCTGACTTCATTTGATACAAGTTTAGAATTCTAAGATGTTCTAACATGGGTCATTGACTTAGGCAAACACCTTGTATGAAAGTATCCAGCTTGTTCTAGGCATATAGCTGCTGCCACTAGTGGCTTTGTATAAAAACAGCCTTAAGTACATATAAGTAAATACTTCAGCTGAACATTTCTGGTTTTCTTACTTTTAGAGTTAAAGCAAGTGCTTTATTCTAAGATGGTTTTACTAACCATTAAAGATTTTGCTACAAATACACAAAAGCAAATGTCTGGAGAATTAAATACTAATAGCTAATTATTAAATTTTAGATGAGTCGCATTTTTTACACATCTGCTTCACTTTCGTACCTATTTTGAGGACATGTTTCGCAAATCTTCGTTTGCATCTACGGCTCTTGTGCGACTGACGCTAGATCCAGCGGTGTGGGTAATTCTGGGGTTGTTGCTGCCATCTGTTGATTTAGTGATGAACTGAAATGTGGGATTCTCTTCTAGCGGGATTTCAAAGTTCATTAGTTGGTTTTTATGTTTTTCTATGTATATCCTCTCCCATATGACGAGTTCACTATGTTTTTGTACGTATTTTAGTAATTCTGTGCTATCTTCAATTTCATGATTTTCAGACCAGAAATGAGCTGCTATTGCGGACTTATCAATATTTTTGTATCTTAAGTGCCTGAAGTGTTCTTTCTTTCTAGTGCCTATGTTCCTTTTTGTCCTTCCTATGTAAATTTTTTCACAGTCTTTACACTTAATTTTGTAAATGCCTGACTTTTCCTCTGGTTTTATCTTATCAGTATTATTACTGTGAAGTAGGTTTTTAATGTTGTAATTGTTTTTTGGTGCCAAACAATTACAACATTAAAAACCTACTTCACAGTAATAATACTGATAAGATAAAACCAGAGGAAAAGTCAGGCATTTACAAAATTAAGTGTAAAGACTGTGAAAAAATTTACATAGGAAGGACAAAAAGGAACATAGGCACTAGAAAGAAAGAACACTTCAGGCACTTAAGATACAAAAATATTGATAAGTCCGCAATAGCAGCTCATTTCTGGTCTGAAAATCATGAAATTGAAGATAGCACAGAATTACTAAAATACGTACAAAAACATAGTGAACTTGTCATATGGGAGAGGATATACATAGAAAAACATAAAAACCAACTAATGAACTTTGAAATCCCGCTAGAAGAGAATCCCACATTTCAGTTCATCACTAAATCAACAGATGGCAGCAACAACCCCAGAATTACCCACACCGCTGGATCTAGCGTCAGTCGCACAAGAGCCGTAGATGCAAACGAAGATTTGCGAAACATGTCCTCAAAATAGGTACGAAAGTGAAGCAGATGTGTAAAAAATGCGACTCATCTAAAATTTAATAATTTTTCGCTTCACTGTGGTGTTCCAATACAGTTGAATCTCGACTAATAGCTAAACTTAATATTGTGCCTTTATCCTATTTTTTTACTCAGTTTCACTGTCTCTCAATAACCTACTTGTTTTTCCTGAGACTTTGCCGAGATTCACTAATGTAAACTGGTTCCATTGTTCAGTGTCGCTTGACTTTCTTTTCACATTCACTTTTGCCTACAATATAGCAACATAATGTACACTGCAACAGTTGTTTTAATTTGACCCTGAAATATTATTGATATTTATTAGATAATGTTATTTAGAGTTTAAAAAATATTTAAAGAATTATTAATTTTTAGATGAGTCGTATTTATTACACATCTGCTTCACTTTCGTACCTATTTTGAGGACATGTTTCGCAAATCATCATTTGCATCTTCTGCTCTTATGTTCATCACTAAATCAACAGATGGCAGCAGCAGCTCCAGAATTACCCACACCGCTTTAGTCGCATAAGAGCAGAAGATGCAAACGATGATTTGCGAAACATGTCCTCAAAATAGGTAAGAAAGTGAAGCAGATGTGTAATAAATACGACTCATCTAAAAATTAATAATTATTTCGCTTCACTGTGGTGTTCCAATACAGTTAAATCTCGATATTTAAAGAATGTTTAAAAATGTTATTATGTTTATAATAAATATGAACAAATGAAATTGTAAAAAAAAAAAAAAAAAAAAAATGTACAAGATGTGTATGTGGGAGGCTATGAATCCTTAATAAGTATGTGGAAACGTTTTGTTAAAGGGCAACTGCAAGAAAAATCAATAGTCCCTCGAGGAGATGAGATTAGTAGGTGCTTGGACATTGTGGAAGTTAGTTGTCTGGATGGAGAAGAAAATCACTTGTGTAAAGGTTAAATTGAAGTGGATATATTAGGAGGCTTATGATATAACCTGTGTTGTTTCATTGTGTATTTAACAATGGAAAATTAAATTTCTTAAATAAAAAGAAGATACGTAATTTTAGTTAGGAAAATCAACATTTTAAGAGAAACACATCATTCGGAAATGACCTGGGATGATGGTGAGTTGGCTGGGACATCAAAATCTAGTTCAATATAAATTCATCATATCTCTTTTAATATTCACATCCAGCCAGTATTCACCATCTTCAAATTAATATTTTTTTCCAACCTAGAATATAATTTAGGTTAATTGATGGAAATTAATAATTTTCACAGAATGGTATGTTGGCCATGGTAGCTCAATGGGTTAGAGCAACTGGACGGAAACCAGGAGATCCGTGGTTCAAATCCTGGCCATGGCATTGAATTTTTCATGTTGACCAAACGGAATATAATATCATAAAAATCTTCATCACACGTCCCAACAAGTTTTAGAAGAAAATTCAACATAAAAACTTCTCAACACCCAACATAATCTTTTCTTCCAGACATTTCACTTGCTGGGGAATCAAACACAAGATGTGTCTACTCCCTTGTAGCAATAGCATTCATTCCATGTCACTACAGTTGTTACAAATTGGTTCGGCTAGAACACTACTTTTTATCACACCAGAAAGGCAAGCACTTACTTGCTGACTGGCTCACTAACACCTTGAGACACACTGACTCCGCAATCAGACTGCCTGATGCTAACTTACCAATAACCTTGGGCTATAGAGCTGTGTCACAATATAACTTATGTAATTATTTATTACTGCTTAGAATATCCCGGCACATTCCACTGTAGAGCAGCCATTACATTATTGCTCATATCCAAACTCGTATTCATCTTTAGGAAACTGCTTAGGCTACCAGATGTGTTAAATTAAATTTACTGGGAGTCGATTAATGACACTAAACAACACTTTTAAATTTTCCCGGAACTAGTTTCAGAGGCCTTCCCTTATCCTCAGCCGGACATCGACTGGTTCACATTGGTGTCATATTTTTCAGCAGTCTCCTCTGGTGACACTTCGAGGAACTTGCTGATGACAAAATATTGCCAGCTACACCAATGAAAACCAGTCGATGTCCGGCTGAGGATAGAGGGAAGGCCTCTGAAACTAGTTCCGGGAAAATTAAAAAGTGTTGTTTAGTGTCATTAATCGACTCCCAATAAATTTAATTTATATAACAACACTGTTTTCAACACTTCCATGAAAGCATTTACCAGATGTGTGTTTCAAAGCCTCTGATGCAGATCTGTAAACGATACTGAGAAGCTGCTGGTTTAAACAATGACAGTTATTATATTTAAAGGGAGTCGATTAATGACACTAAACAGTGTCATTAATCGACTCCCATTAAATTTAATTTATCATAACAACACTGTTTTCAACACTTCCAAGAAAGGAATTGCAATGGCAGTTATATTACTTAATTGATGGAAATTAATCATTTCTTTACACTAGCTGTATATAGGCTAAGGTTTTTGATAGAGTCAACATGAAAAATTCAATGCCATGGCTGGGATTTGAACCACGGATCTCCTGGTTTCCGTCCAGTCGCTATAACCCATTGAGCTACCATGGCCAACAAGCCGTCCTGACACTAAATTCTCCATTTGACTTGTATATTTCCCCTGTAAACCACTAGGGGCTCTCGTATCCGAGATAAACCGTTTGTGGTGACTTACTATCGTAAGTACTTGAGTCACGGGCTTCATCATTTAACTCTCATTATTTTAGTTAATTGATGACATTAATCATTTCTTTACACTAGCCGTATACAGGCTAAGATTTGGATCCAGGAGATCGGTGGTTCAAATCCCTGCCATAGCATTGAATTTTTCATGTTGACTCTATCAAAAAGCCTTAGCCTATATACGGCTAGTGTAAAGAAATGATTAATTTACACCAATTAACTAAAATAATAAGAGTTAAATGATGAAGCCTGGAACTCAAGTACTTACGATAGTAAGCCGCCACAGTTTGTCTGGGATATGAAAGCCCCTAGTAGTCTACCGGGGAAATATATGAGTCAAATGGAGAATTTAGTGTCAGGACGGCTTGTTGGCCATGGTAGCTCAATGGGTAAGAGTGACTGGATGGAAACCAGGAGATCCGTGGTTCAAATCCCGGCCATGGCATTGAATTTTTCATGTTGACTATCTATCAAAAGCCTTAGCCTATATACGGCTAGTGTAAAGAAATGATTAATTTCCATCAGTTAACTAAAATAATAAGAAATTAATTGTTCTTTCACACTTGCCGTGTGTAGGCTAAAGTATGGAAAGATAGAGTCAGACTGAAAAATTCAATGTCATAGCCGGGATTTGAACCATGAATCGTCTGGTTGCTGTCCAGCCGCTCTAACCGTTGAGTTACTATGGCCAACGTGCCGACATGACATCAAATTCTCCAACTGACTTGTGTTTCTCCAGGTAAACCACTAGGAGTTCTCATAAACACATGAGACAACTGCCTTAATGGCGACTTACAACATGTAATTATTTAAGGCCCGGGCTTTATAGTTAACCACTATTAGGTCAATTAATGCATATTGTTCTTTCACACTGGCCATGTGTAGGCTAAAGTATGGAAAGATAGTCAGACTGTGGCTGGTATTTGAACCACGGATCTCCTGGTTTCTGTCCAGTCGCTCTTACCAATTGAGCTACCATAGTTAACGTGCCATCCTGACATCAAATTCTGCAATTGACTCATATATATTTTCCCGAGGAAATTAGAAAAAGATAGCATGAGAAGGTGTAATAAACCATGTGTAAACAGTACTTTTATATATAGATAGTCAATATGAAAAATTCAATGCCATGGCCGGGATTTGAACCACGGATCTCATGGTTTCCGTCCAGTCGCTCTTACTCATTCTGCTACCATGGCTAACTTGCTGTTATGAAGTTAAATTCTCCATTTGACTTGTATATTTCCCCAGTAAACCACTAGGGGCTCTTGCGTCTATCAATTATTATTATATTATATATAATTATTATATCAATTATTATATTCTATCAAAATCCTTAGCCTATATATGGCTAGTGTGAAGAAATGATTAATTTCCATCAATTAACTAAAGTACTTGTATATCTGCAGATGTTTTTTGCAGCGTCTCGGATACAATGTGTTAATGCTGTAGAGGATCTACTGTGTAGTTATTAAATCTTTGAACCGTGTGAGTGAAAGAAAGTTATATATTTGTATGTGCAGATGGAGCTACTGCAAGATTTTTATGAGACTACCTTAGAAGCTTTAAAGGATGCAAAGAATGATAGACTGTGGTTTAAAACCAATACTAAACTTGGTAAACTTTATTTTGATCGCTCTGATTTCAACAAACTGGCCAAGATTTTGAAGCAGCTGCACCAATCCTGTCAGGTAAGTAAACCGTGTAGTTGAGTTATTTTGGTGATCTGTATTTGGCAAGTTTGAATCAGCCATACTAAATTTCATTGCATAATCATTGCATTAATATTTCACTTGTTCATTATTAGATGGGAATTTTTTTGTGATTGGGTAAATTTTTAAACCTTACATAAATTTTTTGTATTAAAATCTGTAGTTAACATGTTTTGCTATACCTTTATTCTTTATAAGTAGTTTTTGAGCAATTGTTTCATTTTGTGTGCCTTGGCAATTTTTTCAGTGCAATTTAATATTTATGTATTGTTAGGTATCCCAGATTCTGAAATGAAAAATCTGGGACACTTTGACATTATGTTATCGGAAAACCGAAAGACCTGTTACATACTATATGCGCGTGATATGAACAGCGATCGGGTTCCAAGTCCTCATTCGGCAAGTTTCATTTAACTCCGTAAGGATAGATGATAACTTTGAAATTTGAAATGCGCTGTACACTGATATCTAGTGGCTAATACACTAATTTTCTGTTGTTGTAATTTACGTCCTCCGTTAAGTCATATCGGAAAATGAATGGAATGGGTGAAATGATGCGCAAATGAGCCTAGGATCCATAGAGCTTAGAGTTACCTGACATTCGTCTTTGAAGATAAGGGAGAACTCTGGAAAAAACCTTATCCAAGTAACTCACCCGGACCGAGATTCGAACTCGGGACCTCTTGAAGCTAATACGCTAAGCTTTATTATGTCTGCCATATTTCGTTTTGATCAATTTTGAGGTTAATTAGCTAACCAGTTTACAACAATCGTATGTTAGAATTAGAACTTAAGTTTGTACTTGACAACATATACTTGCTATGAGACACGTCAAAATGTATAAATACAGTATATACATAAAGTCAAATTGATTACATACTATATACACCGTAAGCAGCTTTTCTCTGGTTTCATGTGGTATTTGCATAGACTAATTTACTACAAGAAATGTCATAATATAAATATTACAGGTTTGTGAATGTACTATGCTCCCAGTGCTCATTTACATGGTTATAGTTCTAAAAATGCATTAACCGTATAAAAACAGTGTGCATGCAAACATTTCTTAATCTTATTCTTAAAGTGTTTTAATGATGCAGCTTGTTTAAATGAATTTGGAAGTTTATTATATAACATTATCCCTTTGTAGTTAAAGCTTCCTTCATAAAGGCTCGTTTGGTGTGCTCGAATTGCCAGTTTATCCTTGTTACGAGTGTGGTACATCAGCATTTACTTGAAAATGATTTATATTTGTATGAACATTTGTGGATGTTATCGCTCTCGAAAGGGGACACATTATTAGTCGTCTACCTCCATATAACTGTGATCTGAATGCAATTGAGCTTGTGTGGGCAAAACTAAGTAATGTTTTCAGAGGATGCAACATTACTTGTGATATCTTCTCTTATCTTACACACTAGTTTGCTGAACTGTGTATTTCAAGGTAGACCACACTGCAGAAACAAAAGAGCGTTAGCTCTCGCTTCTTCCCCTCTGCCCGCAGTTCACTGTAAATCCAGCATTCTTCATATCTTGCACATACTGTATACAAATAGGGTAAATAATGAATTAATACAGATATTAGCACGTTCCATTAATCTTATTGTATTGAACATGATCCTCGGTAGTCTTCACCTTGAGTGTTGACGCGCGTAAGTGGCGTATCCACTTCCATGCCGTCTTGTGTCCCTAGGACCAGATGGGGGGGGAGCTTGTTAGGTAACTAGGTCTCGCCCTACGTAAAGCCCCACGGAGGATGCCGAGCGCCCTTTGGGACCGCTCGGATACTCCCTGGTTGAAAGAGGCCCGGGTCTTGTTCCTACGGGTTCAAGGCTAATGGGGGTAGAACCTCTGGACTCAACTATTGAACATGATCCATGATATCAGATTTCCCTTCATGGCTAACGCTAAACCACGGTGGCAGAAATTACACTCCACTTCAGATCCAGATCCAGTACTATTAATGCTACTCTCCTTCAAAAATGGAAATTGCTCTTTAAGAGAATCACTAAATATACACTTTTGCATAGGCTTCTTAGTGTACTTCACACTTACAGCGTAAACAAATTAAACCGAGTAATAACTTTAGTTTCCACATGTTTGCATGTGTGGAAGCATGCACATAGAATGAGATACAAACCAATCTGCGTCGTCTGTAGAAACTAGAACGCTACTTCTGCTGATAGTATACGTACTCTTGGTACCAACATAACAATCAAATAGCAATATATTCCCCTTTTGATATTAACCTGATTATGTGAAATAACATATTTCTCCATGCCAAGGAATGCATGTGCAATAAAATTAGAAATATTTCATATGCTTAACATGCAAAAATATTCAGTATTAATAACCTCTAAAACTACTGGGACATTTAGCGTCCTGGTAAAACTTTCGGGACACCGGGACAATTGAACAAAAAAAGGCTAAAAACTGGGATGTCTGGGATCCCTATGTATTGTGGACCTGGGCAGGATTTGAACTGTAACTGTACCTCATCATTCCATCATCCAGCACACAGCTTTCAGAAGATGGTAAAAGTCTTGTGAGGGATGCTCATTATGATGGTGTTTTTGAACTTAATGTCAGGTGGCCAAGGTCAGCAAGGGTAAGGAGAAATCTTGTAATTCTCCACTTTGACCTGTGATGTGGAAAATTTCCAACTAAATAAAAAAAGCACATGTAAATAATTGGCAATTATAATGTTTAACCAGGATTTATTCAATCAGGGAATAAGTTTGAGTCACAAGAGAGAGGTTTAGAAAAGCTATGAATATGCTTATCCAGAGGTTTCAGCATTGCTTCACTTCCTTCCAGTGTTTTGTCTTAAGATATTTAGAACAGCTTGTTTTACAGCATTGTGCAATATCTGCACACCAATTGCATTGTTTACTGCAGTGAAGTGATGCTCTTCCACTCTCCTATTAGTATTGTGTGTTTGTGTGTGAAGTCACTTCGGAAAGGTGCTCAGTTCCTCTGAATAGTGTACAGAAACATTAGAGTGAAAAGTCTCTAAAAAGTGGTGAACAAGCTATTGTATTAAATTTGATTACCCTTTTCTTTCAATGCTATGACATCCTGGCTGTGAAAGACAACTAAACTGACTACGTAGAAAATGAAGCTAGTTACAGTGAAGCAATAAGTATTATACAAATATAACTATTTATAACAAAAAACGTCACTTATCTTAAGAAAATGATGTCAAGTTTTCTTATTAGTTGAATTAGTTGAAATCGATTTCACGAACCCTAATTCGTGTCCTCAGTCAACATACTTCCTCATTAAGGAAGTTATTATGTTACTACGTGTTTTTTTTTAGTATTACCAAAATCTGAAAACGAAACAAACTTAACAGAATCAACTGCTGGTATTTCAAAATTCATTATGTGATGTTTATTTTTTTAAAATAAGTATCTTTTCCCAAACCAGTAAATCTATTGGAAGATTTAATTATTTAAATAATTAAACTTCAGGATTTATTTCATGGTTAAATGACCAAAAATGATCTACTACGACTGATTTATCATTTGTTTAAACTTAATGTTATGAAAATTTTCTTTCATTCTGGTTTATGTGCATGCATAAATTCCTAATACATATATGTAATTGTGGATTACAGACTGATGAGGGGGAGGATGATTTGAAGAAAGGAACACAGTTGTTAGAGATCTATGCCTTAGAAATTCAGATGTACACTGCTCAGAAAAATAACAAGAAGCTGAAAACTCTGTATGAACAGTCTTTGCATATCAAATCTGCCATACCACATCCACTCATCATGGGTGTTATAAGAGGTAAGTGCGGTTTGTTTGAATATTGTACTAGCCATTTTTCAAAAATCATCTTTAACTTAATCATACTATTGCAAATTAAAAGTGCAGTTTTCAGAAATTTCAAAATGCTCTTTATTTCTACGAACCCACATAGTCACAATACCATCTAGGACTATGATATAATGAAGCACAAAATTAATATAATTTTGAGTTGAACTAGTACTCAATGCTCCACTTGATGCTAGTATTTACCTAGAACGCGTTTTGTTAGGATGTTCCTAACATCATCAGCTCTTGTTGACTAATAGATGTTGGCTGGTTAATGTACCTTTAAACAAGATGGAATATATAAAAAAGTACAATAATATAATTCACATTGCAGAATACAATGGATTCAGTGCTGAATTGTTCAAAAAGAAAATTGATAAATTCAAAAGACAACAAAGATGCAAACAAGTAACTACTCTTTCCCCAATCAGCAATGAAACTTCATACAGAAAATTTACGTATCATCCCAGAGCTGCACACCTTTTCCAAAAAGTCTTCAAAGAACACAATGTTACTTTGGCCCCACAGAACAAATTTAGTGTACAACATCTTTTGAAATCACATAATACAAAGGAGATACCCACAGACAAAAAATCAGGTGTGTACCAGATAAACTGAAAAGACTGTGACAACTTTTACATTGGAAAAACTAAAAGGAACTTGAACATTAGGCTTAAAGAGCATTTTAGGAACATCAGGAACAAAGAAATAGATAAATCCGCGGTAGCGTACCATTTTTGGAAGGAGAATCATTATATAGAATGACAAACCCACTTATTAAAAAGTGTCCAAGGTCCAGCTGCATGAAACATGTGGGAAAAAATGTTCATAAAGAAATATGAAAGAAAATCGTTTAATTTCGACACTACCTTTGAAGAAAACCCAAACTTTGAGTTCATCAAGATATCGACAGAGATGCTCGTATCACCTCCAGTGAGTTCACCAACCAACGTCCATTAATCGACAACAGCTGATGATGTTAGGAAGATCCTAACGAAACACATTCTAGATAAATACTAGCAATAAGTGGAGCATTGAGTATTAGTTCAACTCAAGATTATATTAATTTTGTGCTTCATTGTATCCTAGGCCTTACACTTGGAATCATAAACAAGTATGGCAACATTTAACATTCTTAGCATCAGATACTACCACAGTGTTTAATGATCACTTTAAAACACATATTCAGAATAGCATTGTTCAAATCTGAGCAAGAGACATGAGGCAGATGAATATTTGTCCACTCAGACATCACCTTTTGTTTTTATCTTTGTTTTAGAAGGTAGAACACTTGCACTGTCCAAGATTCTGAACAAGAAACTATGTAATTCTCTTATTAGAAGTTTGTTAAATGTGTAGCAGATTTTATTATTTAAAATAAATGTTATCAAGATAACCGCTATAACTCTATTTCTCACACTCTATCTTGAACTCTGGACGCTAGTGCTACAAAAGTGCAGTCAAGAAGGTTTGTGTTTGCCATGGTAACAATTAACCAATACTGCAGTGTCCCCAATTCTGAATTCCATTGTATTGCATTAACCTAGTTGCTTTTCTCTTTGGTTATCTTAATGGTTTATTTTGTATATAACCAATTCAGACAGTAACCTTGAATACTAAGTACCTGAAGCGGATCCAACATCGACACTACAAACTCCTATTAAAAGGAGTCAGCACTATTCTATATAAAAAGTAGGTTTGTGAACCTGGCATGATTGAAATTACTAATTAATAATTAAGATACTGACCCATTTCATTCAAAGTTTTATTTTACCCTTTTGAATTCTTTGAGCAATGTTTCCTGAGAAAAACAAAATGTTTTTATTACAGAATGTGGAGGTAAGATGCATCTGCGGGAAGGGGAGTTTGAAAAGGCTCACACAGATTTCTTTGAGGCATTCAAGAATTATGATGAATCTGGAAGTCCTAGAAGAACTACATGCTTGAAGTACCTAGTACTGGCAAATATGTAAGTTATATTAACTTTAAAGAGAGTCAATTAATGACACTAAACAACACTTACTTTTAATATATCGAGATTTAACTGTGCGTAAAAAATACGACTCATCTATAATTTAATAATACTTTTAAATTTTTCCGGAACATGTTTCAGAGGCTTTGCCTCTATCCTCAGCCGGCCATCGACTAGTTCTCATTGGTGAGGATAGAGGCAAAGCCTCTGAAACATGTTCCGGAAAAATTTAAAAGTAAGTGTTGTTTAGTGTCATTAATCAACTCTCTTTAAAGTTAAATTATCATAACACTGTTTTCAACACTTCAAAAAAAAAAAAAAAATGGGAAATGTAAGTTATAGTTTATATTTTATAAACTCATCCTTGAGTACAGAGTATTTGTTCATTAATTTACGAGGGCTGTTCAATAAAGAATGATCAGAATTTTTTTGACAACGTACCTTTACTTATCCTCATAATTTTGATGGTTCTTCTCAAAATATTCTCTCCTGAATGCGATGCACTTGTCCCAGCGTTTCTGCCAGTCTTCAAAGACATGCTGGAAACCATTTTTTGAGAGATCCTTCAAAATTGCCTTCACAGCCATCACCACTGCTTCTGATGATGGATAATGCCTCCCATAAAGGCGTTTCAAGTTAGGGAATAGAAAAAAGTCACTGGGGCTAAATCTGGACTATAGGGAGGGTGATGGATGCACTTCATGCAATAACATTGGCAATATGCTGCCGCACATTATCGTGGTGCGGCATCCAGCCTGCTTCACGGAAATGTGGTCTTTTGCACCTGATATGGACTTGCAATGTTTTCAGAATATCCCTGTAGTATTGTCCAGTTACTGATGTGTGTGCAGGTACAACATGCTGATAAGCAATTCCATGAATATCAAAGAATGAGATGACCATAACTTTCCCAGCAGAAGCAACCACTTTTGCCTTTTTGGGGGGTTGGTGATGAAGGAGATTTCCACACTGAGCTTTGCTGTTAGTTCTCAGGATCAAAATGATGTAGCCAAGTTTCATCAGCAGTGATTAATTTTGAAAGAAACTCCGGATCTTGCTCTAACATCAACTTTAACTGCATGTTACCTCCATTGCAACGGTAGGCGATACTGAACAAGTCTGAACTTGCCTGGTTCTCACAGGCGGGAACCAGGAGTACCAACAATGAAACTACTATGGCGTGTTTGTTTCACATTAAGCTAACAGAATATAATAATATTGAATTTTAGTGCGAAAAATTATGACCGTAAAAAAATTATGATCATTCTTTATTGTACAGCCCTTGTACATGTCACTGGCAATTAATACGAAGTTAGAACAGCCAGTTGTTGAGGTGTGATCCTTTGGTTGCAGAAACTACCACATAGTGCACTTCTCTCATTCTCTCCCCTCCAAACCTTTGAAAAGAAGGAATAAATCTGATGAACTTGTTTACACATTCGTAGGTTTTGAAAATCTTTGATATTGTTTATAATAAAAAAGTTTTTATACCTATTATGAATATGTAATATCTGTTTAACGTTTTAAGTAAAGTAATTTATTAATCCAGTAAATCATACAGGACACATACAGTTCTTATTGAAAAGAAGAAACTTATGACTAAGAACTAAGTCAGTTTCCAAAGCTGCAATATTATGAATTAAGAGTTTCTTTAGATATTAGTGATATCCTGTCACTTCAGCTAACCATTGCACAAAGAATGCAGTATCATCTTTTCAAGTAAATGTTTCAGGATTATATAAGCTAAATAGAGGTAGTTAAACTTAGAAGATTTTGACATATAATCATTGCCTTTAAAGAAAAATAAGGATTATATAGAATTTCAGTTTTACATAGAAAATGATGCTTGTATTTACTACAAAACTAGTGAATTTGCAGCTTTGTTTAGCTTACAAGGGGATTTCACTAAGTACCAGTGTATCAAAATAGTTGGTGTTGCTAAGGCAAATTGATATTACCATCATTTCATACTGGTACTGATTCATAGGTTAATTTGAATTTGGTAGGCATTTCAGATAGTTCCTGTTTTTACTAAAGTGAAAAAAGTGCAGTATCATTAACTGATTACTTTTTACTTTTGATGGAAAATCTTGCAAGGAGATAAAAGTGAAATTTGATGCTGTTTTTGGGAACCCCATCTATGACAACAGTTAGATATAAGTTCAATGATTATTTCTAAACATAGAAAGTTCTAAGCATTTAAGCAGGAAAAATAGAGATTAAGTTGAACTTTGTGCAATAATGTTGCAGATTATTATTATTATTATTATTATTATTATTATTATTATTATTATTATTATTATTATTATTATTATTATTATTATTATTATTATTATTATTATTATTATTATTATCATTATCATTATCATTATCATTATCATTATCATTATCATTATCATTATCATTATCATTATCATTATCATTAGTATTATTATTAGTATTATTATTAGTATTATTATTAGTATTACTATTAGTATTACTATTAGTATTACTATTAGTATTACTATTAGTATTACTATTACTATTATTATTATTATTATTATTATTATTATTTTTATTTACGTCCTCCAGTATTACTTTATATTAAACGATGAATGAAGTGGGTGAAATGATGCTCAAATGAGTCCAGGGTTCGTAGAGCTTAGAGTTACCCCAAAGAAACCTTATCCAGATAATTCACGCTGACCAAGATTTGAACTCTGAATGTTTTGAACCTGACGCAGACATGCTGTCATCTACGGTACTGAGCCGAGCTCTTGTAGGTGACAAATCACCCCTATACCTCATAGAGTATGACAGTGCTTGCCAGACCACATTTACCTGCCTGTCAATGACTCATGGCTGTTGTTTACATTCTTTATATTGACATAATGGTGTGAATGCAGATAAGTTTAAACTAACTGCTTGAGAATTCCTATGCCTGATTATTACACAGTATTGCCAAAAGTTCTGTCAGTAAAATCTAGACTTGCTCTAGAACTGTAATTGCGAGTGAAGAAGCATGGCAATGCTGTATGTCGTCGTCTATAATGTGACCTTCACTACAGCATGAGTAACCATCTAGCAGTGTGCCAGCAGGAAACACTAGAGAAAGATGAATTGGGGAGTGTACGAGAACCGTATCGCTGTATTGGCATTATTTCATTGTGGAAAGCGAGCTAAGAAAATTTTTTCCATGCTGAAACCACTTGGTATTAATGAACAATTTGTGTTTAGGACAATAGCACAGTTTAAACAAATGTGTCAAACTGATGATCGTGTCAGATCGCTATCCTAGGTGTTTACGGACAAAAGAAGTTATGAATGCTGTTCGTGCAAGGTTTAAACGCAAGCTTTTGTGTCTCGGGATATGAATATTTCTCTATGATCTATGTCACACATTTTGAAGAATGATTTACATGTTCATGCATATAAAAGGTACACACCAATTATTAACCGAAAAATTAAAGGAGATACGCCGGGTTCGATCCCAGGCTTTGTTGATGACGTACGGGCAGAGTCAGTTTCACGACATCCTTTTCACAGATGAAACAATGTTCACCGTGGAAGAGTCATTTAACAAGCAAAACAATTGTGTGTATGCATGGTCCTCCAAGGAAGCAAGAGACAAAGAGACATGTATGCAGCGAGGACATCATCTCGCTTCTGTCATGGTATGGTGGGCGATTTCCTAGCGGGGAGCTTCAGAGGTACATTTCTGCGAAAGTAGAGTGGAGACTACTGCATTGTTTTTGATTAATCTTTTTATGGATGTACTATTTTTGTTCTGAATTAAATTTGCACCTTTTTTTGGCAATAAAATCAGCTGATTCATTTCCAGCAATTCCACAATGTGCAGGTATCCACTGTAATATAATTCTTTTCTGTAGTTTTTGAAGTTGTTGGACCATTTTGTGTCATTCTTTAATTTGGATTGACCTCATTTTATATGAACTTATTGCATATAATGCTGCTTTAGAATCAAAGTATGACACCATTTTTTGAATTTATCTATTCTGTATAGAAGGTGCTGGAGTGAAATATGAATAGCCGTTATTTCTGCATCAAAATTTGTTGTGTGGTATCCTGTTGGTTGATTGAATGAGAACAGTGCACATTTAATTCTTGCTCCTGAGTTGTTGTCCAAGTAAGATCCATCATTAAATTAATTGGGAGTCGATTAATAACACAAAACAACACAAAAAAGGTGAGTGTTGTTTTGTGTTATTAATTGACTCCCAATTAATTTAATTTATACAACACTGTTTTCAACACTTCCATGAAAGGATTTTTAAGATCCATCATTGTTCACAGTTTCTAATGCTAGTGCTTTTAGTCCAGGTTTGGAAGTTTCAGATTTTGTAACTATTTGTTCTAAATCTAATTGAATACTAATTTGTTCAAAAGTCAGTGGGTTTTCTGTGATTAAAATGTTTTCTTTAGAATTAGGAAGATTCAGATCTGTTTTTAATTCTGTAATTTTGTGTAGGAAACTTGTTTGTGTTTTCATCTTAATTGGTTGTAGTAGTCTTTTCTCCCATTTTGTTGTTTTTAACCGCAACATTTTTTCATGTTTTATTAGTGCCTGCTCCTCTAAAGTTAGATGTATTGGATAGTTCCGATTTAAGGCTTGCATTGCCGTGATTGGAGTTGATTTTGTTGCACCAGTTATTAATCGCAGGGCCTGATTTTGGCATACTTCTAGGTGATTTATGTTAGAACTGTTTGTTGTAATTATTACCTCTGCATTATAAAGAAGTATTGGCTTGATGAATGTTTTGTATGTGGTGTTCAGTGTCTCCCGATTACTGCCCCACTTGACTCCAGCTAATCTTTTCAAAATTGAAAATTTTTTTGTTGATTTGTTTACTACTGCTTCAATATGATGTCTCCAAGATAATTTTGAATCAAAAATTGTTCCTAAATATTTTGTTTCAAGTTTGTTTTCTTGAACTGCAGATTTAGTTTAGGGATTTTCTTTTTTAAGCTAAATATTTGGAATGTTGTTTTATCTTTATTCATTTTCATCAAATTGTTGTCAGTCCACTTTTCCAATAGTATCAGAGCCTTTTCCATTGAAGTTTTGGATTTCTCTATTTGTGGGGAAGATGTCCACATGATCATGTCATCTGCAAAAAGAGCTGTCTTTATTTCTGTGTTTGATACAGCCGCGGGAAGATTATTGATGTAGATGTTGAACAAGGTTGTACTCATTACTGCACCTTGTGGTAGGCTCATTTTTATTTGTCTGAATTTGGGTGTACTGTCATTGTATTTTGTAGCACAGAAATGTTGAGAGAGAAATTGAGTGATCCAATTTAACATGTTATCTTGAATGTCCGGTTTTGAAAGTTTCTCAAGAAGTTTATGCCTCCATACTGAATCATATGCTTTTTCAAAATCAATGAAAACTGATACCATATCTTGATTTTTGTTGAAAGATTCTTTGACATCTTGGGATAGTTGAATTGTATTTTCTTTAGTAGATAAGTATTGTCTGAATCCTGTTTGAGCAGTTGTTAATATTAATATAATTTTGAGTCGAACTAATAGTCAATGCTCCACTTATTGCTAGTATCGACTCAAAATTATATTAATTTTGTGCTTCATTGTATCATAGTCCTTAAGCAATGGAATGAAGTTGTTAATATGTTATTACTTTCTAAGAACCAATTTAGCCTTGCTGAAATCATATGTTCTGCTGACTTAAATGATGTAATGATAAGGTGTGTTCTCTCATGTGCTTTACCAAGTTCAATAATGTATTCAATTAACATCCCTCCCCCCTTCCTGATTAGTCCTTAAGTTTTCATTGTTCATCTGTTATTTTGTGGACAACTATAATTCTTATGCTATCTGTTCTACATTTAGTATTGTGATGAATTGAGAATGATTTGGTATATTAGGAGTTCCCAAACAGATATAATGGAATGTGACATTATTTAAAGTAAGTAAATTGGGGAATCTCATAGATTTACAAGTATCCTATCATCAAATACAAATGTGTTGTAGGACCTCCTTAAGGATGGGTACATAGGTTCATTAAAACCTTTTATTCTTGTTTGGGGGTGGGGTGAATGACAATTTCTGGTCCATTTAGATAGTTATCAGATTTATGTGAATAATTTCCTCAAGTTATCAAGTCTTCAATAACAAAGACAAATGTGCCAATGAGCATACACTGGAATTTGTTTGGGAATGAGAAACCGAAGCTTAATCAACATTCTCATTGGTATTCTTGGACTCTAAAAAGCTTTTAGTCTTATAACTGTTTTGTCATTCATGGGCATTTGTACATGGAGTATTTAAAGGTTCATTCCATCATACATTTTCAGAAACATTATTCATTTAGAACTTTGTAAATAAAAGATTTTACTTCCCGCTCTATTAATTTACTTTTCAGTCATTCTTTAGCTCAAGGATGGGCTCTTTGTTTTAAAAATGTAATATTTGTCTGGTTTAACTTATTTAATATATATCGATATGCAGTTATTTCAGTTTTCTCCTGTATTTTGTATTATTACACTTATTTTTAAATTAATATTATAATTTAATTAGAAATAATGAGTGTAAATAATAAATCTCTTTATTGTTAACAGGCTGATGAAATCAGGAATTAATCCCTTTGATTCTCAAGAAGCCAAACCATATAAAAATGATCCAGAGATATTGGCTATGACTAATCTGGTATCATCGTACCAGAATAATGACATAAATGAATTTGAAACAATTTTGAAGCAAAATAGAAAGAATATAATGGATGATCCTTTCATCCGAGAACATATTGAAGGTAACAAATTAATTCTGTGTAATGAACTGTTGTGTAGACAATTTTGTTCATTTTGGTTAAAGACTTATGTTGTGTATTTGTTTGCAGATTTACTGAGAAATATTAGGACACAAGTTTTAATTAAACTTATAACTCCATACACAAGGATCCACATACCTTTCATTTCAAAAGAACTGAACATAGATGCATGCGAAGTGGAAAGCCTTTTGGTCTCTTGTATCCTTGATAGGTAAGTCCAAATACATTTCTTTGTCAAAAATCATGTAGGAACAACCATTATGAACCGTATTGAAATTATAGATGGGCCAACAATTGCCTTGAGCTTCATGTGTGTTAAAATGATCTAGTTTTTCTTTGTGCATCTCACCTTGGCCAGTTACTTGTCGACTTAGCACAAAAGTGAATCAAGAAGATGCTGACACACTGCTTCACTCACACTGTTTTTTCACAGGACATGTTTCAAGAGCTTTTGCTCTTATCATCAGCTGGAACTCGACTAGTGCAAATTATAGTGGTTTCCTCTTTCTCTAGTTGAATTCCAGCTGATAATAAGAGCAAAAGCTCTTGAAACATGTCCTGTGAAAAATCAGTGTGAGTGAAGCAGTGTCAGTATTATCTCGATTCACTTTTGTGCTAAGTTGTGCTTCACTGTCTCTATGCTTCTTTCAATTTTATACTCGTACTTTACTTGTCGATTGTTCAGACCTCATGGATCCATTTGTTTTTGTCAATTACTATTGGATATTTTATGAATTCTGTATGAGCAGTAATCTTATCATTTATCATTAACATTAAGTAGTCCCTTTTTTTTTTTTTTTTTTTTTTTTTACTATAACCATTACTATTCTCAATTGCTATATTTTGTATGTGTAAATATTTACTTTATTGTTTCATTTATGAAAATTACCTGCAGAGTCTGCCTAAGCGGTTTCAGCTATCTTTTTAGCACGGATTAGGTCCGCAGTATGTAGTGATTTTTTGCTTAACACTGATGAATTACTCCCACACTCTTTCATTAATGTCCTGGTTTTCAGTTTTCTTAACTTCTCTCTTTATCTTCCCTATAACATAATTTTCCCACTGCTTCAGAATTTCCGTTTTCTTCTTTACAATCTTGTAAACTTGAGTTTTGCCTATGTTAAGCACCTTCATGGTCTGCTTTACACTGAATGTATCTCTCTCACTAGCATAAATCACTTTGACTGTGGTGTTAAGATCTAGTACAATTCTTGTTTTTGAAGCCATGATGATTCTAGGAAATGAATTAAATGAATTACACCTTTAAGTTTAGAGGTGTACTGTTATGCTGTCTGTTATGCTTAACAATGCAGTGAAAGATGACTGTGACAGGTTTCTAAGTATTTTAGTTAATTGATGGAAATTAATCATTTGTTCACACTAGCCGTATATTGGCTAAGATTTTTGATCGATAGAGTCAACATGAAAAATTCAATGCCAAGGCCGGGATTTGAACCTTGGATCTCCTAGTTTCCGTCCAGTCGCTCTCACCCATTGAGCTACCATGGCCAACTTGCTGTCATGACATTAAATTCTCCATTTGACTCATATATTTCCCCAGTAGACCACTAGGGACTCTTGCATTCAAGATGCACCATTTGTGGTGACTTACAAAGTATTCGTACCATCATTAGCGCAGTTCCCTGCTAGATAGGTAAGGTAGCAGCAATATGGTTACGTTCCAACTGAAGCATCATGTATAGCAGACGGTGCACATTTTTACCGAGTACCCAAAGATTTTCTAAACTCTGCATTCTGGAACTGAAATTTTCCATTAAAATGCATACTTTGATTTCCATTGTCTGCAAAAGATTATTTCTATTTAACAAAGGGAATTTGCCATGCTTTTCACACTTAAATTCATGGAACCATGAAATGATTTCCATTTAAGACAGATTTCTGCTTAATCAGGGTCTGTTGAAGGCACGATTTACTGCATCGTTAAATAATGATTTCAAAACCAGAAGAAATCACAATAAGTTACCTGTAAACTGTTGATGCCTAGAATTTTCTTTATCTTTGTTTATTATTTTTTTTTTTATTAATAAACTTTAAATAGGATTGGGATAAGGCAAAGAGGAGGGAATAGAAATTCTGAAACTGGATTGTTGGAATTGTAAGTGCTGAATTAAAGTATAACTTTGGGCTTCATGGATTTGCTGTTAATCGACATGCATTTATTGCATTGAGACTTGCTTAGAAGATAGGAATGAGATTAAAATTTGAATTAGAAACCATAGGTTTCTGGTATTAGAATATAAGAGAGGGACGATAGAACTATAGAAATTATTAACAAGGATATTGGAATAAGAAATATAAGAAGTAATATAAGAACAAATGTTTAATCATAAAGTAGAATGTTTAATACAAGCAAAGCATCGCAGACATAGATTCATTTAGAAAGAGTTGTTTGAGACAGAATGTCGAAAGAATGAAACAAAAGCAAGGTAAAAGTCCCCCACCAGACCGATGCCACTAAGGAATGCGCTACATGAGGAAAACACAGGATGTATACCGTTAGGATGCCAAGGGTCATACACTCCGGTGGGGTTGACCTAAAACTGCTGCATAGATAAATGAAGGGATGAAAGACCAATCAGATTAAATGTAAGGAAAACAAACTTCCAATAAAAGTTTGTGTACATCATGTGATCGGCGTGAAATAGATGTGAACTAGGAAAGAAGTTTTGTCAGATCAGCCAGCGTAGGGTCAGGGCGCGAGAAAGCGTGGTAAGTCGTGCCACTTCACCTGAGAGATTTCAGCGGCTACGAATTACTTCACCATGAGAGTCGCAATACTTTGTGCATGAATTTGTATTGTTATGTGACTGTGTAGAGACAGACTTAAGAGTACGTGTCGGAATGCTAAATTGGGTAGCATAAAGGAAGGCATGATATAATTGTACATCACGACGACTCCCAATGTCTTTTCCTGAACCAGAACCTCACCCACCGTTCCTGCACCAAATTACACTTTGAATTCGGTGGAAAAAAGGGTTTAAGAAAGCTTGTTGAGGAAGAAATGTTGTTCATAACTGAATGGAACGGTCAGATTAAAGGGTGGAGGGTTGATGAAATATGAGTAATATAGCCAAGCCAACATTCTGCATAAGGATATTTCATAAGCCATCCAGAAATTCTCAGTTCCGTAATTCGACTCTCTGCTACCATATAGGAAACGAGATGGAAGATATTAAACAGAAAATCCCTATGATAAAATGTTTATTGTTAGGTCACTTTAATGTGAGATGTAATCTACAGTTATGTTAGGAAGCACAATAAATGCTGCTAATGCCAGTGCAGTAAATTGGAAACATCAGGGGAAGAGGATGGGTAATGGAGAGAGTCTATTGGTAAAATAAGCTTTAGAAGGGAATGTTTTCTTTGTCGTGTTTGAGCAAATAAACTATCTACAAACAGGGAAGTGGTTTAATTGTAATTTCTTTCCTTTTAATATTTAATATTTGCGGTATGTTGTGAATAATTTCTGCTTATAGGAGATTATGGCTTGGGAAAGAGCTAGAACTATAATCAAGCTGTGTTTGGTATTTGTTTCAGCACAATAAGAGGACGTATTGATCAAGTGAACCAAGTTTTGGAGTTAGACCAGCAATCACTGTGTGCAGCTCGTTACAATGCACTGGATAAATGGACAACTCAACTTGCTACTCTACATCTTGCAGTGGTCAATAAAATGGCCTAACTGTGGAACAGCATCTCTTTAAAGTTTATTTTATTTGTTTTACTCTTTCTTTGTTTTTTCTTTTTTTTTAAATCTGATCTCTTTACATCGTTTTTCTTCTTCTTCTACTTAAACAGTGTAATGCTCAAACTGCAAACAGTGAACAGACAATTCCATAACATTTGTGTTCAGTGTATACAGGCTGTTGTAAATAAAGCGTGATTGAATTTTTAAGTGGTTTTTATAGTTGATAAATTCAGGTACATGTTCTAAGTGTCTTTATATGTGTACACACAGAAGAATACTAAATAGTGTACATTACAATACAGTAGTCTCCTTAATCCAAGCTAATGCGAGGTGAGGGTACCTCAGATTGGGATAATTCACACTGTACTATAAGAAAAATGATAAAGGATAAACTGAAAGAACTGTTTAAGATCAGAAAGACAAAGCTAAGAGAGGTGTTTATTGGCAACCTCCACAGCAGAATCAGCAGAATTCTTGCCAAATATATCACGACCATCCACAAGCCATCTCCGAAGTTTAAACACCTGTTGAGACCGGTGAAAGACAAACAGGACTTCAAATAACCAGGGTTATATTGCATCCCTGTGAGTGTGAGGCATATACATAGGGCAAACGGAAAGGACTGTCACCACCAGAATAAAAGAACGTGAACGGACCATTTGTTTAGTTCAGCTTGAAAAGTCTGGATTGGCAGAGCATTGCTTTTATAAGGACCATAGAACCAACTTCTGGGAGACGACCATTGTGGCAAAGTGCAGCAATTTCTGTGAGCGGAGAGTTAAGGAGGCTCTGGTCATTTCCTCTGAGAGGAGCACACTAAACCATGATACTGGATTTCAATTTAGGCTCTTAAACCAGCCTTAAAAATGGAAATCAACCAGCTCAGGAAGCACAAATTTAGACAAATGGAACATCCACTTAGGTAGTCAATTTTTTGACAAGATCTGTCCACTCCAACCTAACTGAAACATTCTACATTCTCTACCAGGTCCATGACAGCTGCCGAGGCAGTCGGTATACCCCCACTTTCGTTCATTCATTATCCTGATGTTGAGACAGATGTATGTTCCTGAAACATCAATGGCTATTCATCTATACACCCGGCTTGAAGCCCGAGAGTATCTAGAATATGAAACCAATAGTTATTCATTGTTAGGTAAAGGTAAAGTTGACTGAGAAATTCAATTCCACAGCCAGGATTTAAACCACAGATCTCCCAGTCTCCGTCTGGTTGCTCTTAACCACTGAGCTACCATGGCAACATGCAAGCATGACCTAAATTACCACTAGGAGATCTCATATACAATGTGAGATGTACACCTTTTGTGGTGACTTACTATGCTGTAAGAATGTAAGTCCCAGGCTTCATAGTTTAGGCCAAAGTTTGTACAGGTTATTTATTGTTAGATTTTAAAGTGTGTCTGTTTTATTAAAATCATCTTCTATCCTCTGCCACGTTTATGTTTCTCCACAGTGTAGAGCTTCACAGGATGACTCTAAGGATAATACGAGGGTCAACTGATAAGTCCTGGGCCTCACATTAAAAAAAAAAACTTTAAAAAATTTTTGTTTGTTCCTTTATTTTTCAACAGAATCTCCAGAAAGGCTAATACATTTATCATATCAGTGTTGTAATTTAATTAAACCATTTGTGTAGTGAAATTTATCATTGTCCTCAAAATAGCTGTTTACCACATCAATGACCTCGTTACTGTGAAATTTTGTTCCCCAAGTCACTGGGTGCTAGATCTGGCAAATAAGGTGGATGGTGGATGTTCAAGCAATTCTAACTTTAATTTGCACATTTTTCCCATTGCAATGACTGAATGATGGGCCGGAGCATTGTCGTGAAGAAACAAGATGTTTCTTTTTGGCAAATGAGGTCCTTTTCTTTTCACCTCATCACTCAAACATTGCAGTAAGCTTCCGTAGTAGTCACCAGTGAAACTTTTACCCTTTTCCAAATAATCAATAAAAATATTTCCTTGTGCACCCCAGAAAACACTCGCCATAACCTTGTTAGCTGACGAAATTGACTTTGCCTTTTTTGGAGTTGGTTCACCTGGCGCAATCCACTGTTTTGACTGTAATTTACTTTTTGAAGTGTAGTGATGTATCCAAGTTTCATCCATGGTAATAAGCCGTCTCAAAAATTCACTGGGATGTTTACGGTAGAGCTCCAAATTCTTAACAAAAACAGTTTTTCTTTGCAACTTTTGATCAGGTGTCAACAGATGCGGCATCCATCTACCACAGACCTTGTGAAAGCCCAAAACATTACTTAAAATATTACCTGCCCGTTCTTTTGATATGTTTACAGCCTCTGCTATCTCAAACAACTTTAATCTGCAGTCTTCCAGTGCTAAACAATGAATTTTTTCAATGATCTCATGAGTTGAGCTGCACAGGATATTCAGAGCAAGGTCCATCACTAGTGTTCATACGTCCCATTTTAAACTCTGCAGCCCACCTTTTAATAATTGTATATGAGGAGGCGGTCTTTCAATGTAATGTCCATTTGCTCTCTGATTTCTTTAGGCCTTAAGTCTTTTAATGAAAGTATTTAATCACTGCTCATTTTTCTAAATCCTCCATTTTTGTGAAACCTCCATACTTGTCTTGTCATTCAAAAACTAAGCAAGCTATTGACCTGTAACTTTGGATACAGGCTAGTCTAGAGTCAAAACTATATCATGCTATCTGTCAAACTGGCCCAGTGGGGCCATCTGTATGTGAGGCCCAGGACCTATCAACTGACCCTTGTGTCTTCTCAACACTTGCTTTGTGTCGCAATGTACAGCAGCTTGTCATAACGTCATAAACCCTCTCTGCTACAACAGTTCATTTAGTTATAAGTGAATCTGAATGAACACATTTAGTTTCATAAATTGAACTGTTACACTGATAGGTTTTTAAAATTCCTCAGCACAAAAATAACTACAGAATGTTATGATCTGAACTGAACTGTTTTATGCAGAGAAAGAGACGATATGGCAAGTGGGAAAAGTTGTAGATTGCCTACCAACCAATGAGGCACTTTTTCTGTAGTTTTGCTCACAAAACCTTTGAACTGAAAGTGAAACCTCTTTTGTATTTTCTATAAAAATCCCCACATACTTGAAAGAATTGCAGGGAGTACAAAGGTATGTAATAAGTGTCGGGTGTAAACTAGCTGGATATTATAGACTGTTGGCCAGACTAAAATTAGCACCTTCACCCCTCCAAAAAAGAATAAAAAAAACAAAAAACGATAATGCAGCCTCAGATTTGTGAGACTACTGTTCAGTAGAAGATTCCAGGCCTTCCAGTGGACCATGGCCTTACAGCTCGAAATCTTGTACTGAACAAGATGTCAGCCGTGAAAGCCTATGTTTGTTAAGAACTCTACTGTAGTAGAAAATTGATGCAGATCAAAATGGTTTGAGTTAAGACAGGATAGAATCTTACAGTGGGGATTCGGTATGTCAACTAGACTTGATAGATTGATCTTTCATCCTTGGGAGGAAGGATGAGGTGAGAGGTGACAGGTGACAGAGGCTGGCCGACCCAAGGAGTGACGACAGGGCAAAGGGCATGTTCCCTACTATTGACCAATTGGAAATTTTGTGGTAGGCCAGTACAGCTGTCATCCCACCCATTAGGCCAGCGCAGAGGACGAAGTTGCTTACCAGGAGCATATCATTCTGCCATGCAATGCTGAGGCTCCTGCCGACCCTTCCACCCTGAAAGAGACCACCAGATGAGAGATGATGTGAAATGATAATGGAGATGAAATGGAAGGACAGAAAATTTGGGGATGTAATTAATCTACCTAGCATTGACCTGGTGACCCAGGAAAATCCCACAAAAAAGCCATGGGTCAGGTAGGCTGTCCATGGAAAGTGAACCCAGACCTCCCGAAAGCTGGCCACAGATGAAACCGCCTGAGCCATATAACTCGGTGCGGCTTGAGTTATGGTTGGCTATATTGAATAAAGGTAAACCTTGGGGTTTGTATAAAAATGAAAGCTCTCATGAGACAGTTTCTTAAAAACAGCATAAAGAAAATTTGTTACATTTTATACGATTATGGTATGGAGTGGAGGGAATTGTTCTTGCTTTAAAGTATTTCTGACAAATCTCTTTCACTTCTCTGCCACTTACGTGGTAGTTACAGGAAGTAGTGTATTCCATCCAAAAATTTGATACCAAGATATCTCAGAAATCATGTTCTGAGGCCCCATGAAAATCCAGGGAAGGACCATGTATGTGTCTGTGAATAGCATAATTTAAAAAAACTTGGAGTCAGATAGACACTATATGTAATCTTAATGAGTAAGGACTATCATACAAGCCTGCTTCGGTAGTGTAGATGTTAGTGTGTACCTCACATTCAAGAGGTCCTGTGTTCAAATCTGTCAGGGTGACATACCCGGATAAGATTTTTTCCGGAGTTTTCTCTTATCCTGAAAGATGAATGTTGGGTAACTCTAAACTCCATGGATCCTGGGCTCATTTGAGCATCATTTCAGCCATTCCATTCATTGTCCAATATGACTTAACATTGGAGGATGTAAAAAATTACAGAAAAAAAAAGAACTCACAATGAAGCACAAAATTAATATAACTTAGAGTCAAACTATTACTTCATGCTTCATATATACCTAGCGTTTACCTAGGGCCTTCTTAACATCCTCAGGTAATGTTGACTGTTGAATTTTAATTTGAACTCCTTGGATGTGTGTGTGTGTGTGTGTGTGTGTGTGTGTGTGTGTGTGTGTGTGTGTGTAGTGTTTAACGCCCGCTTTTACTACATACGGCACCGCAGGCGGTGACACTGATGATATATGAAATGAAGATGGAGCACCGGTGGAATGAGATGGCGGGGGAAACCGGAGATCCCGGAGAAAACCCGCCCCAGCGCCATGCTGTCCACCACAAATCTCACTTTGAGGTCGCCTGGGATCGAACCCGGACCGCCTTGGTGAGAGCCAAGCGGTCTAACCACTGAGCCACGGCGCGGCCGAACTCCTTGGAGGTGATAGGGGCATCTCTGTTAGTAACTTGATGAACTTGAGGTTTGGGTTCTCTGGTGGTGTCGAAATAGAAGTTTTCTTTCATATTTGTTTATTGTTAATGAATATCGTTTCCCATGTGGTTAAATTCATTACACATTGAAAAGCAATTAATGACACCCTTTTGAAGAAACACGAGCAAAATTATTCAATTTCGTAAAAAAAAAAAAAAAAAAAAAAAAAAAAAAAAAAAAAAAAAAAAAAACGTTAGAACATATTTATAAACACTTAATTTGCTAAATGTATTAATAAAATTTTAATAGTAGTGGAATGTAGCAATTTTAAGAAATAGTCAACTTTGAATCCAGCAAATATGAAATTCAGGACAGCCAAAATCTCGGTCCCTATAAGTATTCTGTTTTTAGCAGTGTTTGAAAGCAACAGAAAATGTTCTATGTTAGCTTCAAAAAACAACTGGGATGAATGCATCTTGTCAGTGTAAAAGGTTTCTGATTGTAAAACCAACTGAAATAAACGTAAATTATTTAAGAAATAAATACAACGCAATTAAACATCCGAATGTCTTGCAGATTAGTCTTTGATTTTAATTTTTAAGTTTATTGTTCGTGCCTTTATTTGTTTAATTCAGTGATTATTACCCATTTTTACGATCTGTGCATATTGATGCGATTTTGTCAATTTTTAATATTTCTTCGTACGTAGTTGCACGGTGAAGCAACTGTTAAACAGTTGACGAGCATGTTGGAGAATTTCGTCCGGTGTGCCGATACTTGATATTTACGCGGGATGGTGCCGTGACATTATTTGGCGGTCAGACTCATTAATACTTCGTGGCAATAACTTGTTAAAGTGTTATGTCCTGTTATGAACACAGATTGTCATTTCGCCGAATAGTGTTGCTCAAAAGAGAGGTTCGATCGTCTTTTGCACGAAACTCCACGTGCTGGATCCTCTTTATAAAAAAAGGTGCGTACAACTTAATACGTATTTTAAAACGCTTAAGATGCAAATGTTTAACCCAATTACCTTATGTTAATCCGGCCTGCATGAAGTATATTCTTTCGAGAATAAGTTTGATATTCTGTGATAAAGATTACATTTGAACAAGTGACTTACTGTACCCACTGAAACGAACTGAACAATTGAACACTACCAAATGTTCATTGCAAGTAATTTAAGAAGCATAGAAAACCATACGAATTAAGAAGCATTGATAGCATTCCGATTTTGATACTAATTACTTTAGCAACCGATTTGTTTCCTCTTTAATAGGTATACGCTAAATCATATTCTAATGGTGCTTTAGTGCACGGCTTTTGAGTAAAAATTTTTATCACAATGAATGTTTAACAAACTACTTTTATAATGCCCATAAGTCACGTTTTTCTGATATAAGAATACACGTGAAGGCAGAAAACGACCACAAAGCTTCTAACTTGCCCGAGGTCTATATACCCGAGACCCAAAATATTTATAATTAAGGTAACATAGGTTCTCAAATGTTATATTAGCGTTAGATCTGCTTCCTCGCTAAACATTTAGATGTATCATTCTTATAGCAGGTAGAGAAAATATTGCATTTCACCGAAAAATTCGAAGCCAAGATTGCACTGGAAATGTACGTTTTAAGGTGTCCCGAATAAAATAAAAGGCTTTTTAGATAAAGTTCCGTTTGTGTTGGTTCATTCCCAAATTCCCGTTGAATCTACTGGAAAATTAGCAAAAAGATTAAAAAAAAAATAGAAAAAAATTATCACAATTTTGAACCCGAGACAATTGAAAAATACCAAATAACAAATGAATATTTACTATATAGTGATAATATTACACAGAATACTTCATATTAAACGAATATACAGTTTCAATTAAGAATTTGATACATTCAATTTTCGGTAGACTTCATGCCTTCTGACGTCCTTTAGTTTTCACAATATTTGCCACATTTGGAGACAGTGAAACACAACTCTGGACCCATGATCTCTGATGTTGGCTCTCTGAGGGGATTTCATGCGTTTCATAGCCGAAGATAAGGATTTACATACATAGTTCGAACAAAACACTGCAATCATAGATGAGGCACGCCTGTGTAATCGAGGGAATCTTGATTTAGGAAATCTCCTGTAGAAATCTAGCAAACTTCCTGTGTTTCTGTGACTGTCAGCTAACTCAGTGTCACATTTCAAGGTGATTCCTGTTGTTGTGCCTTTTATTGACACCAGATCTAGCATTTCTTCCACAACCTCCAAATGTTCATTTACTCCAAGAATAAAAATACATAATTAAGCCATACTTGATAAGTCAGTGCTCTCATCAATGGCAGTAGAGAATTCAACAAATTCTCTTGCTCTTTCAATAAGTTGTGCGTAAATGTTGTCCGCCAGATCTTGAATTCTGCGTGAAATAGTATGAGGTGACAGACTGATACTCTCGAATTGGTGAACACTGACAGGGGTGAATTTACTTGCAGCTATAAGCATACGCCGTTTAATAAGTGGACCATCAGAAAAACTACTACAAGATCTGGCAATTTCTAGTGCTGTTTCGTAACTAACATAGACTGAGGTTTCTGCCATTAAGCCATCCTTTTCTTCCCGTTCCTCTTCCGGTAATGTGATCTTTTCTCTGAGCTTTTGTATCTCTGCAGTGCGTTCTTTTTATAAGGCTGAATAATCATTAGCATGCAATGTATCAAAATGTCGCTGAAGATTAAATCGTTTCAGCACTTGCAATTTTTTCTGCCACTTTAAACAAATAGCACCACTGCTACATTCCAGGAAGAAGTACTCAGTTTGCCATTCGCGATTGAAATAATATGTCGGCGTGGGTGCCCTTCGCTTTAATGAGTGCTCTTCCAACTGACACTGAAGTATGGACCGCCACTGCTACGGAGGACAAACCGTGCAAAGCACTTACTGAGGCAACACGGTTCTTGTAGCCCAGCACATCCACCGCGGCAAGCGGTGTTCCCTTTCCAATCTGCAACTGTCTCCATATCAACATCCTTTGCTTCACCAAACACAATATTCAAAACAATGTTATGGCGATGATTGAAACTCTCGAGTCATTCACTGAAATAATTGTTATTAAATTATATATAAAACAACCCAATCACAGTAAGATTATTATAGCCTTCGATTGCCCAATTGTCTTGCTGTCTCTAAAGCTTGAGTCTGAAACAATGGTCCAGAATTGGAAATTCCTTCAGCGCATGCACTAACAAACCACTCAAACACAACACGATCTAGCTCGCCATACTCAGTTGTTTTTGTGATGAGTTTCACATGCCCTGCTGTTCCCTTTAGCCATTAGTGTTTAATTTTAATGTTGTTATTCAAAATCTCATAAATCTGAGTTTTCCCCATTTTAAACAACAAAGTTATATCTTTACATGGACTTAATTTAATTCTTTAGCTGGACTGAATTATTTTATATAGAGCAAATTTACCACCGGGGCCACCGTCTTTACTTTCCTTCCGAAGGAAACTATGGTAAGGATTTTTTACGCCCGAAAAGTTCCATCAGCCCGCCTCTATAATGTAGGTGGTATTTGCCTCGCGATCAAGAGGTCCCAAGTTTGAATCTCGGTCAGGGTGAGTTATCTGGATAAGATTTTTTCCCTTATCTTGAAACTTGAATGTCTGGTAACTCTAAGCTCTATGTACGCCGTACTCATTCGAACATAATTTCATTCATCGTCCGATATGACTTAACGTTGGAGGTTTTCCCTTATCCTGAAAGATAAATGTCTGGTAACTCTAAGCTCTATGGACTCTGGACTCATTTGAGCATCATTTCATTCATCGTCCCATATGACGTAACGTTGGAGGTTTTTCTTTATCCTGAAAGATGAATGTCTGGTAACTCTAAGCTCTATGTACTCTGTACTCATTCGAACATAATTTCATTCATCGTCCGATATGACTTAACGTTGGAGGTTTTCCCTTATCCTGAAAGATAAATGTCTGGTAACTCTAAGCTCTATGGACTCTGGACTCATTTGAGCATCATTTCATTCATCGTCCCATATGACGTAACGTTGGAGGTTTTTCTTTATCCTGAAAGATGAATATCGGGTAACTCAATGCTCTGTATACGCTGTACTCATTCGAACATAATTTCATTCATCGTCCGATATGACTTAACGTTGGAGGTTTTCCCTTATCCTGAAAGATAAATGTCTGGTAACTCTAAGCTCTATGGACTCTGGACTCATTTGAGCATCATTTCATTCATCGTCCCATATGACTTAACGTTGGAGGTTTTTCTTTATCCTGAAAGATGAATATCGGGTAACTCAATGCTCTGTATACGCTGTACTCATTTGAGCATCATTTCATTCATCGTCCGATATGACTTAACGTTGGAGGTTTTCTCTTATCCTGAAAGATGAATGTCTGGTAACTCCAAGCTCTATGTACCCTGTACTCATTTGAACATCATTTCATTCATCGTCCGATATGACTTAACGTTGGAGGTTTTCTCTTATCCTGAAAGATGAATGTCTGGTAACTCTAAGCTCTATGTACGCTGTACTCATTTGAACATCATTTCATTCATCGTCCGATATGACTTAACGTTGGAGGTTTTCTCTTATCCTGAAAGATGAATGTCTGGTAACTCCAAGCTCTATGTACGCTGTACTCATTTGAACATCATTTCATTCATCGTCCGATATGACTTAACGTTGGAGGTTTTCCCTTATCCTGAAAGATGAATGTCTGGTAACTCTAAGCTCTATGTACCCTGTACTCATTCGAACATAATTTCATTCATCGTCCGATATGACTTAACGTTGGAGGTTTTCCCTTATCCTGAAAGATAAATGTCTGGTAACTCTAAGCTCTATGGACTCTGGACTCATTTGAGCATCATTTCATTCATCGTCCGATATGACGTAACGTTGGAGGTTTTTCTTTATCCTGAAAAATGAATGTCTGGTAACTCTAAGCCCAATGTACCATGTACTCATTTGAACATCATTTCATTCATCGTCCGATGTGACTTAACGTTGGAGGTTTTCCCTTATCCTTAAAGATGAATGTCTGGTAACTCTAAGTTCTATGAACCCTGTACTCATTTGAACATCATTTCATTCATCGTCCGATATGACTTAACGTTGGAGGTTTTCCATTATCCTGAAAGATAAATGTCTGGTAACTCTAAGTTCTATGTACCCTGTACTCATTTGAACATCATTTCATTCATCATCCGATATGACTTAACGTTGGAGGTTTTCCCTTATCCTGAAAGATAAATGTCTGGTAACTCTAAGTTCTATGTACCCTGTACTCATTTGAACATCATTTCATTCATCGTCCGATATGGCTCAACGTTGGAGGTTTTCCCCTATCCTGAAAGATGAATGTCTGGTAACTCTAAGTTCTATGTACCCTGTACTCATTTGAACCTCATTACATTCATCGTCCGATATGACTTAACGTTGGAGGGTTTCCCTTATCCTGAAAGATAAATGTCTGGTAACTCTTAAGTTCTATGTACCCTGTACTCATTTGAACATCATTTCATTCATCATCCGATATGACTTAACGTTGGAGGTTTTCCCTTATCCTGAAAGATAAATGTCTGGTAACTCTAAGTTCTATGTACCCTGTACTCATTTGAACATCATTTGATTCATCGTCCGATATGACTTAACGTTGGAGGTTTTCCATTATCCTGAAAGATAAATGTCTGGTAACTCTAAGTTCTATGTACCCTGTACTCATTTGAACATCATTTCATTCATCATCCGATATGACTTAACGTTGGAGGTTTTCCCTTATCCTGAAAGATAAATGTCTGGTAACTCTAAGTTCTATGTACCCTGTACTCATTTGAACATCATTTCATTCATCGTCCGATATGGCTCAACGTTGGAGGTTTTCCCCTATCCTGAAAGATGAATGTCTGGTAACTCTAAGTTCTATGTACCCTGTACTCATTTGAACCTCATTACATTCATCGTCCGATATGACTTAACGTTGGAGGGTTTCCCTTATCCTGAAAGATAAATGTCTGGTAACTCTTAAGTTCTATGTACCCTGTACTCATTTGAACATCATTTCATTCATCATCCGATATGACTTAACGTTGGAGGTTTTCCCTTATCCTGAAAGATAAATGTCTGGTAACTCTAAGTTCTATGTACCCTGTACTCATTTGAACATCATTTGATTCATCGTCCGATATGGCTCAACGTTGGAGGTTTTCCCCTATCCTGAAAGATGAATGGTAACTCTAAGTTCTATGTACCCTGTACTCATTTGAAACTCATTACATTCATCGTCCGATATGACTTAACGTTGGAGGGTTTCCCTTATCCTGAAAGATAAATGTCTGGTAACTCTTAAGTTCTATGTACCCTGCACTCATTTGAACATCATTTCATTCATCGTCCGATATGACTTAACGTTGGAGGGTTTCCCTTATCCTGAAAGATAAATGTCTGGTAACTCTAAGTTCTATGTACCCTGTGCTCATTTGAACATCATTACATTCATCGTCCGATATGACTTAACGTTGGGGGTTTTCTCTTATCCTGAAAGCTGAATGAGGTCCCGCCGTGGCTCAGTGGTTAGACCGCTTGGCTCTCACCAAGGCGGCTCGGGTTCGATCCCAGGCGACCGCAAAATGAGATTTGTGGTGGACAACACGGCGCTGGGGCGGTTTTTCTCCGGGATCTCCGGTTTCCCCCGCCATCTCATTCCACCGGTGCTCCATCTTCATCTCATGTATCATCAGTGTCATCGCCTGCGGTGCCGTATGTAGTAAAAGCGGGCGTTAAACACTGCTCATTTCCTGAAAGATGAATGTCTGGTAACTCTAAGTTCTATGTACCCTATACTCATTTGAACATCATTTCATTCATCGTCCGATATAACTTAACGTTGGAGGTTTTACCTTATCCTGAAAGGTAAGTGTGTGGTAACTCTAAGCTCTATGTACCCTGTACTTATTTGAACATCATTTCATTCATCGTCTGATATGACTTAACGATGGAGGTTTTCCCTTATCCTGAAAGATGAATGTCTGGTAACTCTAAGCTCTATGGACTCTGGACTCATTTGAGCATCATTTCATTCATCGTCCGATATGACTTAACGTTGGAGGTTTTCCCTTATCCTGAAAGATGAATATCTGGTAACTCTAAGCTCTATGGACTCTGGACTCATTTGAGCATCATTTCATTCATCGTCCGAAATGCCTTAACGTTGGAGGTTTTCTCTTATCCTGAAAGATGCATGAGGCCGCGCCGTGGCTCAGTGGTTAGACCGCTTGGCTCTCACCAAGGCGCCTCGGGTTCGATCCCAGGCGACCGCAAAATGAGATTTGTGGTGGACAACACGGCGCTGGGGCGGTTTTTCTCCGGGATCTCCGGTTTCCCCCGACATCTCATCCCACCGGTGCTCCATCTTCATCTCATGTATCATCAGTGTCATCGCCTGCGGTGCCGTATGTAGTAAAAGCGGGCGTTAAACACTGCTCATTTCCTGAAAGATGAATGTCTGGTAACTCTAAGTTCTATGTACCCTATACTCATTTGAGCATCATTTCATTCATCGTCCGATATAACTTAACGTTGGAGGTTTTGCCTTATCTTGAAAGATGAGTGTGTGGTAACTGTAAGCTCTATGTACCCTGTACTCATTTGAACATAATTTCATTCATCGTCCGATATAACTTAACGTTGGAGGTTTTACCTTATCCTGAAAGGTGAGTGTGTGGTAACTCTAAGCTCTATGTACCCTGTACTCATTTGAACATCATTTCATTCATCGTCTGATATGACTTAACGATGGAGGTTTTCCCTTATCCTTAAAGTTGAATGTCTGGTAACTCTAAGCTCTATGCAGCCTGAATTCATTGGAACATCATTTCACCCAATTGTTTTATCATTTGATATGTCTTAACGTTGGAGTATATTAATAAAAAAAAGGCAAAATAAAGAATAAGAAAACGTCCAATGCCCTTCGCCGGGTTTGAAGCCGTAATCTAGGGAACCAGACGTGTCATTTTGACCCTAAACTGTGGAGGACGACAAACTCGATAGTAAGGCAAATATGAGGCAAACATGAAAGTGTTAAATAGAACAAGCATTTATATATTAAGTAAAGATGAAAGAAAGTTTCCAAATCGTACAGTTTCTCTGTGTCACGGGACTGTTTGATCAGTCGGATTTAACTGGTGGCGGACTTTGTATGACGACCTGAAAGTTGCCGACGCCTGTTAGGGACCCACTATGGCTGTGCTACCGCGGTAGGGTACTTTCTTCTGAGTCTGACGAAATCCCCTCTTCGATAGAAATAAAAAAGATCCCCCTCTCATGTTCTGCTGAACAAAACAACAGGTGGTATATTTCATACACGCGTTTTGCTGCTCATTATAATGTAACAGTTGTGAGAGAAAATGACATTATTTTGGCAAATTTAACTGGGTGTGTCTGCCACTTGCACGAGGTGTTAATATTACCGGGGATTGTTGTCTGGAGTGGCACCAAGAGGTGGTCACGTATTTTAATTTGTTGCTTGTACGTTGTTTGTTGTCTGGGAACACGGCCAAACTTGGATTCCTGACTTTTGCTCTACTTCGACAGCGCTTAATTTGAAGGGGATGCATCCAACTGGCTGTTGCCCAGAGCTCAAGTTTTGGAGAGGCGGGAGTAATTTGAATAATGAAAAAAGTAGGGCAAAAATATGAGGCATGGAAAAAATAAGTTTCTTAATGCATGGCGATTTTCAAAATGTCTTGTCAAATCGTACAGTTTATAACAATGGTACTATCCCACGAACTAACTTTACAGACCTAGTAAATGATTTAGTAAGAAACAAAATAAAGAAAACATCTTTTTTGCGATGTAAATGAGGAGATACAGGGAAGGATTTCCAAATTACCTTTTATACTTTAGTTTCATATTTTATCTATTTGTTCTATACTTTGATTTTTAGCTACAAAGCGTATGATGTTTTAAGGGTGCTTAAGTGTTTAAAATAACAAATAACTGCTATATATTTAATATTTGTATAAAACAAACGTTTTTGGCAAAATTCGTTGTTTGTAATTTTGTAGTTATAGTAGCCGTAACAACAATATGTTAAATAAGACAATGAGCCTCTTTATAAATACCCTTAGTATTTAACTGCAAAATGAGAATAAATAAGCCCGAATTTGTACAGTTTTGTAACGATTGGAAGGAGCTGAAAAAGAGGGATGACGGCAGTTAAAATTGTCTACCCCGAACGTCAGATATTTCTGTTCTCCTAAGTTTTAATTTAATTGTGCCAGAAATTTGACTTATCTAAACAAGGAAATATTTTATATTTTATTTCGACATCATTTTTAAAGATTTGAGATGGCATTGTTTCAAAAAGTATATTACCGTGCTATGGTGACTTTGACATGATATATAAGATACTGTCTCATTAGTAATATGGTTTTTTAAGAATAACAATTGTTTTTATTATTATTTTAAATGCATTATTTTTAAAGTATAGGCCATTAGATTCTATGGTTTTGAGCAATCGCTCAGCGAGGATACCAGTGTTTGGTTTTTGATGCGAAGAATTCGGCGACACCCACTTGCACCCTGCGGTCATCAGCGCCCTTTAAAAAAACTAGTCATGGCAAAAGCCAGATATAAAACTTTCTAAAAACTATACAAGTGTAACAAAACCTATTAAAAATACACGTACATAAAAAAATCAATCAAAACCTACTAAAAATTTCGTTCAACTATTTCACTTTTTTTTTCACCTTTCCACCGTCACGGGTCTCCACGCACGGCCTACACGTGGGTGGGCCTGTTGACCGTCTCCCTCAACCACGAAGAGGAGCCCACACGAGGGAGACTGTTGGCTCGGGACCCCGGGTGCGCAAAACCCGTACCTACCAAAGTAGGCCCCTGGGTGGCTCACCCTGGAGGTCGGTACAATACCTAGTCCTGGCCGATTGATTAGGGGTGGGTTAGTCCCTAACCTCCCGTTTAGGCGAAGCAAAAGCCAAAGCAGTGTATTAGAAATGCGCACCCTCCCCGAATTAAGAAAAACACTGTTACGAGCTCAGATACGCATCCCTCAACCACCAGGACAAACCTTTCCACCGACACGGGTCTCCACGCACGGCCTACACGTGGGTGGGCCTGTTGACCGTCTCCCTCAACCACGAAGAGGAGCCCACACGAGGGAGACTTGGCTCGGGACCCCGGGTGCGCCAAACCCGTACCTACCGAAGTAGGCCCCTGGGGGGACACCCACTTGCACTGCTTCAATGTTGTCAAAATGTCTTCCACGTAGAAAATGGGACATGGATTGAAAAATATGATAATCTGATGGTGCGAGATCAGGGCTGTATGCTGGGTGTGGTGACATTTCTATTCCTCCCAGTCCCTGATTTTTTTTTCATGACTGTTCGTGCAGTATGGGGTATTGCATTCTCCTGTTGCAATATAATTATAATTTGGTTAACTAATGTCGGGTATCACCGTCTCAAAATTTCATGAACTCGTTCCAGTTATTGAGAATAAAGATCCGCATCAATCACCCGCACGTTTGGAACAAACTCCAAGTGAATCACACCTTCAGAATTCCATCAGACACAGAACATTACTTTGGGGCCGAACTGATTTTTCTTTAACGATGACTTTGGCAGGTTAGCGGGGATCAAGCTACTGTTTTGAAGCATCAGGGATATGGTAATATACACATTTTTCATAACAAGTGACAATTCTCCTGACGAACCTATCATCCATGGGATTACGGGTAAACTGACAACGGATATCCACTCTACGTTCAGCCTGTTGAGGTGTCAGTTCGTGAGGTACAGATTTACAGCTTCTGTATAATTTTCCAAGTGTCTTAATGTAGCGATGTATGCTATCTTTTGATGCACCAAGTTCTTCTGAAAGCCGACGGGTGCTTTTTTTGATTTTCAATCAAAACTTGGCGTGTAACCTGAATATTCCATATTTAAGGTCTTCCAGCACGTGGTAAATCTTTAGAGGCTGGCCCCATAGCTCAGTCGGTAGAGAACCTGCCTGCCGTACTAGGGATCCCGGGTTCAATTCCCGGCGGTGGGGGTAGGGATCTTTCTCCGACCAAGATAACTCCCCATCTTTCCCAGAGTCTGGAAGTATGAATGACAGGGCGAATGTGTACGTGATCTAATGATTAAGACCAAACGAATACGAGTTAACACCTTCGATATGTTCCAAAGGAGAACGACCACCGATATGACCATTGGAGTTAAAAGCGAGGTATAAATGGAACAAAAAAATCTTTAATGTTTTCGTCTCCATTGTTGAAACGTTGGAAACATTGTTGTGCCACACGCTCACTAACGACACCTTCTCCTTCCACTTCACACATCCTTCGAGCTGCGACAGCGACTTTATAATCTTGTTTTCTGTAGTGTTTTAGGACTTAAAGTTCAAACTTTATCTCCATTTTGTGATTGTTTATTAACAAATAAAGACTGATACATGCTCGTGAGGTACGCAACACTAGCCTTGGTAAACAGTATTACCACACCAAAGAAACGCAATAAAATTTCCAAAGCATAAAAATAAAAGAAAAACGATATTACTAATGTGACAACTAATCTTTTAAAAATGTCTTTTAAATCTTTACTTACTCTTTTACTCTCTCTACCATATTTACAGTTAGTAGAAGTATTGCTTCCTGGTTATGCAAAGGGAACCATCACACGTTTCATATAATACATTGTCTCGATTGACACGTGTCTGTGATAATTGTTTGCACAAGAATGAGTAAATCCAACTTACTCATATTTTTAAGTTCAAAAGTTACATCATTTTTAAATGCATACTTTTCACACATGACGTTTTTAAAAACTAGTTCGTATTTTTTATGAGAGAGCCTTCTGATATTAATACAATATCAAAGAATCTGTGTAAACAAATTATGTGCTTATTTGTACATATAATTGTTTTGGAGTTGCTTGCTGTATTTATTATTATGTACAATTAATAGCGCGTAACTGGGTATAATAAAGTACTCATTTGTGATCATCGGCTGGCATGATAATATATTTATCCTCTAGTAAATAATCTAATAAACTGGTCCTCTAGAATTTCTTAGGGTTTTAAATTGCTGTTAATTACCTCTGTTTCCCCACGCACTCTTATATATTTTCTTAAACAGAAAACATCGTTAACATTAATATTGTAACAAAAGCACACAAGAGGAAATTTAGCTTAACTCAGTTTGTCACCAAAATCGTTGTCCCAAAGCTAACTTCAGTTACATTCTGTTTTTTACAAATACACAGGTAAACACGTCTCTTTAAATACTGTAATTGTTGAAATACAAACAGGATGATGTTCTTCTTGCGTTAACCGCCAGTTTACATAACCCGAGCGTGGTCTTTGGACACAATGATCTGTCGATAATCGATTACAGATCTTCGTAAGGTCATTAAACATGAAGGAAAAGAGGGGACTTTTACAAATACAGGTTTCTTTATCACTTTAAATCCCAGGTAGTTAATGAAAAGTTCAATAATGCATTTTGTTCCTCCTGTGAACCAAGATATGGCATTTTAGTCAAAATAGTTGGCTACTTTTGAGCAGATAAAAGATAAAAAATATCTTCCATGAAGCCACTACATATCAGAATAAGGGAAACATATTACATGCCATTTTGTGCTCCAGTACAATTAGCAAAGTTCCAAAATGTGTTGATGGTTTGATGCAGGAGGAATACGAGGTATTGTCGATGTATCGACATTTCATTGCAGCTCGACATTTTCTGTAAAAAGTCCATTGCACACCTCATCTCTTTGAGAGCTGGGGGAGGAGTATCTTTCCAAAATCAATCCAGCAATAGCAGCTAGGTTGTGGTGGTAATTGAATTCTCGGCTTCTACTGCCTTTAATGACAGGAACATGTGGGTTTCCACACCGTGCTCTCAAATTATGTAGATCGCCAAGAGTTGGTCTCACCATGGTAATGACTCCCACATTTGTAGGCATTTCAGCGTGTTAAACCGGATGCTTGCTGAGTAATGTAACTGAATGATCGACAATTTCAAGCTGTCGTACAGTACCACGCTTTATCAGTACAGTTGGTATTCGTTAGAACTGGTAGAATGAACATTTCATTAAGTTTTCTTTAGTGGAAATTTCCACATAGCTGGAAGTGTTCTTGAAATAATGCTTTTAAAACTTTGCTATTAATACTGCAAATAAAATTAGATAAATTCTACCCTCCCGTTTGTTTTCCCCCGAAAACAGGAGAAGGCGCACAGTGCAATTGCCGACAGTCAATTGTCACAGACATGCGGTTCCTCATTTGGGATAAGTGCTGCAAATTTTTGTTACGGTGATCAGATTTACCATCAGAAAATGAATCTCGGGCGAAGCCGCATGCATTTAAGATAAGGAACCATAAACTTACAGGCATGTGGTGCATGTGAACTAAAATATATACTGTTAATAACTGATGTGATTAAACACGTAACAACGTATCAGGCTCTCCCATTGTAATTCATGCCACCCCTGTCGGTCATTTCTGAGATTCTTTCAACTCTCTTGTTCCTGAGGCAGGTATTATCATCCAGTCGAGGTATGAGATGCTCCTGGTCACAATCATGATCCTCAATAGCACAAAACTTTTTTAGGTTATGAATCATTTTGCAAAACAAAACAATGAATCAATACAAACATATGTTAGGGAACTAATATTGATTTTATTAAATAGCATTTGTAAGCACTGTAATGTAATTTCAGTATTGTAGTATTTTATTAAACATTCGTAAATACATCTGGAATGAAATTGTTTTCTTTCTTTCGCTGTTTAAAATCGATACCATCGATTAACAGAACAAAGGATATGCTACCTTTCTTTGGTTAAACGAGGTTGTTTAGACTCAAAGGATTTTCAACGTGGGTCGGGAAGTTGTACACGTGTAGTTTCATCGACCGGGACACGGGATGGCCCTTCATTAAACGCTATTCAAAATTATTCAAGTTCTTGTGACCAACAACGCGGACTGTCACTTCCTGTGTGAGACAGTAAATTCATCAAAATCTGTCTACTCTACTAAATATATGTTGTTCGAGTTAGGATACGTGGGTGACAATTGAACGAACACTGAAATATGTAATCCAGATCTACTTATAAAGGAATAGATGAATTAATATATCCGTGATGTAGAATGAAAATATGAAATGCTGATTTCAGGAATTGTTAGCATTAGGTTATTGCTGTTAAACAATGATAGGATTGCCCAATAGTAATTTCATTTACATTTACCTATATTTAGTTTTCTCTAAATAGCCTGTGAAGCCCACTTTATTCCCATACAGAACAACAGCCAAAATGTTAAATCCTTTAAAGGTCCGGTTGCATAAAATATAATCTAAGTTCAAGTATATGAAAATGATCTTCACTCAAGCTGAACTTAGAATTTTGGTTGTATAAACATTGATCTAAGTTCATGGTCTCTTAATCTAAGATCAAATCTAACCAGGGGCGGCTTCTGAGGTAGTGCCCCTGTGCCATGGCACCACCTGAATGAAAACGAAAGAAATATAAGTGTATAAGAATTGCGCAAAAAGGATTGTTTATGAGTAGTTGCTCCTCGTGTGAATAGGTGCGTTAAACGCAAGCGCGCTCTCTTGGTTGTTTTCCGTAACTTGGTGCCGATTCCAGAACGGCACCATCTACGCTCATAAGCGCCTGTTTAAGGGGTAGGACGTCTGCTTATATACGGCTTCTTATGGGAGAAGGTAGTGCCGAGATTGCTCTGGCGCATAACTTACGCTATGTCCGTTAGAGTGCAGTAAAGCACGAAACTTCAGAGAACCACGATCCTGCCACCTAGCGAAAGACAATGGTAAGAATACATTTCGCGCTATACCTTCCTGTAATGCACTATCACCATCCTACTGCAAGTTAATGCTGAGAAACTTCAAAACGCAAATTAATGCTTAATGAAATCAGTTGTAGAAACACAACACATAGATATCCTTATAACTAAAATTAATTGTATTTCAATGTGAATATAGTATTAGATTTTAAAATTAAGAGACAGCATTTCAACATGTGCATATTTCACAGCAGCAGGTTTGTTGGTACAACATAAAACCCGCATGTGTAGCATGTGTTGGAGACATGTTTTCAAAACAATGGTGGAGTAGTTCTGTACATGCTCCTGTAGTGTTGTAGTTCATCGTGAGCACGGATTTTTAAAACAGCGTTTAGTGTTTTTCCTTTAAGTTAAAATACAATTGTCTGTTAAAGTTACGAACATGAACAAGGCGCGTGAATTACTGAAAACTCCATAATAGGATGGATTATTAATAAGATTACCTAAATCGTTCGTAATTGGTACACATGTGTATATTTTAGCAACCCTCATTTATTTATGGCACCATCAATACAATGCCTCACCAGCCGCCCCTGAATCTAACTGTAAATTTTCTCCAGTTAACTTGATTGAACTTAGATCAGCAGAACTGCAGAATTTACACAATAGCTTCTGAGAAGAAATAAGTAGTGCAGCTTTAAATAAATAGTAAATAAAGCATTTTGCATAAATAACTAGCCTCTTTATTTCACAAATGTATGTTAAATATGCATTGTTTGTGTTCATAACCTATACATTTGTGTTATTTTCAGAATTCAGATTACTCTGATATCTCTGATGATTAGAATTTTCAATTTGAAAGGTCTCCTCGTGTTTTCCAAAATAGAGGAAATTCCATCTCAGAACTAAATGACAGAAAATTCAAAATAAGATTTCGACTATCAAAGCATGTAGTTGAAGAACTGGAGCATAGGCTACATGCACAGTTTACAACACAAACCCTGAGGAATTATGCACTCAATCCCAGGGGCGGCCGGTGAGGCACTGTATTGACGGTGCCATAAATAAACAAATAAATAAAATAAATAATGAATGAATAAATAATAAACAATAAATGAATGAATAAATAAATAAGTAAATACATAAATAGGGGTTGTTAAAATAAATATGTGTAACAAATTCGAACGATTTAGGTAATCTTATCAACAATCCATTCTATTTTATAATATACTGTACCAAACAGGGAAACGGAAATAGATATTTATTACATCCGTACTCTTGTTACGCAAAGGTGTAACGAGCACAGTAAAAGTTTGATAATACAGTTCATGGAGAATGTGATATACGATTTCGTGACAGAGAGACAGTTATTTTACGTCCCGTGTTTTACTGCACTCTAGAGGATAAAGCGTAAGTTATGCGCCAGAGAAATCTCGGCACCACCTTCTTCCATAAGAAGCCGTGTATAAGCAAACATTCTAGGCCTTAACACAGACGCTTATGAGCGTAGATGGTGCTGTTCTGGAATCGACGCCAAGCCACGGAACACAACCAGGACAGAGCGCTTGCGTTTTAACACGCCTATTCACACGAGGGAGCAGATACTCAGAAACAACCTCTTTGCGCAATTCCTATACACTTCTCTTTCTTCCGTTTTCATACAGATGTGCCATGGCACAGTGACACTACCTCAGAAGCCGCCCCTGCTCAATCCAATATTTATGATCCTGCTCACATTACGGTTCTATGCAACTGAAAGCTTCCAAATGGCGACTGGGGATATATTTAATATAAATAAAGGGACTGCGTTTAGAACAATACACAAAGTGACAAATGGAAGAGGGTGAAATAAGAAAATTTATGTGAGATTTAAAGTTAGCGGAACGCATCTTCTCGTTTGCTTGAACTTCTATTTTTATATACAAATGTAATAATTTGTAACTTAAAACTTCACTTATCTTCAATTTTTTGTTTATATTTTCCAGCTCACAGTATTGTAAACATACGAAAATGAAAAAGATGTACATTGAGCATATAATGGAAATAAAGTAAGTGAAATGATCAACTTTTGATAAATACTGTTTCAATATGGAGTAAATCCTTATACCGTTTATTTAAAATAACATTATTTCTAGGACAAATAAGCATAAAGCGAAATATTTATTTAGTTTTTGTTATGTCTAGATTGGCTTCTCTGTGCAGTTGAATTAAACAGAGTCGAGTAATTCCGATAATTCTCGAATCCCTTCGATACAGCATGAAAGTTGCACCATGTTTGACAATGTTGCAGCATTTGTTTCTGTGATCTCCGATCAGTACTGAACGACGTTATTCATCTGATCTAAGATAGGCATTTTACAACCCACGCGGGTTCGTAAACTTGGTTCAATTTTGATCTTAGATTATAAATGAACTGCAGTTAGTGATTTTTATGCAACCGGGCCATAGTGATTTATGAATTAGAATTGGACAACGCTTTATGGTCCGTGTGCTCAGAAAGGATAGGACCTTTTAATGGTGAAATAATTACCACACTTTGAGGTTACCTTAAACACACAAACATTTACACATACAAAATTGCTTTCTCATAACAATATCTGACTGTGATGATGTCAAGGCGCTCAATGAAAACTGTGTTTTACGTGGCGGAGCTGCTCGGTTCATTTCGTTTGATAAAGTACGCAAATTGCAAACCTAGTTCAAAAGGGCACTGCCGCAGAGTCGTTAGGACAAACAAACTAGAACTGAGAAAAGCCAGCAATGTCCGTGGTTAAGGACGAAACACAAAGACGGCATGGAGACAAATTGACAACCAGCCTTGTTCGTGACAAGACTCGCACCCACGACCGCTAATCTTGTTACGAGTTTGTCTGCCATGAGCAGTCGACCATGACCAAAGTTCTCCTCGGGAAGTTTTGGTCTACACATGCTAACTCCTTCACAGAAGACAACCAGCAGGAGTAGAAGAAAATGAGAAAAGAAAGTTTAAACCATTGACGTGGTTGCCTGAAAGCTGCACCCGTATCGTAAATGTAATTTGGGTCCTTATCTAAATTTATAAACAAAAGCGGGTGATGATTTTGGATCCCTTTCATTGTGGAGGTGGAAGAACAAAATTAAGCCAGCACTTGTCATAGACTTTCTGCTTTATTCTCTTGTTTATTTCATTTCATTGCATTTTAATCAACGAGATTTTTTTCCCCAACTGAACTGAACATCTCATTCCGTTCATACTCCAGCGACCAGGTTAGTAACGCTCCTGTGCATTGAAGTTTGTTGTTTTTCTCTTAGAACCTCACTGCACTGAGCAGATATGATGATGATGATGATGATGATGATGATTTTTTGTTATTGTAATTTACGTCCTCCAACGTTAAGTCATATCGGACAATGAATGGGTGAAATGATGCTCAAATGAGCCCAGGGTCCATAGAGCTTAGAGTTACCCGACATTCCTCTGTCAGGCCAAGGGAAAACCCTGGGAAAAGCCGTATCCAGATAACTCACCCTGACCGAGATTCGAACTCGGGACCTCTTGAACGTGAGGCAGACACGCTACCATCTACGCTACCGAGGCGGGCATGATGGTGATTATTATTATTATTATTATTATTATTATTATTATTATTATTATTATTATTATTATTATTATTATTATTATTATTATTATTATTATTATTATTATTATTATTATTATTATTATTATTATTATTATTATTATTATTATTATTATTATTATTATTATTATTATTATTATTATTATTATTATTATTATTATTATTATTATTATTATTATTATTATTATTATTATTATTATTATTATTATTATTATTATTATTATTATTATTATTATTATTATTATTATTATTATTATTATTATTATTATTATTATTATTATTATTATTATTATTATTATTATTATTATTATTATTATTATTATTATTATTATTATTATTATTATTATTATTATTATTATTATTATTATTATTATTATTATTATTATTATTATTATTATTATTATTATTATTATTATTATTATTAATTATTATTATTATTATTATTATTATTATTATTATTATTATTATTATTATTATTATTATTATTATTATTATTATTATTATTATTATTATTATTATTATTATTATTATTATTATTATTATTATTATTATTATTATTATTATTATTATTATTATTATTATTATTATTATTATTATTATTATTATTATTATTATTATTATTATTATTATTATTATTATTATTATTATTATTATTATTATTATTATTATTATTATTATTATTATTATTATTATTATTATTATTATTATTATTATTATTATTATTATTATTATTATTATTATTATTATTATTATTATTATTATTATTATTATTATTATTATTATTATTATTATTATTATTATTATTATTATTATTATTATTATTATTATTATTATTATTATTATTATTATTATTATTATTATTATTATTATTATTATTATTATTATTATTATTATTATTATTATTATTATTATTATTATTATTATTATTATTATTATTATATAAAACAAGGCTGGCGAGCTGGGCACCCGAAGTGTGAAATGCTTTACCTACCCCTACATTTACGCCTTCCTCTTTCCTTCTATCTGACTGGTAAAGAGATAGGTGACGTGTGCCATAGTGACAGTCATTTGGGTTTTCGTCATTTGGGTTAAAGTTCTTTTGTGACGTCATCAAATTACTTTGGAACACAAGAATTGGCTAGGAAAATACTGTCACCAGGCATTATTTTGCTGCTGCTGAGAGAGAAGTGGGGAAAGAAAGAGACAGAAGGTTCCCCAAGCCACGCCCACGCGCGCTAGCGCTGAACGCTTGCCGAGAGGGAGAGAGACGGAAATAGTCTGAAATTCCTCGCTGCGCCGTGAAAGGCCGTGAAGGTTCTGCAACTTTCGAGAAACAATGGCTGGAGGTATAAATAAGCGACAAGGGACGTGTTAGTTAGTTGCCAGTCAGCTAATGGAATTGTAAATTGAGTGTGCAGCTGTGTGGACGTGTGGAAGACGACCTTGAAGTTTGCATTTGTGTATGTTACGTAATTATGCTGCTGCAAAGGGCTGTACAAAGTGTCTTTCTATGGAAATAAAGAGCATTTTGAATTTCTGCAAACTAGACTTTTAATTTTATGAACTCACAAAGTCACAATAGAAAGGGAATTAATGACATTGGAGAATGGGAATTTTGGACGTATTGACAGTGCTAAACGGTTTATATTGGAGTTATGGGACAAATCGCTCTCTTACCACATTACTGACCCTAGTCAAACTTAGACAAGCTGACGAAAGCAGTTCTGTAAAATTAACATGTTTATTACCGTTGTTTTGTTATACAATAGTTGTTATGCAGTTATAATTATCTCCCGTATGCTGCTAACGACTTTTAAATATTTTCTATACCATATTCTCAAAAATAAACATCACAGTCTATCTGAAAATTGCATTGAAATTATTAATAATGTACATTGCTAGAGAGGTCATGTTTCCGGCAGTAAGGTGTACAAATCCAAGCAATAGTTTCCTAAACTGCACAGGGGTATACCTATTGCTCTGAAGGTTTATAGGCTCCAGGACGAAATGCCTTCTCAGGATGAACCTCGTAATGTATCCAAAGTTAGTAAGACATTACAAAACTGTGCTGTACCATACCATCGCGAAGGAAGAAAAGGTACTTGTTCTCCAAGGCCCGATCAAACATTTCTTCTTCACTTACGTTGCACCTGCAAGCCACCACTGCGCTGTTATAATGCCTTCCCACCCCTGATATAAGATTAACTCCCATAAAGCAAAGTTTATTAAATTCGCTGAAAAGTTTCCTATTAGTCAAAGTAAACATTAGTCTTATATGCTATATGTATATATTTGGGCTACCTTTAACCCTGTTTTTACCCTGCCTTATGTATAATTTATATACCAGTGAGCACCGCGTGGAGATCTACTTCACTCCCTAAACCTACTAGCTAGCTTCAGAACATCTTTGTCAGGGTGCTCATGTGTACATAAGCGCACAAGAGCTCGCCTCACATTCAAACAGGTCTCAAGTTCGAATCTCGTTCAGGGTGAGATATCTGGATAAGGTATTTTCGGGGTTTTCCTTTATCCCGAAAGACGAATGTTTGGTAACCCTAAGCTCTATGGACCCTGGGCTCATTTGAGCATAATTTAATCCATTTCATGTTGCTCACATACAAACTGTTACCTACACACATACACACACAAGAATCTTTTTCTAAAAATGCCCTTTTTGTTAAGGCAGTCTAACATGTACTCCAGTAATGAGTTTTTAAACTAACAGAAACTAAAAATAATTACCTACATAGGAATATGTAGCTGGAAACTTATACACATATTAAGAAAATATACTAATTACCTGCACGTTTTGGTTTTCAGTCATTATTTGAAATATGGTATATCCGACATTGTGGTTAGGCTTTTAAATTTCAGTGACGAATTAGTAATTTAGTTTATATCTTCTTGCTTTTGAAATTATTGTATAGTTTTGTGCTGGGTTTTGTATGAATCTCCCCTTATTCCTTTTAATTACAATTTCGTGCATTTCAATTAATGGAGGAAAAATCCTCTAAAATTCACCAAAATAATGTGAAACATCGGCGGAACTTTTGCTGTCAGCTTTTATTAATACTTAAATGATTCCTACGAAAACAGAAGAACAATTTCACACCATTAGAAACACTAATGGAGCTGCAAGGTTGAACCTCAGAGACCTTACGTAATAGATACTTTGGAAAGGAGTAATGGGACATTTAAAGTTTGAATTTAAAGTTTATGGTTTGCAGAGTTATGAATATTTATTACAGTAGGGTTTCCCAAATGAATGGATTACAGACTGTTTACCAAACTTTGAGTACACAACTTATGTAAATAAGTTTGTCCTTGTAAGAATGACAACAGTACAGTACAGTATTTTTGAGAAAGTAATTAATTTGTTTTAGCGCAAACTCCATAAAAATCTTCTGTTTATATCTCTCTGTCTGTCAGCTCTCAGTGTTTATACAACACGCGATCCTTTGTCACTTCCCAGTTACTGCATTTACGATGCTACCAATTTCCATAGAGGTATTAAAGTTAATGTTGCGATAATCTGTGGTGCTTTTTATGACGGAAGACAAGCGAAGATAGCAGGAACATCTAGTAGGCAGGAACAAATGACAGTCTATTCAAATCTTATCAGTCACACGAGGTTAATTCTTCTCCTTCGTTATATGTATATGTAGGTAGACCAAAATATCTTCTTTGGCCAACGTTTTCCGTCCATTTCATGCATTATTCCTAATATTTTTATTTTGCTATTTTTAGTATCTACATTTCTAAGTATTCGAAGACTTCATTGCTTCATCTCTAATACCTTTTAAAGTAATTCTGAAAGAATGGCACAAAATACAGTTACCTAGCACTTAATTTTACTTTTGATTCCACCGTTGCCTAATCACAGTAAGCAGGGGAAGTATTCTGTATGAATATACGTGTTTCGAGGTCCCGTGAACATACAAAAAGTCCGTTTTGTGTGTATATCTTGAACAACTAACTCGAAAATGGTAAAGAGGAAATTGGATATTTAAATACAGTAACCATCAAGGGTGCTATATGAAGATTTTCTAGAAAATACATCTATTTTATTTTGCATCGGAAAACATTTTAATATTTTTTAATTTTCTTAAAAATGGCTAACGATGTTGACTAAATCATTTTATGTTTAAGATGCTTACGTTAGAAGTAAAACGTATATATTGAATTTTCTGGGAATAGGTTGTGAAGTTCTCTTCATTCGGATTTCAACCGGTAAACGTTAAAAAATAAACAAAGGCATTACATAAAAATGCAGGCTCTAGCATACTATTAAGCAATATTTTACATTTTGGCGTTGGCGTATAGCCTACGATGGAGTTACGTCGCCATTGCTGTCTGGTAGTGTGTGGGGCAAGAGAGACCCACCTTCCTTCAGCGGGCAGTAGCTGACGTCACGAGCTGATGTTTCAGTTGTTTCTCGAGACGTCAAGGAAACATGGAACTTCAAGTCCAGTAAATGGTAGTTTTTAAACATTGGGCGCCTAATAGTCCCTTCGTATCCATAAGGAAATGGGTAGCGAATGTCTTTATATAAACATTTATTTGGCAGTTGGGAGTAGATATTAGAATACCGGAATTTGTAGATGCTATAGAAAAATAAAGGAGCAGTTCAAAATAAAGATTGGAAAAAGTAATATAAAGGTAACATTTTTTTTTTCATTTGTTTATTGATTATGTAGACTTTCCTTCCAATGTCACGATGCTTTGTATTCCATCTCTATATATTATTTTAGTTTCTCTACTGCTAGTTTGTTCAAGTTTAGGAATGTAGCTGTTTTATTGTTTTCCAAACTGTAGTTTAATGTTAAAAAGATAAAAATCAATGTTGAGAAATCCTAAGGTCCAACACCATCATTTGTTTTTCAAGTTAAAGCCCCCGATATGATCATAGAACTTAAAGTGGCTATACAAATGAAACTATTATTAAAACAAAGAAAAACACAGATGGCCCACAACCCTTTTTTAAATTAATGTGCTACTATGTTAACACATACTGGACGATGAATGAAATGGGTGAAATGATTCTAGATGAGCTCAGGGTCCATAAAACTTAGTTTCTTGACACTCATCTTTCAGGATAAGGGAAAGCCCTGGAAAAAACCCTTATCCAAGAAACTTACCTGAACTGATATTCGAACTCGGAACATCTTGAATGTGAGGCAGACACGCTACCACCTACGCTACAGAGGCTGGCCTGGTCAACAGAAGTTGTGTACTTTGGTTACAACGTCATTTTCAAATATATGGAATCCCAAAAGTGAATTTGTGAGGAACTCTTAATACAGAACTTTTGTGTCAAATATAAGGCGTTATATCCAAGATTTAGCTAATCTGTGTAGAAAGTAAAGCAATCATTCTTTTATATCTTGTTAATCCATGGCCTGGAGAGAGATAGAGATAGAGAGAAAGAAGAAGGTAAGAAAACAATGACTTTCCATCATTTGAGAGAAAATCGTTCAGGGAAAAAAAAAAGAGTTTGACACAAACCTTAACGATATCTACATTTTTGTTGTAAGGTTTTGTATATTTCTTACTATTTATCAGTTATGCAAAAGTTATTCAGATTGAAGTGCACTTCGGAACTTACTCCCAGAAATTTCAAGATATACATACTTTAAGCAAAATCCTTAAAGATGTTTTTGAGAAAATTAAAAAAAAATGTGAAAAATATTCCATATTGTGACTGTGGGTTCGTAGAATTAAAAGTTTTGTTTGCAGAAATTTAACATGCTCTTTATTGCAGTAAATAGTAACTTTGTACACCCCTTGCAGCAGTAAAAAGATGTGACATATACAATAGCAGTCTTCAAGGTCGTCTCGTTCTCAGCTGCACGTAAACAAACGAAAGAAATAACTGCGTTACACTTCAAATGTCAACTGTCGCAGTAACCATCACACAACTACGCAATTAACAACTGACTGCTCTCTTTTATATATTTTACGTGGAAGGAAAAAATGGATTTACCCACACCAGCCCATTGGGCTGGTGACATAGGAGTCACCGCTCCGGTGAGGCCACCGGAGCGGAATACCTACTAAAAAACCTTCCACTGTCTAGGGCAGTAGCCCTGGTGAAGTTGGCTGGTTCCGCTCAATGGCACCCAGATTCAGAAGTGGTGTTGATGGCAGCCGCGAACCGCATGGAGTGTTGAGGGGGACAGACGTCTTGACAACTAGGCCCTGAGGCCCACCGTTCGTTTCAAAAGGTGGCATTCTTCCTATATTGCTCCGTGGTGATCGATGTAGGTCTCGTGAGGACCTGTATCTAACGGAGGGTATCGGCGTGGCAGATCTGGTGGTGGCGTCCCTCGGGTGCGGTTGTCTCTGCGGGGCGCAGGGGCCCCTTGCATGGGTGCTAGTGCCCTTGCGAGGTCTTTGATGTTGTCAGTGATGGAGTTCTGATGCATCCTGAGAGCTCCCTCGAGCTTAGCTGGCGTGAAGAGGCGTGTATCGTTGATGTAGCCTACTATTTTCTCCAACTTGGCCTCGCATTAGGCCAGAGCTTCTGAACTGCCGTCAGTCTCCCGGGTACCGCGCTGCGAAGTCTGGGTGGCCTCCTTTACCTCGTCCAAAGTGCGAAGTAGGGTTTGCTCCCATGTTGCTACCCACGCAGTCAGCTCCGTGATTGCTGTCTGCGTGTCCTGGAGTGTTGTGCTGAAGTTCTGGAGTAGTTGTGTGGCTTTCTCTGTAGTGGCGTGTGACGTTTTGATATGTTGGAGTAGCTGTGATGTGTGAGGGCTTTGACGTAGGTGAGATGTTGTTGTGTGCTCTCTAACACCTTACGGGGCGTTTATACCTCCAGTCATTGTTCTAGAATGCAGACCTTCGATAACAATCGCGACGCAGCGGGAAATTCCAGACTTTCTCTCTCTTGGCAAGCATCCAACTCGCATGTCCCTTTCTCTCTCTCTCTCTCTCTCTCTCTCTCTCTCTCTCTCTCTCTCTCTCTCTCTCTCTCTCTCTCTCTCTCTCTCTCTTTGTAATTTACGTCTTCCAACGTTAAGTCATATCGGACGATGAATGGATGAAATGATGCTTAAATGAGTCCGGGGTCCATGGGGCTTAGAGTTACCCGACATTCGTCTTACAGGATAAAACCTTATCCAGGTAACTCACTCTGACCGAGATTCGAACTCGAGACCTCTTGAACGTGAGACAGACATGCTACCACCACGCTACCAAGGCGGGCGCTGTCTCTTTCCTGCCCACGCGTAGCTTTGGTTTTGGGGCAGCTCCAACAAACCTATGCGATCGGAGACAGTATAAGGGATTCCCTGTTTGTGGTGGGGGCATTTCTTGAAAAAATATCCTTATCGCTTCTTTCAGAGGTACTAACCTTAAATACTGACTTTTCTATTTATCCGAATTTTCGATTTTGAAACTGTTCACATACACACACACACACACACACACACACACACACACACACACACACACACACACACACACACACACACACACCACACACAGCAATCTTCTTCAAAACATATTTTTGGGTGTGGATTTAGGATATACTTTTTCGTGGATTCTCTATATTGAATTTTTGGGGCGCAATTGAGTACTTTCATTAAGTACGTTGGAGGGAAATTAAAAACAATGTAATTTATACAATAATTTATCCCCAGTTACATTCTTCTAATATTTCGGTGATCTACTTAACTTATGAAATAAGCATTATTAACAAGTATTATTAACCATTATTACTGTAAACGCTCACAAAAGAAACATATAATTGGGCAGGGCTGCAAGGTTCTACGTGTCTTCTAACACTCTTTATTTTAGAGGCACTATGTGTCATTTTCCCCTTCTATGTTACTACTTACAACAAGGGGAGAAAATATGGTATCCAGCTAAAAATTAGATGCCGAAATTTCACTGGTCCACTCAATCCTTTCGCTCAAAAAAGTAATTATATTCATTTCTGGCAACATTTTGGTATCAGATTTTTTGAGTAAAATGTAATACTTCTTGTATTTATTATTCAGTGGTATGAAAAAGACCGAACTTTATACTGTGATATTATAATTTACTTTTCTTCTCCAGATTGTAAAGGAGTATTTACTTTCTAAAACAACCACGCCGTAAAACTAATATTATTGATGTAAGAACTCGCAGAATGTATTTTGTTTTTCTGCTGGAGGTTCTTAATAAAGCAGTTGTCGTATCTTGTGGTAGCTTAGGTTACATAGCTGGCAATTCAACTGTTTTTCATATCTTGAAGTTAAATAAATATAACGATATGTTACGTAGTATAATGGAAGTGTGTCGCTCCCTCTGCTGGAGTGGTACAAAGCGTTGCCGCCTTTATCTGTCATCTGCCCTTGTCTTGTAGCTTCACTGACAGCTGCTCGTAAGATGTTCAATCGAAACTTCCCAGTTAGTCCTAAAGCTTCATGAGTCTCAGTGGATCTTGTTCCAGATTTACTTACCCCACAAAAAGTGTGCAGAGATATCCTGGGGTGGGACTTAGGTCCTGCAACTTCAATTTGGAAACAATGCATGAGCTCGTAAACACCCCTAAAGTTTGTAACTTCTGGCTTTTGGAAGCACAACAGCTTTGGACTAAACCACTAGAGATCAAACATAAACTTGCATGTAAGAGCTCAGCTTTAATGTAAGTTACAATGGAAAATAATTAGTAACGAATGAGCTTTATTAAAAACACGATCGAAGCTAGATCAATGATTCTTAATACTTCCTTTTAGAAGAGGCATATCATTTGACAAATTACATTTTTACATGTGTAATAAGCAAATAAGGTATAGTGTTATACCCAGAAAGTCGATAACCAAAATTTCATTCGAAATAAATACTTCTGTTATGAAGTTCCTTCAAATGAAAAACAAATAGTTGAAAATTGCCCTTGTGTATGTGTCAACAGCATAACTGTCCACCTGTGTAGTTAGATGGTAGCGTGTCTGCCTCAAATTCAAGAGGTCCCGAGTTCGAATTTCGGTCAGGGTGAGTTAATTGGATAAAGTTTCTTCCAGGGTTCTCCATTGTACTGAAAGACCAATGTCTGGTAACTCTAAGCTGTATGTACCCTGTACTCATTTGAACATCATTTCATTCATTGTCCGATACGACTTAACGTTGGAGGTTTTCCCTTATCCTGAAAGATGAATGTCTGGTAACGCTAAGCTCTATGAACCCTGTACTCATTTGAACATCATTTCATTCATCGTCCGATATGACTTAACGTTGGAGGTTTTCCCTTATCCTGAAAGATGAATGTCTGGTAACTCTAAGCGCTGTGTACCCTGTACTCATTTGAACATCATTTCATTCATCGTCTAATATGATTTAACATTGGATATTTTCTCTTATACTAAAAGATGAATGTCCAGTAACTCTGAGCTCTATGTACCCTGTACTCATTTGAATATCATTTCATTCATCGTTCGATAAGATTTAACGTTGGAGGTATTCCCTTATTCTGAAAGCTGAATGTATGGTAACTGCAGGCTCTAGGTACCCTGTACTCATTTTAACATCATTTCATTCATCGTCTGATATGACAACGTTGGAGGACGTTAATTAAAACAACAGCATAACTAAAAAAAAATCGTTTATTTAAATTCAGCCTATTGCAGGGATGCGAAGATTTTCATCCTCAAGGAAATACCTGCACCGCAGACCACCCTTTAGCTAAAAAATTTGATTAAATTACCATATGTTTCTGATATAACGTTCATTCTATGGTTTAGTTTTCCTTTTTGATTATCACTTAAATGCTACTTAACCTGCAATAAAAGAAGTTCGACAGATGTTCCTTTTTTTCAATTTACGTGAAGTGGGTATAGGAATAAGCAGTTCTAAGAATAGCTTGTACAAGAGTCAATACAGAAAGCCATGTGAATGTAATATATTAGGATATCGTTAGCCGTTTTTTGAGAAAACAAACAAATTAAGAGGTGTTCCATGGAAAGAGTAATTTGCTGTTGGGAGAATTTTTGGAAGGTCTTCCAGTTACATTTTTGGAAAACGTATAAGTGGCATTTCAATGTTTGTATTTACTTGACTCTTCGTTATTGAATGATGATGTTCGTACACACACATACACACACACACACACACACACACGCACACACACACACACACACAGAAGAACCTTTTCGTTAAACTTGTGTTTTTTTATTCCGTGACTCTGAAAAATATATGTTTGCTGAAATATTAGTATCTTATTTTTAGCTCCATGTGCATGGTAGGATAATTTAGTTAATTGCTGATAATCAGTATAAAGAAATATTTGTAGCTACCTTAATAAACGATCATTTCACTGATATGAAATACTGTAACTGTTGTTTCATCTTCCTCGCAACGTTAAAAGATACTCAGCACGACGCAGCCTCTTCTTCTGAATAGCTCACTTGCTGGAAAACTAAACGCATCTTGAATCTCTTTCAGTAACGCACTCATCGCACTGCGTCACGGACTGTATTTTTCGCCACCCCAGAAACACTTTCAGTAACTTACTCGCAACAACCCTAACAACTCTGTGAGACTCTGGCTTCGCAACACACAGTTACAGAATGTTTGAGATGGAGGAACTAATAGAAGATTCTAAAGTCTGATTTTTTAAAAGAAGGTACGTGAAGATCCTCTGTTTCTCCACATGGAGAGCTGCAATGTTGCCTATAAGCAGATAGTAAGTTACGCATAACCTATATATATATATATACAAGGGGCGTCCAGAAAGTAAGTTCTGTTTCATTTTATCTCCACTGCAGCGCTGCGATCGCAGTTCCGCACATGCGCGGTAGACGCTCTATTAAGGAGAAGAAACGTGCGACATTGTGAGATCGCTGTCAGCCACATACGCTTTGTTGTGCTTGTTTACAATGTCGGTGTTGATTGAAAATCCCGCCGCTTGTGAAATCAGATCTGCGATTCGTTTTCTGTATGCTAGGAAAGTGAAAACAATTGAAATTTATCAGCAAATTTGCGATGTCAAAAGGTGTTGTATTTCTTCACGACAACGCACGACCACACATTGCAAATGCGACGAAAACCATCCTACAGGGATTTGGCTGGGAGGTGTTTGACCAAGCCCCGTACAGCCCTGACCTCGCTCATAGTGACTTTCGTCTGTTTTTTCATCTCAAATCTTTCCTTGGCGGTCAAAACTTCAAAAATGACGAAGAGCTAAAAGAAAATGTTTCCAACTGGTTGAAGACACAGGCGGCAAACTTCTATGAAGAAGGTATACAAAAACTTGTGACTCGTTATGACAAATGCCTGCAAAATTTCGGCAGTTATGTGGAAAAGTAGTTTAAGAGTTGGAACAGTTCCCCTCCTTGTGGGTTGTATTTATATCACACGATGCGGTGACATATCTGAAGTTGGATTCGCCTCTTCGTGAGGTCTACGCCCCACACGCGCAAAAGTTTCGCGCTCCCTCGGTGTGGCGACGCATGTAGAAGCCAAACCTTACCTTGATGTAGAAGCGATGAACTTTTCTTCTAAAAGCCGTGAAGATGATGTTCTCGAAGATTTCTATAAATCCTCTCTCCGGCAGCTGCGGCGAGCGATGAGATGTGAAACTTCTCAGGCGTGGTATCGATACAAAAGGGATTTCACTTTTGGGCAACTATGGAATAAAATAATTAAATTATTTATCGTAGCGTCGCGTCTTTGAAGTATATTTTAAACGTTTACTAAACGTTCATAAATGATGAACTCCAATAGCTTCTAATAGTTTCAAGAAATCTTTTACCGAAAACACGTCTACCCTCTTCGAGAGTTAAAACCAGAAGAAAAAATTTAAGAATAAAATCATTGGTTCTTTTTTCTGTTTTGGTTGCTAAGTTACAGTAATACTTAATTGGTCCTACGTCACAATTTGGGATTTCAATAACTCTAAGCATTTGTTGCATCATCTATATGGCCTGCTTGGTTATTAACTTAAGTTGAATTACAGATGGCCATGTTTACCTAATATGTCCATGTATGCCATATCAGCTTCAGAGTTGTAGAATTTTGTGCAATAAATAATTTTTCTGTATTTGTACACAATTTAATTGTATTACCAAACAGAACTTACTTTCTGGACGTACCACAAGCGTTCGCAGACACACCATCACAAAAACATGCAGATTTAATCTGTATTAGCGTACTTTAAGAACAAAAATAAGTTGTTTTCAGTACACATTCAGTGCGCTGTAGCGTCTTCACGGTGAATTTTTAAAAAATAATTAACCAATATCTGATCTTTCGAGTATCAGTTTTCTGTTGTTTATTTCAGTTTGATGCCTGAAATAAGTTTCCGAGATAATGATGAAGCTAGTCAGTTCAGCATAGAACTTGGAAGCAATCGGATCCTCCAGTGCCGCAGGTGCCTTCTCTCATGAATTCATAGAGTGTGAACGTTTCCCCTGTTTTAAAATTCAGATCCTATATATCGTGGATTCGTTTTTGTTTTTCTCCGAACGTGCTCAGGGCTGGCAGACGTGAATAAACAGTGCACTTACCCATACTAAGTTGGCTGTATCGAAAACCTGCTCACCAATATGCTGCATTTTTTATCACGATTGCTGTACTGTGCTTTGGGAGATTTTCATTGTTCTAATTTCTAATTTAGCTTCAATTCTTCACCAAAACAACTTGTTCTAGATATAGTCAATGTTTTATGAACAAGTTGATAAACCTATAAAGAAGTTCTGATTATAATCAGTTCAAAAGTCTGATGGTGCATTTACATGACTTTCTCTACTCATTTTTGTTAATAGAGATGCAGTTCTGTTAAAAATGTCATATTTCATTGTAATTATAAACGACATACAGTAGATGAAAGTGACATTCATATTGTCTAAAGAGAGTGACAGTGAATAGCGACTTGCCGCTTGAAAAAATTATAGGTATTTCGAAATTCAAACCAATATGAAATAATATCGGCATACAAATGTTTATTGGAAACAAATGGTGTATTTTAAGGACATCTTCATTTTTTTATGTATTAAGATTTTATATATTCCTTACCTTTACTAGTTACGCCGATGTTATTCAGAGTATAATGGACTTAAAATACTCGTTCACGAAAACTCAATACACTATATGCACATTTTTATTATCACATTGTTTATATTTGTAGGCGTTTGACTAATTATATTGTGATTTTGTGGGTTCGTAGGATTAAAAATCTTGTTTCAGAAATTTAAAATGGTTCTTATTTAATTAAAAAGACGCTTTGTACACCGCTTACAGCAGCAAAATGACGTAACACACAAACGCAGTCTTTAAGGTCATCTCATTACACTGCCACACGTAAACAAACAAAAGAATGTACTGCGGTACACTTCAAATGTCTACACAGCTGCTCGCTCAATTAACAACTCACTAGCAAACTGACTCACGCCGCCGATGTTTCAAGGCCTTTCACGGCGGCAACATAAAGAAACAAGTATCCAGACATCTCTCGGCAAGTGTCCAGCGCGCACCACGATCTGTCTCTTTCTTTCCTGCCCACGCGTGATCGGCACTGGCTTGTCGCAGCTCTAACGAAACAAAGCGATCGGAGACAATATTTTTCATGCACACATCTTAAACATATAGGGATTTTAATAAAAATATTGGAGCCATTTTAGAAATAAAAATAAAAACTTTTAATATGTAAAAATAGAAGTTAACAAGTGAAGCAATATAAATATTACAATAGAAAATAAGAATTAGCTATAAACCTCACTTATATTTTTAAGAGATTTGTAAATTCGTCACATATTTATTAATATATTTATTTATATATTTATCACTAAATAAAGAGGAATTTAATAGAGAATATAAATACATTATTAATGCTGCTTTAATTAATGGCTTAATAAAGATCTTAAACAGCAAAAGATTAACAAATTAAATATCAAAGTGTGTAAATTATGTTTCTACCCTTAGAAAACAAGATTATAATTTAAAAAAAATTACTTACCAGCTAGTGAAAGTATTTACAATTTTTTAAAGAATGTTATAATTTTAGTTCTTGAAAATAATATAATATATAGAGTGTACTAAAAACAATACAATTTCCGATAGTAAAAATCTGGCATTTTAACTGATTAGATTGCGACTTGGTTTGATTTGGAAGGACCAAACGTAATTTAGAAACCAGAATGTAGGAACACTTTAGAAATATTAGATATAAATAGATTGATAAATTAGGTTGGCAGATCATTTTTGGTCATTAAAACAAGAAATAAACCAATAAGTTAAGTTATAAAAGCAATTAAATGGACCCATAGATTTAATGTTTTGCAGGAAATGACTATTTAAAAAACAGAAATCGCGTGATAAATTTTGAAATGTCACTAATGATCCTGTCTTTAAGTTTGTTTTACTTTGAAAGTTTGATAATAAGTAGATGTCACTTATCGGATGTAACGATAACAATAGAAATAAACAGATTGATGATGTAAATAAGGATTAACGAAACTAGTCCTTTGAGTTCTGTGAAGAATTTACCAATTTATTAAAATATAATTGAAGTTTGTAGAATATTATATATTTTATTGTAATAAAAACTTTTTATTTAAAATGTTTTCTGGAATGGAGCTTGAAAAACTTCTTAGCACACCTTTAGAAATTGCTATACTTAAATATCGAATTAGTTTGATATCCGACTCTCGTATTTGATATCGCATTAGAAACGGTTATATAGCTGTAGGAGTATTAGAGACAGTTCTAGAATATTCGGCAGGTGGGGAGAAACAGCGATCGAGAACTATCTCGTTACTGATAGTGTTTCTGGTTAGGTAGAGTCAACATGAAAAATTCAATGCCATGGCTGGGATTTGAAGCACGGATCTACTGGTTACCGTCCAGTCGCTCTTACCCATTGAGCTACTATGGCCAACGTGCCGTCATGACATTAAATTCTCCAGTTGACTCGTGTATTTTCCCCGTAGACCACTAGGGGCTCTCGCATTCGAGATACACAGTTTGTGGCGACTTACTGTCATAAGTACTTGAGTACCAGGCTTCATTATTTTAGTTAATTGATGGAAATTAATCATTTCTTCATACTAGCCGTATAACGGTGTATCTCGAATGCGAGAGCCCCTAGTGGTTTACCGGGAAAATATATGAGTCAATTGGAGAATTTAATGTCAGAACGGCACGTTGGCCGTGGTAGCTTAATGGGTAAGAGCGACTGGACGGAAACCAGGAGATCAGTGGTTCAAATCCCGACCATGGCATTGAATTTTTCATGTTGACTGTATCTATCAAAACCCTTAGCCTATATATGGCCTATTGTGGAGAAATGATTAATTTCCATCAATTAACTAAAATATTAAGAGTTAAATGATGAATCTTGGGACTCAAGTACTTACGTTAATAAGTCGGCCAAAACGGCGTATCTCGGATGTGAGGGTCCCCAGTGGTTTTTGTTGTGTTTTCTAATTTACTTCCTCCAACGTTAAGTCATGTCGGACGGTGAATGGAATTGGTGAAATGATGCTTGAATGAGTCCAGGGTCCTTCGAGCTTAGAGTTACCCTACATTTGTCTTTCAGGGTAAGGGAAAACCCAGATAAAACCTTATCCAAGTAACTCACCCTGACCGAGATTCGAACTCGAGACCTCTTGAACGTGAGGCAGACATGCTACCACCACGCTACTGAGGCGGGCTAGAGCCCCTAGTGCTTTACCGGGAAAATATATGAGTCAATTGGAGAATTTAATGGCAGGACGGCACGTTGGCCTTGGTAGCTTAATGGGTAAGAGCGACTGGACGGAAAACCAGGAGATCCGTGGTTCAAATCCCGGCCATGGCATTGCATTTTTCATGTTGACTCTATCTAAAATCTTAGCCCATATACGGCTAGTGTGAACAAATTATTAATTTCTATCAATTGACTTAATAATAAGAGTTAAATGATGAAGCCTGGGACTCAACTACTGACGATAGTAAGTCACACAAACGGTGTATCTCGGATGCGAGAGCCCTAGTGGTCAATTGGAGAATTTAATTTCAAGATGGTACGTTGGCCATGGTAGCTCAATGGGTAAGAGCAACTGGACGGAAACCAGGAGATCCGTGGTACAAATCCCGGCCATGGCATTGCATTTTTCATGTTGACTCTATCTAAAATCTTAGCCCATATACGGCTAGTGTGAAGAAATGATTAATTTCCATCAATTAACCTAAATATTAAAAGTGCTTGTGGTGTTTACGCCGAGTAAGAGCGGTTCTCTCTTCAACCGGTCAGTCATCGGACGCTCGGTCGGCGTCTTCTACTTTACAGTACGTGACAATATTAAATTCTGTTTTTGACAGAGGTGGTGATGAAAAGTTAGTTATAAAATTCTCGCCTTTCTTTCCCTGTGCCTTTTCATTGCTTTACTGCTGTTTTATGACGGCTTCTCATTTGGTTTGACCTCTATTCTAATGGCGAGTCATGGCTCCATTCGTTTTAAGTGATATTCCCATTCGTTTGATGGCAGTCATTAGTGCAGGTAATTTGGAGCCGTATCACTACAATGCACCATTGCGCACAGTGGAACAAAGCACTCTTTGACTACTTCTGGTGTGGAATTCATGGCTTATTTGTCATTAATTATGCAACACAGAGGACGGATTTTCTTTAGCTCTAGATGCGAATGAGGTTTTGCTCCTTCGAAACAACAGACTCTACCACGTCATTCTTTTAGGACTAAGATAACTTATACTTTTATTGCATTTTAACAAACTTATATACCAAACTTTTTATTTAGGTTTAGTCTTCTAAGAAAACGAAACCAAGATTTTCAAGAAATTCCCTCGCTCTAAACTACTCCTTTACATGGAAAATGCATTATTATTTCTGTCTCTCTTAAAACACCTCTAATAATTTCATTAAAGCGAGGTAAACGCGGGGGAATCGGATAAATATTTTGAAAGTCTTTCAAAAAGGTCCTATTTGTCATATAAATATGATTTTTTTTACCTTATATTAAAGTCTGGGCATTCTAGATTATGTTAAATATAGGTGATCCATATAAACCTGAACCATAACTTTTGAACCAATAATAGGACTCACGTGCAACTTTGGGAGAATATAATACACAATTGGGAGATTACATTACACTGTTTACATCTCAGAGAAAATGTTGGAAGTGTCCTTTACCAGCATCTATACATGTCTGCACTCTTACCATATTCTCTGAAGTTTTACTGAGAGTATCCTCGCCAATGTTACTTGTTTCGGTTCGAATGGATTCCTTGAGAACATCAATTGTTCGTGGCATATTCTTGTACACTCTATTTTTATATACACCCACAAGAAAAAATCCAATAAGGTTAGGTCAGGGGATCTGGGGGTCACAGACCTTTTGAGATTATTCGATTATCAGAGAAACTGGTTACAAGTTCCATGGCATGTTGCTCCATCTTGCTGGAAATAACCTTCTCTCAAGTCGATATCATCCAGCTGCTCCACAAATGCCTTGAAGATACCCATATAAACTTCAGTGTCTACAGTCATATCAATGAGACCAACGATCCTGGAAGCTGGAACGATCCTGTAACAATTGTCACTGTTGTCAGTTCTACCAGAGCCACTGAGATCATTAAAACAAATTTCTAAATTCTATGAGCTTTCGAAGGGAAGTTATGGCCTATTGAAGTGGTTCAGATTTATATGGATCGCACTGTACTAAAGAAGAGTGCGGCCAATGCACAAGAGTGGAAGAGAAGGAGCGTGCCGCAGCTGTCAGAGTGATTACGGCAGTGCCTGCGGACGGCTGGGATAGCGAAGGCCTGAGGAGGGAGCAGCTGGCGGACGCAGACTTGGGGCCACTCTTGAGGGAAGTGGAGGCAGGGACAAGACCAACCTGGGAGGACATCGCACCTACAAGTCGTACTGGGCCCAATAGGACTCACTGAAGACAAGAGAGGGCGTGCTGTTCCGGGTTTAGCCCAAAGGTTCTACTCCCATTAGTCCTGAACCCGTAGGAACTGGACCCGGACCTCCTTCAACCAGGGAGTATCCGAGCTGTCCCAAAGGGTGCTCGGCGTCCTCCGTGGGGCTTTCCATAGGGCAAGACCTAGAGACTAACAGGCCCCCCCATCTGGTCCTATGGACTCAAGACGGGATGGAAGTGGATACGCCACTTACGCGCGTCAACACTCAAGGTGAAGACTACCGAACAACCTCGGTGGGGCCGCCTGGTGATCTAGCACACCTTCTACTAGCTTTGCAGGCTAGTACCCGGGAGACTTAATGGCTTCCCTCAATCCCGTCCGAAGACGTACCCGATTCCCACGGGTATCGGGAACACACTGCCCCCTCGAGTCCATCCCAATCCGAACAACTCCCGAAGGAGAGGCTCGGCTGTTCGGCCCGAGGTTCCTCTAGTAACGTCAGAGGTACCACGAGTGCTAAGGGTCCGCAGCGCCCGCACTTTGGCAGCTGAAAGGGACGGATCCCTTCCCCTACGGGGGCTGTTCCGGGTATGGGAATCTCCCGATGGGAAGACGCAGAGATAACAGTTGGTACTTCCCCGAAGTAAGGTCCCGGAAGTCTTAGAAGTGCACGCTAGTACTTCAGGAGGACACCTGGGAGTAAACCGAACGATCGACAAACTTCGACAGCGCTACTACTGGCTGAGGCTCCGAGCAGACGCTGAGAGGTGGTGCCGGCAATGTCAACGTGTGCGCGCTTTATCAATGAAGAATTTTGTGTATAGTTCCGTTTTCATTTTTATTCCGAGCGGAAGCTAATTCTAATTTTCCGCAATTGGAGGATGAATGGGAGTGAAAAGAAAAACGCTGGAACATTCAATTTCAGTACATAGTGTAATCATGAGAACAAAATAACACATTTCTGCACTTATATGTTCATATTTTTATGTATCTCACACACATGTTCCACATATGAATTGCTTCATTCCTACAGCATCCACACAGATTTCGTGGTACCATTCTCCATTTTTCTGGGCTCACTTGAGCATCATGTCACCCATTTCATTCATTGTTCGATATGACTTAACGTTGGAGGACATAAATAAAGAAGAAGAAGAAGAAGAAGAAGAAGAAGAAGAAGAAGAAGAAGAAGAAGAAGAAGAAGAAGAAGAAAAGAACCCTCCGTTTTACTTTAATCCGCTTCGCCCGCTGTTGCAGTTGTATTTATTTTTGCCCGTTGGCAGCACTGATTAACTATGTAACAACACGAAGGATTATGGATGCAACAAAGTCTTTATTTTCCTACCGTACAAGTTTCTGGAGAAAATTCAGTCCACATTCGTCATAAATCTATTTTAAACGAACTTAAAAAATAACAAAATGCCAGAAATGGAGCAATTACGTACCTCCTTTCCGTAAAAGAAGCTCGATTTGTCACTTTGAGTGAGGAAACACAATCGTATTACACACTCAACTGTCTCAGGTAGTTAACTTCTTCGCTCCAACAAAAGAGTACACTACTGTCCTCTAGCGGGCAGATTTTGTAAAACAATCCGAAATAACTTAAGTTTAACTTTTAATGTATTTTAGATATTTATACGACAAATAAAATATATCTCATTAATTTTATGGGGTCTTATTCATCCTGTATGACATTTGTATAGCTCGTTAAAGCACACATTTTGTCACAATATCTGTGCTTTTACCCATTTCCAATATTGCCATTAGCTTGAGTTTTCAAATACCCACGTGCAATTTATATTCAGGTGGGAAGTCTAATCATTTTTTCTTTGTGTTCATCCAAAGGACATGGAATCTTAAAGCTATCAAATTACGACCTGGTTTTTAAGAATCTACAATCGTTTTATCCTGATAAAGTTTTCTTATGCCTATAACAAAGTATATACATGTATATTGAAAGTTTTTCTAGATTAAATGAAGGACATAAGACTATATTTCTCAAGAATATTTCCTAGAAGAGCTGAGAAAGCCTTGTGAATATAACAAATGTTTTGTTTTGCACCTGCTTCATTGCTTCGAGGTAAACAGTTGCACAAATACGTGGTTTCAGTGCACATTTCGTTGAAGGTTACAAGACTACGAGACCTAAGCGATGTTCAATTGTTTGAAACATACTTTGAAAGCAAACATAACCTTCAAAATATATAAAGTAGTGCAAAATTCATACAAAGAGAACATAATACAGAAATCGCCAATGACATACAATTTGTGTGCTTTAATGAAATCTATATTTTTGTAATAAACTTTTATCTTACGATTTAGCAATTAAATACTTTTATACAAAATTCATTCAGAATGAAAATACTGCGATTGTTCGCAGAAAATGCAAGATATGTTCTTTATTGTTTACGAAACAATAATTTCGTAAACAATAATATTTTTAGTGAGTATAAAAGTAATTTTCCATGTTAAGAGTAGCTTTTTGTGGAGAATTATTTTGAAAATCTTCGGATCGTATTTTTGGAAGATGCTGGACTTATATCTGAAGTTGGTATTTGACGTTTTGTTTCTAACGCAAATCGTTTTATAAAAAATATTTTGTTGGGGCTCAGAGGATTAAAAACATGTATTTTATGTGACATATTTCTACCAAATTTTTGGGTGCACTGGTTCAATTCATCTAGGCATCATACATGTATTAGAAGCATTAAAAAGGGTTTACGTATATAAAAAGCCAATTTGTAATGAGCACGAAAAAAAAGGAAGGATGTTGTTAATATGTCTTACATCGTATATAGCCTAAAATGAACAAAGAATAGTTCAAAGAAAAGTGGATACTACGAAAGTTACTTGACATGAGTGGTATATAAGTACATATTTCGTATTTTTTATGATTCTGTTATGTCTTATAAGCTATGCAAAATTCGTTAAGAATGATGAAAACTTCATGGGCTAAACACTGAAAATTCAAGGTATATTTGTATATGTTCGTATAAATATCTGAAATAATTAGAGGGAATTTTAATATATTAGAAAAGTCACGTAAGCTACTTTTGTAAGTGCAGAAGTTTCTTATGCGTTTTCGCCTAGGAAGTAAACAAATGGGACTCGTTATCAAATTTGACATTCATCAGGATATTCAGTTTTTAGATATGCTGTAGACGACACACATACAGGCCGTGTTGGAACTTCAAAATTTGCATTTCTAGCAAGATCTGGATTTCGAAATAGGGAAAACTCAAACCATTTTTCTTTGGAAAAACAAATATTTGATCCTTCAGATATTTTTAATAGATGCCGTTGCAGTGGATAAATGACATAACAAAAATTGGACTTTAAATCAAACTGATAGTTATTAGGAACAAAGTAAAGAAAATTCATCGTTGCTACGGTAACGGGTGGGATAAAATAAATAAATAAATAAATAAATAAATGGTTGATAACGACAAATTTTCTATAACCCTTTAACAGCAGCACCAAACATTTTTATTCTTTAACTACCTGAGAGTAAACTTGTTGTAAATTACTACAGAAGCTAATACCTCCAAATAGGATCGAGAGGCCGCCGCAGCAACATGAAGAAGAAGAAGAAGAAGAAGAAGAAGAAGAAGAAGAAGAAGAAGAAGAAGAAGAACGCCGCAACACGGAAGCAGAGCTAGGCAGTGAAGCCACCTTCACCGCAATCCTCGCCAGCCAGCTCTCAGGCGCCGTCTTCCGCCTCGCTGCCGGTACCGGCAGGCGAGAGGGAGCCTCCCACGGAGTCGCCGGGGAAGTTTTGGGCAGCTCGGCCCACTTTCCCTACCACGCCGGACGCTCGCCAAGTGCGCAGGCAACCGCCGGGGGAAGCAGCACCTGAACGGTAGTTCGCAGTTACTTCACCTGCAGAAGTACAACCACCGCAGCCGCCAAACACGACTGATCAGCGGCTTTCCTACGCTGCTGCAGCACAACAGGCACCAACAAGATCTCTGCACTCCTCACCAGCGCCAGCCACTTCTCCAGGAGCCTACACCGTGATCATCAGCGGGGTACCCCGTGATCTCCCGTGCAGGTTTGTTCTCTCCGCCGTAAAACAGAGGTGGCCCACTGCCTGGAGAGCCAACCGCATAACTTCGAGAGTAGGCACCAACACACTAGTGCGCCTGCATCTAGCCGACAGCGCGGAGAGGGATGCTGCCTTGAGGATGGGACTGCCCTTATTAGGGCGCTGTCTCAGAGTCGAGGCAAGCAAGTTAGAGCGACACGGCGATGCTGCAACTATGGCCACTGTGCCTCCACCTGCACCGCTCCACCTAGATGCCACTACTGTGGCACACAGTGCCTCACCGCCGAATGCAGGAAGCATGATCTACGGCACCGACGCAGATAATGCGCCACCTGCAATGGTCTAGGCCATTTTACAGGTCAGGCGCACTGCCCTCGCTACCCCAGAACGAGGCTTCAAGTACAACGCAGCACTCCAGCGACCAGGGAGGAACAAGCTCCACGCTTACCATCTACCATAGCAGCAGCTGCCTTCTTTTCCGAAGAATGCCTGAGGGAAGCCATACAGGATCTTCGGAGAGAGATACATACCATTGGAACCCGTCTTGCCTCGCTTGAGAACGCCATCGCAGACTTACAGTCCTCCAGAGAGGACATCTATCACCTCCACTCCGAGGAACTCAACATTGCTCCACGCCTAGGCCAACTAGAAGAAACAATCACCACAAGCATCGCAGAACGCCACGCAGAACATACCGAACAACTCACGAAGTTAACAGCAATCGCCCAACGCTCTGCCGACAACACAACTGACATCCAGACTCAACTACACCTTCTACAACAACAGCTTCATCAACTCAACAGCAGTGACCAGTCATCCTCTGTGAAGCGCAAGCTCTCACGCTTGGAGGAGAGTCACTCCATATAGGCACCAAACTCGACCAGCTCCTATACCTCAACCAACAGCTCCGCAGCATGGTTGAGCAGCATATTCAAGCCCAGGCGGGCAACTTTAATGTCTCTTTACGCGAACGTGTACGGAGACTACACGGACTCAATAGCTCCCAGCAATAAAAGAACTACACTGAAACTCCAAATCGATGTACGCCCAATCCCCTTCGTGCCATGCTCAGGACCTCGGTCATGGTCATGGCCAAGGAAACTAACCCCTACGCGCTCCCGCACATTGTGCGGCAGCATATGATGACGATAATGACGGAGGTGCTAATGCGGAACTCCATGATAGAAGTATAACTGCCATCCCAAAATCCATCTTCAAATCTCTCCTTATAACTCCTTGTTATTGTTAATAAAAATCCTTAAAAAAACTCTCCAAATAGTAGACCGGCATATAATCAACTAGACTATCTAGAACGACCCAGTTCTTCCGGTTGAAATTATACAAAAATTATCACTAGTTACACAAAAATTGTTGGTTCAGTTATAATATTTATTGTGAATCCGTCTTTTTATTTTTGAATTTTACGTGGATGCACTTCAAAAGGCTTGTTTTTAGGTTCACAAATGTGTTTCTATTGCAATATATTTGACGGAACTATGTGGTTGTTATGCAGCCCTTCAAATAACCAATGGAATGCCATTAAGCTAATATTTTCCATTAGGGAAGTGACATATGGCATGAACAACACGACAAAATGTTACAGCTGGACAGCAATTCATGTACTCACACATACATAACGTATTTATGCGGAGAGTGGAATCGTTCCAATCACGTAAATATGGAAAATATTATGTGGATAATGAGATAACTCCGCTTACTCTTTATAAATTCTTAAGCATGTTTATGTATTTCATTTAAAACTGTTGCTCGTACCTACATTATGTTTACCTACAAGCGAGTTATGCTTTATTAATACTCTTTGAGAAAATGACATTCAGATGTTTGTCGGAAATACGGAGGAACACATTCAGAATTTAATTTTGTCTGTTCCATTAAATTATTTCCTCCTTACGTTTGCAACACACAGAATGAAATATTTCCATAACAGCTAAAGCTACAAAAGCACATGTATCTACAGTAAAACTCGCTAACTCGGACCTCTTTAACCCGGGAAGCCCGGATAAGCCGCGCAGTTTTGGGGGAAAAAGTTTAGCGTAGTAAATAAAGACTTGCTTTAGGTCAATAAATTGCTATTCTGGCAGGTATTTTACTGGAATTCTCTTGCCAGCGGGCGAATTCACTGCACTCACTCCTGCTTGGGGCCAGTTTGGGAAGAGAGACTTTGATAAAGTCATGGAAAAAAGTTATGACGTGATGTGTGTGACTTGGCTAAAAGCAAGATTGAAGAAGAAAAAATTAAGTGTGGAAGAAGATTTTATAGACATTTTAAAATATATCTATGGCTGTTCCGATGTTGATAAACGTAGGGGAGAACATTCGTCCCCTTCAGCTGCCGTTGTACGGGCACTGCGGACTCTTAGCACTCGTGGTACCTCTGATGTTACTAGAGGAGCCTCGGACCGAGGGATCCGTCCCCTTCAGCTGCTGTGTTGGGGGCTCTGCGGACCCTTAGCACTCGTGGCACCTCTGACGTTAGCAGAGGAACCTCGGTCCGAGGGATCCGTCCACTTCAGCTGCTGTTGTACGAGCGCTGCGGGCCCTTAGCACTCGTGGTACCTCTGACGTTACTAGAGGAACCTCGGGCCGAGGGATCCGTCCCCTTCAGCTGCCGTGGTGCGGTCGCTGTGGACCCTTAGTACTCGTGGTACCTCTGACGTTACTAGAGGAACCTCGGGCCGAGGGATCCGTCCCCTTCAGCTGCCGTGGTGCGGTCGCTGTGGACCCTTAGCACTCGTGGCACCTCTGACGTTAGCAGGGGAACCTCGGTCCGAGGGATCCGTCCACTTCAGCTGCTGTTGTACGAGCGCTGCGGGCCCTTAGCACTCGTGGTACCTCTGACGTTACTAGAGGAACCTCGGGCCGAGGGATCCGTCCCCTTCAGCTGCCGTGGTGCGGTCGCTGTGGACCCTTAGTACTCGTGGTACCTCTGACGTTACTAGAGGAACCTCGGGCCGAGGGATCCGTCCCCTTCAGCTGCCGTGGTGCGGTCGCTGTGGACCCTTAGTACTCGTGGTACCTCTGACGTTACTAGAGGAACCTCGGGCCGAGGGATCCGTCCCCTTCAGCTGCCGTGGTGCGGTCGCTGCGGACCCTTAGTACTCGTGGTACCTCTGACGTTACTAGAGGAACATCGGTCCGAGGGATCTGTCCCCTTCAGCTGTCGTGGTGCTGGCGCTCCGGACCCTTAGTACTCCTGGTACCTCTGACGTTACTAGAGGAACCTCGGGCCGAGGGATCTGTCCCCTTCAGCTGTCGTGGTGCTGGCGCTCCGGACCCTTAGTACTCGTGGTACCTCTGACGTTACTAGAGGAACATCGGTCCGAGGGATCTGTCCCCTTCAGCTGTCGTGGTGCTGGCGCTCCGGACCCTTAGTACTCGTGGTACCTCTGACGTTACTAGAGGAACCTCGGGCCGAGGGATCTGTCCCCTTCAGCTGTCGTGGTGCTGGCGCTCCGGACCCTTAGTACTCCTGGTACCTCTGAAGATACTAGAGGAACCTCGGGCCAAGGGATCCGTCCCCTTCAGCTGCCGTGGTGCGGACGCTGCGGACCCTTAGCACTCCTGGTACCTCTGAAGATACTAGAGGAACCTCGGACCGAGGGATCTGTCCCCTTCAACTGCCGTGGTGCGGGCGCTGCGGACCCTTAACACTCGTGGAACCTCTGAAAATACTAGAGGAACCTCGGGCCGAGGGATCCGTCCCCTTAAGCTGCCGTGGTGCGGCGCTGCGGACCCTTAGTACTCGTGGTACCTATGACGTTACTAGAGGAACCTCGGGCCGAGGGATCTGTCCCCTTCAGCTGCCGTGGTGCGGGCGCTGCGGACCCTTAGCACTCGTGGTACCTCTGACGTTACTAGAGGAACCTCGAGGGGACAGTGTGTTCCAGACACCCGTGGGAGATCGGGACGGAGTTGAGGGAAGCCATATATTCCCGCGTACTAGCCTGCATAACTAGTAGAAGGTGTACTAGATAACCAGATGGCCCTACCGAAGTCATATCGGTAGCCTTCCCATTTGGGGTCCGTCTTGTGTTTTCAGACCAGATCGGAGGGCTTATTAGCTTCCAGGTCTTGCCCCATGGAAGGAGCCCTGAAGGCGCGGGCGCCCCTTGGGGTTAGCTCGGTTACTCCATGGTTGTAGAGGGAGGTCGGTCTTTACTCTGTGAAGGCTGTCCTAGTAGATACCATCAGCCCTAAATGTTAAATAAATGTTGATGAAGACATTGACAATGAAGGAGGTTATAAACCTATTACAGAGGAAGGCCTATTGTATCATGCAGTGTTACTGAAAATGAAAAAGATTCAGATTCAGTGTTGATGAATCAGCTGTGGCTTGACTCACACACAAGCTGTAGCAAACATAGAAAAATTGATGCTTTATTTCGAGTGTCAAGTCGAAACATTGTCAAATGAAGTTGTAATGTTAAAGCTGATGTGGGATCACGCTGCCTGTAAGCGATACACTAAGCTGAGACAGCAGAAGCTCACAGCATTTTTGAGTACGGACTAGTTTGTAGTGCAGTGCAAGTACATAGGCTATTACACTACATTCAGTGTATGTGCTTCAACGTAAAAGTGTGCGATAGTCACATCTAAATCCCATTTCAAATATTTCTGTGATATGCATGTTCTTTTATTGTTTTCCTTTCATTCTCCGGATAACCAGAATTCTCGTTAATTCGGAACGGCCTGGTTCCAGTTAATCCGGGTAAACGTGCTTGTACTGTATTGTCGTTTGCAATGAAACGTGCCGATGCTTCTGATTTTATTGAGGGTTTTTCTTCACTTAAAGTTGGCAGAATCATCTTTTCTGTAATCCTGGGTGAGACTATCTCTTATGGGTTTGAATTCAAGTCGGACACAAATAAAGTGTGAACAAAGTCACGTCTAGGCGAGCGGTGAACAGGAAACGTGTCTCCTGCATGGCTAGAGAGCAACCTTTGCCACGACTGTCCTCACTGTACTCTCAATAAGTCCATCTAGGTTGAAGTGAAAATCCTCACACTCAAACTTTAACCAGTCGTAAGAAAAATAAACTGGAGTGGTAGAAGTAGGTAAGAGAAACGGTTTCGGTGTGGTAGGGGCGTTAATGTTTCGGTACCAACATAAAACCTTTGCATTATATCGCCATGATGTTATACACTCGACTGTACTGTAGACCCACAACAAGAAGTCAAGCTAGAGGAATGTGTAGCGTAATCACTTTTGCTGTCCCAACGGTGTTATACTTGCCTTCCCAATATAACAGTGATGCTAGATTCGTTTAAAATACGCAAGTGTTGTCACATAATACCTATCACTACAGTTACTGCAACAAATAGTAGATCTGGGTGACTCATATGCACTCTGATACACTCATTTCCTAGTAAACCGATCCACTAACAGAACAGATAAACAGTTCAAACCCCTCTCCCCTTCATTCACCTCTTGCCTTCTTGTGGTGGGTATACAGTACCTTTTAATAAATTCAACATTTTTAAAGGTGTGCCTTACTTACAGTTCCCTAGTTAATTCTGTAACATTCTTGAAGAATTAAGGACACTTTACAGGTATTATTCAGGGAAAATTCAAGATATACAATCTGAATGAATTAATTCTCGTAGTTCGAGATCTTTAGGAACTGAAAGCAACTAACGTAGCCATTTGTTTTGATTGTTTTATCGTAAATTTACGCACCTTGGCACTCTATATCTATCTGTCATTGTAATAAAATGCTCATATTGTTACAGACACCACGTCAGGGGAAATTTTAGTACAAAACAATCGAGGGGCGTGTAGCACTAAAACAAGTGCAACGTTCAGCTGATAGGACGGATTGCGATATTGCCAAATTTACCATATAGAGACATTTGTACAATTTGTAAAACGAGGTCTACCCGAAACTCCGAAGTACCCGGCCTCTATCAACCCGGGAGCGGTGGAAAACTCCGGAGCTCTTTCCATGGGGCAATGTCTTAAGTCTAAACCCCCTCCCAATCTCAAGACGGGTGGAAGTGGATACACCAGTTACGCGCGTCAACGCCGCTGACAAGACTACCGAAAAACCTCGGTAGGACCACCTGGTGATCTAGCACACCTTCTACTAGCTCTGCAGGCTTATAGCGGGGACTTCTTAGGCAACCCTCTACCCTTTACTGGTGGTCGAGGCCTGACCGGAGGTACCCGATCTCCCAGGGGTGTCGGGAACACACTACCCCCTCGAGTCCAACCCAATTCGAATAACTCCCGCTTCGGGCTCGGATGTTCGGCCCGAGGTTCCTCTCCTATCGTCAGAGGTACCACGAGTACTAAGGGTCCGGAGCGCCAGCACCACGGCAGCAGAAGGGGAAGGATCCCTCGGCCCGAGAGGTTCCTCTAGTAACGTCAGAGATACCACGAGTGCTAAGGGTCCGCAGCACCCGCACCACGGCAGCTTAAGGGGACGGATCCCCTCCCCTACGGGAGCCATATAGAGACAATTCAATTCAATTCATGCCAGAGGATCTACTCCCATTAGTCCTGGACCCGTAGGACCAAGGATCCGGGCCTCCTTCTACCAGGGAGTTACCGAGCTATTCCAAAAGGGCGCCTCCGAGACTCTTTCCTGGGGCAAGACCTAAAGACTAACAAGGGGCCCCCCCATCTTGTCCTGTGGACTCAAGACGGGATGGAAGTGTATACGCCACTTACGCACGCCAACACCAAAATGACTATATAGAGACATCTGAGTGCAGAGGGTCTACTCCCATTAGCCCTGTCCCCGTAGGAACAAGACCCGGGCCTCTTAAAACCAGGGAGTATCCGAGCTGTCCCGTAAAGGGCGCTCGGCGTCCTCCGAGGGGCTTTCCATTAGGGCAAGACCTAGTTTCCTAACAAGCCCCCCCATCTGGCCCTAGGGACACAAGACGGGACGGAAGTGGATACGCCACTTACGCGCGTCAACACTCAAGGTGAAGACCACCGATATGACCTCGGTGGGGCCGCCTGGTGATCTAGCACACCTTCTACTAGCTGAGCAGGCTAGTACCCGGAAACTTAATGGCTTCCCTCAACCCCGTCCGAAGACGTACCCAATCTCCCACGGGTATCGGGAACCACTGCCCCCTCGAGACCAACCCATTCCGAACAACTCCCGAAGGAGGGGCTCGGCTGTTCGGCCCGAGGTTCCTCTAGTAACGTCAGAGGTACCACGAGTGCTAAGGGTCCGCAGCGCCCGCACCACGGCAGCTGAAGGGGACGGATCCCCTCACTATATAGAGACAGCTGTAGTCAACGTCTCACTTCACTTCACCAAGTCCTCAGAGAACAGCAATTTTCGTGACACTTGCTGATTGGCTTATTCACTCTGCCAGTACGTACTCGCTTCCCCACCACATTCGCTGAGTCAATTTGCAAGTGAGCTTGCTTATATAGTCGTTGGAGTTTCCAGAACGTTCCAGAAGGAGAAACGTACAGAAGGTTCTAGTTATCTGTCATTAGCGCTTATCGTGTTTACGTTGGGCGAGCTTGGCACGACTGCTCGACACCTCCATATAATCTGGGGCTGTAGTTTTGCTATACACTATTAATTTTGGCATTTATGTAAATATTTTATTTTTTTAATTCGGTGACGCGCATGTGCTTAGTTTTTTCTTAAGCGAATAATCTCTCTGCCGGTTTATGGCATATCTCGGTTACAATGGGTCCATTCTTGGCTTTAATAGATCGAATATGTTTGCGAAACTAAATAGTCGGCTATCTTGGTCAAATCATTCACATATCGTTTTCTGTTAATCAAGGGAGATTTTTCTTTAAATTTATCTGAAATCCCGTAGTGTAAAACATTTGTATACTTGCAAACGTTGCTCCAACACGCGTATATATTTTCTGAACGACAACTTTAATCATTTTATTCACTACGTTCAAAAGGATAAATAAAATGCTCAAAATCAGACAGAGAACCCATTGTGCTGTGGTTCATATTTTCCCCTCTTTTTTGTGTACAGAAAGCACTGCACAGAGTCCCGCTTTGAAAAACAAAGTGGTGTTAAAAAAAGCTGTAGTTTGCTTTTCAGCATGTAATGAAAGTGTTAAATTTTTAATTATTTCCAGCAGCGCTGTTCCTCGTCGTTTTGGGGGTGTTTTGTGCCTATCGCGCTTTAACAAATAACATCTGAAATAAAAGCAATATTTTGCTTGAGTTGGTGGTGATGGCCAGTGAACATACAAATAGAAGATAAAAAGAGCAAAACGTCTGGTTAATAAAATAAATAGATGCAATTATGGGAAGCGGGGGATAAAGTATAAAAACAGAGATAATGAAAAATAAAGCAAACAAGAAGTTAGAAATACAATAACTACAGGCAAATAAAGAGGCTCATGAAATATATGAAAGTTTTCTGATATCGATTGTTTTATTTACAAGTGTTCATATAAACCACAATTTTCGTGAACTATAGGCATCGTCAGTTTGTCAGTTATCACTACTTTTTATATTATATTTTATAAATTTATGTTTTATTGATTGGGGGAGATTACAACGCTTATCCATCAATGTTACATCAGAAATGTATTTATCCGCTATTTGAAGAAAATATTTAAGATGTTAGATTAACACTTTTAGAGGATGTACGTAGGTGACTTCAAGCTTCACAGACTACATTTATCGACTATATTTACTAAAGTGGAAAGAAATATTTTAACTAAAGTTTAATAAAATTTTTAAAAATTCATCTTCCGCAACAACACTAAGAACTTTAGAACTTTCTGCCTTACTTCAGAAATGAAGAAGACGGTATCACCATCAGCTTTCAGGCCTCCTAGAATGTATGGACTCCCGAAGATCACAAATTGGACATTCCTTTACGCTCCACTTTGGACGCCAGGAGCAGCCCTACATATCGGCTGGTACATCAACTGGCTGAATATATATTTTTTATTACAAAAATACTCAGCCAGCCGATATGTAGGGCTGCTCCTGGCGTCCACAATGAAATACACCTGACCGATCTGTTACAACCTCTGGTACGGAATTGCCCACACCATGTAACTCCTCACAGTTTGTACATACACTTAGGAGCATGACCATTGGCCCTTCTGATCTTCTTGTCAGCTTCGACGTGGTTTCTCTATTTACAGGGGTACCTTCAGGAAGACATTCAACTTCTGAAGGACCATTTTCCGGCTGATATATCATAGAGCTCTTCCGACATACCCTGACGTCCACTTTCTTCTTGTTTGGCGGTACTTTCTATGAACAAGTAGACGTAGTAGCAATGGACTCCCCTTTGTCACCAGCTATAGCTATGGAACACCTAGAACATGAAATACTTGCCACAGCTCCACGTAAACCATCTCATTTATATAAATACGTAGACGACACTTTTGTAATCTGGCCACATGGATCAGACACTCTGCCTAGTTTTCTTGCGCATCTCAACAATTTTCGACCTCAAATACAGTTCACGATGGAAGTGGAGAAGGATGGAACTCTTCCATTCTTGCGCATTATTCATTCAAAATCCAGCAACGGTACAATGGGGCATGCTGTATACTGAAAGCTTACACAAACTGATCTCTATCTGAACGCTCATTGTTTCCATCATAATTCTCAACGACTTGGGGATTCTCAATAGACTGGCCCACAGAGCTTTGTCTATCTCTGATCCCAGCCACTTAAAACAAAAATTACAGCACCCGAGACTCACTTTCCGTCAAAACGGCTACTCCGAATATAACATTGAAGCCTCGATCACCAAAGCAATACAGCAAGCGTTAGCTAAGCCTACCGCTACAGCCTTGATCCCGTTTACCGGCAATCTATCCGACAGAATCAGCAGAATTCTCGCCAAATACATCAGGACCATCCACAAGCCACCTCCGAAGATTAAACATGTGTTGAGACCAGTGAAAAACAAACTGGACTTCCAGGTTCCGAGAGAGTACCGCATTCCCTGTGAATGTGGGACACCATATTTAGGACAAAACGGAAGGATTTCTAATTGTTTTTCCACCTGGCTTGTTTCCCGAGAAGATCTGAAAAAAAAAACATTAAGAGGTTATTTTTACAATCATTAAATTCTATATTTTCTATAAAAACAGGTCATTTACACCAGAAAATTCATTCAGAGAAAAAAAAAATAAAACAGAACACTACCTTATATTCAATGAAAGAAACCACGTGGCCTCAGAAACTAAAAATTGGACTTGAAAAGAATAGAAGTTCATAGAGGGACCTTTTTTTAAAAAAAAAAATAAAATATAGGCTTGTTTATCATTACGCTTCCAATTATGTAGTGTTATGACTTTTTATTTTAGTAAGGTAGTGCAACATTCGCAGCAGAAAATGTCACACGCTGTAGTATTTTTAAATATCTATGGATGTATATTGATGTCAGTCGGAGACGCCTTCCCAAAATCAGAACAGTGTACAACTCACATATAAACTTGGATGTGAGAATAGTTTGCTAGAGGATTGTTAAAGGATTTCCCCCTTCTTTTACACCGATAACACTGGGGAACAAAAAAAAAAATATATATATATTTTTATATACCCGAAACAAAATAGGCAAATTCTTATGTAAACTGATGTGCTGATTCCAAAAATGCCCCTCAAAATGCTGTATCACGTAACGTTTTTTAGGTATTCATAATTTTTTATGAAAACTTACAGAAATATGATGTGATAACTCATATTTGATTAATTGAAAATAATAGGTATTTTATTGCCAAATAACATTGAAAATAATAATAATTATTATTATTATTATTATTAAAATAAACACAAGATAATGATGAAAACCAATACCTGAACTATCTCAGAAGTGTTTTACTGTAGATTTTTTTTTTGTATTGACTCTCCCGTTTGAGGAACCAACAATGGTCTCCGAACATGGGTGAATCCCAGCGATACCCTGGTAACGTTTATCCATTTCAGAAATGTCCTGGTGAAAACGCTCACCTTGCTCATCACTTACTACAGCTTACTTTATATGTCCTCCACGCCTGAAACACAGACGTATCTACAGTAATAAGTTGCAGAATTTGATTCCTGATGTGTGTTTACAAGATGGTGTGCCAGTACATTTCAGTGGAATAATAAGTAATTTCTTGCATGATACATTTTTTCCTAGAGGGAATAGTTGATGGGAAATCATTGTCTAATCCGTTGAATTTCTGATTAAAGTGTAATGGATTTCTTCGTCTCGGGTCAGTTAATGCTAAGGGAGTGTATCCACACTGGTTTTGACCAAATATAAACCATTTAAGGAATTTTCAATAGAGTTTATGATAAGATGGAATAGAGCGGAGGCTTCGGAGATGTATCAAAGCAGGGGAACACCAGGTCCAGCAGTTTTTGTAACTTCCAATTTCGTCTTGTCACTCAGCAATAAATGATTTTCAGACTCAAATTTATACAAACGTTTTTAATTGTTTTGATGTTGTGAGGTAGTCCACAAAGTATTTTACAGAAATAAATATACTTCATATATTAATGTCCCTACAATTATGAAATAAATGTAAAACTAAAAAGAAAGTTGCAATATGACAGCAAAACTCCCATATTTGGCAACTTTTATCTTTCATTTTCTCTTAATCTTCAACTACTTGCACACACTCAAAATGTTAATAAATCACTAAGATTCTTTAATTTCAAACAAAAAAGAAAACACAGAATGACTGTTAAATCTATAAGGGGATTGTAGTGGAATTGTTAACTTGGTAGTATAGGAATTGAATTGCTTATACTAGCTAGTACTATGGAAATTAAATTAAAGTGTCTAACATTTTTCTACACGTTTTACTAAAAGAGGATGCAATTAGACTATTAGGCTGAAAACTTCAGCGTGTTCTAGTTTTATTTTGATTTGTAAAAGTTGTAAGTTCACTCATCGACATGCACATCTGCAGACTGAATTTATATCTTGAAACTGATGGTAAAATGAGCCCTTCAGTCTACAGCGTAGCCATCCATTTCGTTGTTTTATCAACTTGAAGTTTTTACGACAGCGTTTCATTTATAATCGTTTATCCCTGATGATGGTCATCGAGCAGAAAGAGGCGGGATCCTACATTTATAAACTTGACAAGCCTAGTCTCCCGAAAAGGAAACTGTATTTGCCAGTAAATTCTCATTGGTTTACCGTTCGAACATTGAAAGCTACAATCTATTTTGTAGACGTGACCAGAAGTTCTATTGTTATTTCTGTTTTCCGAGACCTTGCAAACGAACAAACGAACATCGAAATCTTCCTTTTCTTTTAACGCACATAAATATAATGAATGTTTTATAAATTATTAATAACATGGTTTGTTCAGTAGTACGTTTGAGGGCAGAAAGTGGTCCGATCCTATTATTAACTGGTGAGAATAACAGCTTGGTAAGAATATGACAGGGAAATAATTGCAGTAAAATATTTGTTCATGTTAGAGTGAATACATAATATAAAACGCATCAGTTACAATTTTGTCAAAGATAAAAATGCCTTACTAAGTAAAGTTCTGTAATAACGAAATAATTAGTTGAGTCAGTATAGCTAAGGCAATTATAGATGTTAACGTGAACTCTGTGCCAGCAAGTAAGCCGTTAGCTGAAGGTTCAGAACTCTTCTAGAGTTCTTCTAGGTTCAAAAAGTTCTAGAACTCTTTACGTTAGTTAATAACAGCGTTTGAGTGGTGCAAAACAGCAACGTCATTGGCGTCACTGGAAATTCTTATGTTCTGTGATCACAAGGTTTCAGAAACACACGTATGTAATGTTCTGAAAATCACAAAGGCAGGAGAATTCTTAGAATCTGGAAACACAATTTTGTTTCAGATGTGCATAAACAATTTTAGAGTTGCCAATATATACGTAGGACTTGGTGGGATACTCAGGAAGGAGCCAGATGTATGTTGATAAAATTCTGTTTTATATCCTGTCTTTGAGAAGAATTGCACTGTTATCGATTATATTGGCAGTCAGTAGTACATAGGTACATGCTAGAATTATACAAATTTTGCGGTGAATGCAAGGAAACTTTACGCTTAACATTTCAGCGACTTACGGGCCCAAATGACCTTGTTGTCGACGGGCCCTAAAACACCACACACTCACTCTTCTCTGCTCTGCATTTGGGAGGTCGGGCTTTGCTTCCTCTTCCTGACCATGGTTGTTTTTCTTCAGGTAGTTTTTCCGTCGCACAAGGGGAATGCTGGGAAGGCTATTTACGTAACTTCCTCCATTTCACTTCCTTTTATTTCTTCTTTAAACCCAACCTTTCTGGATAACAAGTCAGCGAAGTCGCTGTTGGTGCTACGCTATTGCGGAGTTTGCACTCCCGAAACACGCTCTTCGTGCGGGGCGAGACTTCAGCCGGAATTAGCTGGCTCGATTCTTGAGGACCTGGTACTCAGTTGTGCTGAAGAAACTGCTTACACTTGTTAAGGACCCACCGCGGCATGATCGGTTCTGACCGCCTGTACAATATTTTCATCTCATTCTTCTTCCTAGGGTATGACTCACCAAATAACCGATCAGCTATTGTGCCGGAATCTCCACGTGAAAAAATAAAAAGACTCGTAAGTTATTGATATGTTCATAAGTTGGGAAATTTAATACTTAAGCAGTTATAGTTTCTGGTGCTAAGATGCATAAGCCGTTTAAATCTATATTCTCAAATAGTCGTAAATTGTTTCAAATAACTCGTTTATTAACTTCCGTTAAATTTTGCACTTAGCTTAACTGCTGTTGTCATTCTCACACGCTGAGAGAAAGCTATATCATCCGATATAGAGATTCATCGAAGACCAAGATCTTTTAATATGACATGTTTTTAAAACAAACTAAAACCATAAAATAAATAATTTCTCCTACCTCCACACAGATTTTAGTCTTGGAAATTTATTATAATGATATCTAATAGGTATGAAAATACTTTTAAGATTTTCTGTCAAAGGAACAATTATATAAACATATGATAAAAAGATTAAAGAAGATATATTACAAGCTAAAGGAAAACTATGGGAACATTTATGTAACAGCACGACTGGAGTCAATACACTACCAAGAACACCCTATGTAGCAATTTTTAGGCTTTTAACAGGCCATGACTGTCTCAATAAACATTTATTCTGCATTGCTATTGTTAACAAATGCAAATCATTAGACTAGTACTCTTTAGAACAGTTGGTGACACATTCTGTAATGTATAGTACTTCTTTTGTTTTGTTGATTAGTGAAAAAGATATGTGCTTTGTCATAACAAAATATAAAGGGTCTTTCTTGAATGTGGTTTTAATCCATACCGTAACAGCTATAGTGCGATCTCCTCTGTGTCCTTTCTGTATACTTAAAGAAGATATGAATGGAAACCACCTAGTCCGCTGTCCAGCCTTAGTCAACGTACCAACATAACATCAAAATACTGGAGTGCAAGAGAGTGAATAATTTCATTGCCAACTGCTTAACACAACCAACTTTTAAGATTTAAACGAAGCACGTTGGGCGCATGCAATGCAAACTTTATTTCACTCCAAATGATATAACATTTGTGTCAGTTTTATTAACGACAGCTACTTCCTTACTATAATCAGATACAAATATGCAAATAACATTTTATCTACATTCTACGTGTATAACTCTTGATCTGTAGATGATTAATGAGATGGAACTTCAGTAGCCGACTTTTATTTGGCGAAGTTATGAAATATGCATATCTCTGGCAGTTTGTGAATGTTTAGAGCCTGTTTCCGATACAGTTGAAACCTCCCCACCCATTTTTCCCGGCACACCATTTAGCTGTTGCATCGCATTTCCACTACACCCATTGATTTATAGAGAAACAATCTCCAACTTTCTTGCTTTTTGTTGTTCTCTGGAATCCGGTTGAACACACTTGAATAAACTGCTTCCCAAGGATTTATCCATCAAATCTCTGGTCTCTAGACAAAATGTTTCCACCTCAGACTGCGTTTCCTTGAAATGATCACTCTTGTTTGTTTGCTTCTAGTGATTTAGGATTGAGGAATAAGTGTTATTGGTGTTATAATATTCTAAAGCGGGCTTAATTGACATTTTACTGGTATTTTTGTAAACTGGAATATTCATTTAATTGATAAAATTTATGTCTTTCCACTTTTTTCGGCATTGTTTTACGATTTACAGAGTTCTTCATTTAAAACCTAACGGGCGCACGACATTTCACCTGTGCACGATTGAGTATGCCATAGCCGGCTTTGTTCCTACATAAACCCCGCGCGTTTAGCTTGTATAACACTCTTATTTTATAGAAGATACTGGAAATGTCGTCCATCCTTGACTAAACAAGAATTATTTCGGGAGAATACATTCTGATTCACACGATTAAGTTGGGGTACTTTATTGTTTCAGATTTAATTTCTAATACTTTGTTTTAGTTCTTCCAAGTATGAGGATTTGTCTCATAAACTTTGTCTTTCAGGTTACCCCACATATTGTTAGATCGGGGACGTGAGAGAGACATATCTTGAAACACTTCCCTAATTTTACTCATGGACTCCTCTGCTGTATGGGCAGTAGCAGGATCTTGCCGATGCCACCCATATGATTGCTGTTCTTCTGTCAGTTTATGATAAAATGGAATCAAAATATCACTTCGTTACCCCTATGCACTTACAGTTCTGCTCGTAGAATGTTGGACCGATTATGCATCTAGAGCTATCAGACACCAACGAGGGTTGACACGACCACTGAGGTGGAACCACCTCTCATCGGCAAAGAGCAGAATCTGTGTCGTTCACTGACGAAAGAAACCATTCACAATAATGCATTCGTGATACTGAGTCAGTTTGTTTTAAGAGCATGGATACCTGTACACAAACAGTTTTAGTTTTAATAATTTAGTTCCTCTATGGGCAGAAGACTCTGAAAGTCCTACGTGTTGTGGTAATGTTGGGATGGATTTGGTTGCTGAACGTTCAAAACATGCGCCTATATGATAACTTTTACACACGAGAATGTGTTGTTATAGAGTCCAGCACCTGTTCATGTTGGTGGGCCGTACAGTACTACCGAGTGGAGAGGACACCGCTAGCTCCCGCGCACAACGGCGGCCGATAGTGTTGGAATCCAACAAAGTCCCGTGATACAAAAATGTTTTGTATCAAACAAAGTTCCACGTTGTCGCGACAATTTGTAACTAATATGATTGGCAAGGGTTCCACGTTGATGCTACGTTGAAGCTATTATATTGTGTGGCTCAGGGTAGAACAATGAGGTTTCTCACAGGGTATGCGTGGATGTGTGTGAGAAGGATATTTAATAACACTGGAATGCCCGTTTCCAACTTATTTATTTACTGCTTCTTTGTTTAGAACATCGAACTTGAAGTTGCCGACCAAGGGTTACCAATATCCCTGTTTAGAGTTACTGACGGCAGAATGTTTATTACTCGATACACTTTATTTGTTCCTCACGTATATATGAATCGACAAAAATCTTCTCTCACCTCTTCTGGTCTGTCCTTAACCAAGACAGAAGAAGTGGATCGCCCTAATCGCCCTCACGCCTAGGACCGCTCTAATCGGCCTGACGCCGAAGACTGTTTCAATGGCTTGCAAGCCACGAAGTGCTCTTCCACGCCGAAGACTCTTCTTCACAGCTGCGCGTGTGGGTGTATATGTCACTTTCACTTTCTGAAAGCCCTCTTCACTCAAAGATTTCCTTTGTGGCTATTTTGTCGCCATTATGAATGATCCAAAGAATACCCTATTCAACAATTCAAGTGAGCCCCTTTAGAACTCTGCTAAGGACACTGTTTCTTACATTGATTTTGTTATAACAACTTTCCCCCCCAACTGCTATTCGACTCAACTGCCCTTGCACGTGTTGTAACAAAGAACCAACATTCCTTTGACATCCATCACGATTCTTTACTTATGGCAAACCTTAATTTCGGTATCACCCGGGAGAGGTGAAACACTGTGTGCTTCGTTAGGTTTTAAACGAAGGACCCTGTAGCATATTTTAAAGTAATGCTCCAGAGAAATTGGATACAAATCTAAAAAAAATGTAAAACTTGAATTAGTTGCTTTTTATTGTACTGTCACGGTGACGGCGGGTGCATACTGGGTAGAAATTAAGCTTGAGTCAAACCATTCTAGCACTTTTGTTGTTTGCCGGGGTGTGAGGCAAAAGAAAGCAACCACTGGCTATCGTCACGAAACTGGAAGCACGAACCGCACTGTTACTTTGAGGAATTTACTTTAGACCGCACGAACTCCGGAAAGCAAGAGCATTGCACTTCCAGAACCTTCTCGCTGTAATCGGTAAGTATAAAAGGCTGTGCAAAGCCTAGTTCACAGTTCATTCAGTTAAGAGTGTAGTACTCTCCAGAGTTGTGAGAGGGCCAGGGCCATCAAGAAGTGCAGTACGTACCAGCTCCCTAGTGATTGTCAGTCTGCAGACAGTGTATACAGTGCAGAGAAACTGTTCACCAAAGTCGACAAGCAGAACAGTGGAAAAGGGAAACGTTGTGTGTACGTCGAAGAAATTACAAGCAGCGCAAGTTGGTGCGTGGAAGACACATAGAAGAATATTAGACTAACGTACTTACTCTGTGTATTTGTAAAATGTAAAAGTGAATATAAGTTAGCTTTTGACTAACGATTCAAATGTCAAATAAAGTGAGTAAAGATGAATTTGTTCTTGGTAGTTTTTATATTTCCTCCTTTCATTTACTAATATGGACATATCCATCTTTGTGGCATTTGCAACAGTTGTGAACACAGTACTGTGTAATTTTAAAAGTTATTTTTCTCAAACTACTTTCCCCAGTATTTTCATTAATTAAATGCTCCACTTCTCAACATTTTTGAGCGATTAACTTTCTATTTTCTGTAAATATTCATAAATATTTAAGGCACTCTTACTCTTACTGGCACGTCACCCGGCTGATCTGTTACAACCTCTGGTAGGGGATTGTTCACATCATGTGAGTAACTCCACACAGTTTTTACATACAATTAAGAGCATTACCATTGCCCTTTCTGATCTTCTTGTCAACTTCGACGTGGTTTCTCTGTTTACAAGGGTACCACTTCAGAAAGCTATCCAACTTCTAAAGAAGCATTTTCCAGCTGATATCCTAGAGCTCTTCCGACATACCCTGACGTTCACATTCTTCTTGTTTGGTGGTGCTTTCTTTGAACAAGTAGACGGAGTAGCAATGGTCTCCCCTTTGTCACCAGCTATAGCTAATTTCTATATGGAACACCTAAAACATGAAATACTTGTCACAGCTCCACTTAAACCATCTCATTTCTATAGATACGTGAACGACACTTTTGTACTTTGGCCACATGGATCAGACACTTTGCCTAGTTTTCTTGCGCATCTCAGCAGCCTTCGACATCAAATACAGTTTACCATGGAAGTGGAGAAGGATGGAACTCTTCCATTCCTGGACATTCTTGTTTCAAAAACAGCAATGGTACTCTGGGGCATGCTATATACCGCAAGCCTACACACACCGATCTCTATCTGAACGCTCATAGTTTCCATCATAAGTCTCAACGACTGGGAGTTCTCAATACACTGGCTTACGGAACTTTGTCTATATCTGATCCCAGCCACTTTAAACAGGAATTACAGCACCTGAGACTCACTTTCCGTCAAAACGGCTACTCCGAATATGACGTTGAAGCCTCGATCACAAAAGCTAGTAAAGGGAAACCTGTAATACAGCAAGCGTCAGATAAGCCTACCGCTACAACCTGCATCCCGTTTACCAGCAATATATCCGGCAGAATCAGCAGAATTCTCGCCAAATACAACATCAGCACCCTCCACAAGCCACCTCCGAAGATTAGACATCTGTTGAGACCGGTGAAAGACAAACTGGACCTTCCAAATTCCGGCAGTGTACCGCATTCCCTGTAAATGTAAGACACCGTATATAGGACAAACCGGAAGGACAATCGCTACCAGAATAAAGAAACATGAACGGAGCATTCGTTTAATGCAACCTGAGAAGTCTGGGCTGGCAGAGCATTGTTTTGATAACGACCATAGAGCCAATTTTCGGGAGACGACCATCTTGGTAAAATGCAACAGTTACTGGGAGTGGAGAGCTAAGGAGGCTTTGGTCATTTCCTCCGAGAGGAGCACGCTTAATCGTAATGCTGGATTTCAGTTCAGCTCCTCTTGAAAACCGGCCTTAAAATGGAAATCCGTCGGATTAAGAAGCACATATCTATATAGCTTGATCATCAAGTTAAGTAGTTAGGTTCTTTGACCCAATGAATTTTCCATACTCACGCCATCTCCTGACCTGGCATTTAATTAGCTGAAAACAGTCTTTTGTTCAGTTATGCATTGGTAGTGTTTTGTCTTTGTTTATATTTATGTTATATTCAATGATACATTTCTTAAAATATCCTAATGATGGGAGAAATGTACACTCCCGAAACGTCGATTTCTAATCGTCTTTTCACCTGGCTTGTTTCCCGAGAAGTTCTCGCCACGAAAGCTTCAGGTCTTATTTTACTTAAGGCACTCATTAACATTTTGTAAAATTGTTATGATGAAATTATTTTTCTAGCCCGGCATTCATAAAATCGAAAAATGCAAACTACTGTCTAGATTAGCTTCTTTGAATTTTAGAAAGCTCTAATATGGAATTTTTTATAATGATCCGTTAAAGAAAACCACAGCTTTAGCAGGATGTAAAATATGTTCGACATGTAGGAAATTTTAATTAACACAATTAAATCCATAAACAAAAACATTGCACTGAAACAAATGAACACGCCTACATAAAACTGACTTTTATGTGATAATTAGACGTGAATAAGATTTCTGTGCAAGGATATGCTTTTATAAACCTAGTGTGTTCGTATTCTAGTACTTGAGCTTGATGATGATGATGATGTTGATGATGATGATGATGATGATTGAAAAGGGGTAGTGAAAGCCCTTGCGACTTCTCAGCACGGTGACCTAATATATCTATTGTGCATTACCCTACTCTACAAGTCCCAGCTTATATTAAGGCTATTAAAAAGCCTATAAGTTTTTGGGGTGCTAGTAAGGCAATCTGTCCTGGAGTTCGAAAACCCGCCTCCAGATGCCTTAACCTTTTCCAGGCAATGGCTTCACACTCACAAAGAATGTGTTTGCCGTTTATTTTTATTGTTTACAGAGTCTACAAATATTGGTCCCAATCTTACCCATCTTACAGAGATCATCCCTTAGAGGGTAGTGTCCAGTTAGAAGCCCTTAACTCCTGTTTGTTGAGAGCGAGGATCCTCTTGGATCTCTTTGTAGAGCGTTCATTGAACTCCTTTGCATGACCCTGCCTTGAAACATTTTCCAATAGCGAGTACATGAGCTTAGTAAATAGATTTTAATTTTTAAATCGTTTATGAACTAAAATTGGACGTGTTTTATAGACCCACGTCTCTCAGAAGTATGGATTTACAATGGTAACTTATCCAAATGGCATCAATGGTTTTTGAGTTTCCCAAAGTACATGATGCAATGTTTTATTAGTAAACATTAGCCAGTTCAAAGCAAGGGGTAGTGAAAATACCTCTATGTATACCTGTAACAAACAGCACCAACAGCCAGCCAAACAGCGAGAAACACTGGTAATCCGCAATCAGTTTTTACGTTGAACTTCTGTAAATTTCCCCCCAAACCTATTCAAAAGGGAGAGGAAAGCAGACAGGGGGAGGTTCAGAGAGAATGTGACGCGTACGAAATTGCCCCTGCATTGCTAATGTTGGTGATGTTACAGTATGAAAAGACATTACGAAAAACAAAACACAAGAGAATCTTGTTTAGCACCATTTGGGCTCCTTTTTCATTAAACCAAACAAAATAACGACTGCATACAAATGAGAGTTTAGTTAGGCGCGAAATATTTGCACATATTCGCAGTTTTAATAAGTAATTTGTAAAATGTTAATGAAAGTTCACGTCACTGCGAGCAGGACCTTTCTTTACCGTGCTGACTTCGGTTCTCGTTTGCTGATTACCTCTAATAATAAATGCCTGCCCAAGAACTGGCCGCCTACATTTTTTCCTGCGTGTCTTCACCTCTCTATTCCCTGTAACAATTGTGGCCTTGGAATATATGATACTCATTTTAATTACCCTGTAAAGGTTTAGCTTGTTAACTAAATTATATCCTTAATTCACATTTTCTGTATATAAAAACAAGTAACCATTTTTGATTTTGTTCATCACTTACAGAAGTCGCGGAATTATGTTTTGAGGGATTTGTATCAGGTTGGTACCTAAGTCCATAGCGGTTTTCTTAAAGTTTAACCAATTAAGCATATAAAACATATTGTTAAGTAACAATATTGTTGCGAGGCATTGTAGACCAGCGCCGGGAGAGAGAGACAAAGAAGCGGGGAATGAAAGGGACATATAGTGCCCAAGCTACGCCCAGAGAGAGAGAGAGAGAGAGAGAGAGAGAGAGAGAGAGAGAGAGAGAGAGAGAGAGAGAGAGAGAGAGAGAGAGAGAGAGAGAGAGAGAGAGAGAGAGAGAGAGAGAGAGAGAGAGAGAGAGAGAGAGAGAGAGAGAGAGAGAGAGAGAGAGAGAGAGAGAGAGAGAGAGAAAGCAACAGAGGGAGAATGAGACAGAGACAGTTCCATGGTGTTCCCACTACATCACGAAAGATCGTGCAGTTCGGTAGCTTTCGAGGAACTTCGGCAGCCTTCGAGAAACAGCGGACCGGGTATAAATAACACTATGGACGGCTGAGTGAGCCATCTACACTAAGACCCGTGAGAGGCGGAGTCCCTGAAGGCTCTGTACTATCCCCCACACTTTTTAGTGTGTTCATGGCAGACTTTCCAACTCAACCGCAGGTCGAAATGGCACAGTACGCTGACGAAATATGTAGTGTTTAACGCCCGCTTTTACTACATACGGCACCGCAGGCAATGACACTGATGATACATGAGATGAAGATGGAGCACCGGTGGAATGAGATGGCGGGGGAAACCGGAGATCCCGGAGAAAACCCGCCCCAGCGCCGTGTTGTCCATCACAAATCTCAGTTTGCGGTCGCCTGGGATCGACCCGGGCCGCCTTGGTGAGAGCCAAGCGGTCTAACCACTGAGCCACGGTGCGGCCACGCTGACGACGTGTTGTTGTTCTGCAAAGACAGACACATACTCAGAGCCTTCAACCCAATATAGAGACACCTCCGTCTCACAAAGAGTAGTGCAGGCATTGGAGGGTGTCCGCCAATTCGGACAAAAGCCGCGTCATTCCTCTTACTAGGCGCCACACCCCCGCTGATTGCCCCAACTTCCACTTTGGATGCCGTAGGATAGAGTGGACTAATTATATCAAGTACCTCAGCGCCCAAATTGATAGAGGCCTAACTTTCCGAGGACACATTCGGGAGCTCTCGGCGCAGTTACAGGGGGCTATTGCCTCTCTGTAGCCAATGCTGGGTTAAGTCTCGATGCCAGTCCGCTTAAAGTTACACCTCTATCGGGCGCTGATAATCCCACTCATGTTGTACGCTTGTGAGATCTGGGGTATGGTCGCAGATAGCTGGCTCGCATACCTTCAGCGTGCTCAGAATAGAGGACTCCGATCCATCTATTCTGTGGGCCGTTCTTTCCCCGTGAGGTTGCTTCACGAAGCTTCTCTTCTCCCATACGTGGAGGACGAAATTAGGCGCCGGTCGACAAAATTTTACGCTCAAAAGCTGAACTCCACAATCATCCAATGAGCTGTTTAGCTACAAAATTTACCCCATTTTAATCCAATGAACACCAGTGTGTAAACAAATGGTATTGCATCTTGTACAAAAATCAGAGGAGCAAGAAAAAGCTACCTTGTAAGAATTCCTCAACAAAATAATTCTATCCCATCCTGCATCAACAAAATTTCAACCTGCGGTTAAACCCAAAACCTGCGTGGGTACGCAGCAAAAACCTTCTGGCTGTTAACAGCCTCTCAGGTTGAGTGAGGTCCCAGACTACATTAACCACCTAACCAAAAGCCACCATCACTGCTTTCCTTTTCTACAAAGACCCTTGAGGCCCCATCCACTTCCCACGGCATCACTCAGGACGCCAGTCATATGTGCTGCCCTGGCCTGCATCCTTTCACCCGCCCGCATGTACTGCATGTCAGCACCTACATTATCCTTAGTAACCAGGGTGCTGTTAGCGGAACCTGAACATAGCACCGTAGTTACTCGTAGAACTAAAGAGAACCCTTCCCCTTGCCCTTGCATGGTTAGTTATCCTAACAGCATATACATGGCGAGGCGATGCAGCCTCCAGGTGGAAGATCGTCACCGGGGGCGGTGGGTGTGGGGACGCCCCTTTAAGAAAGAGTGAGCCAGTTTGGCAGTGAGAGCTGCTAGAGAGTGGTCAATGGTCAGTTTTCGTACAGAGAAAGAGAGAGAGAGAGAGAGAGTGTGGACGTTTAAAGTGTATCAAGTTGCGAGTGGAGAACTGATAAAAGTGAATTATTTTGTTTATTTACGTGTGGTGAAGCCACGAGATACTGTGTTGGTATATGTTAAGTCATTCTGCCACTCAGGGATGTACAAAAGTGTCTTTCTACGGAAATAAAGAGCATTTTGAATTTCTGCAACTAGACTTATAATTTTACGAACCCACAAGGTCACAATATATTCAACAATATATTTTCCTTCATTTACAACAATCTACCAATGCTGGGGTAATTTGCACATATTAACATTAGCTTTTTGGACACTACACATTGAATGCAAATGTCGCACGATGGTGGAGTGGTCACAGTTCATCACATTTGCTAGTTCCCGAGTACACTGACGAGGATTATCGTGGATTAGTTTGTTTAGACTATCTACCTCAAATCCTTAGGTTGTCCTGGACGAGGAGTCACTCATGTCAAAACTACCCTCCGTAAAACGAGAAAACTATTTTCTTGATCTACTCTCGCCGATGCTGTAGTCCCCAAATGCTTCTGGATGCCTCCGCTGCTTTCGCCTTTCTATTGAATTCAGAGAGAAGAATATGTCCACTTCACCATCCATTTTCTAGCGTCCACAACTACATTCGCTATCATCAAAACACAAACTGCTATATGTAAACCGACTGCAAACAGTTGAACTTCACATAAAAAGTGACAGTTGATAAATAAACCCATTGTAACAGCAGTACCAACCCACGGAACAAATGAGCTACGATCTATGCACTAGCCTAATACGCTTTTTCAATATACACTTTGTGAACTTTGGTTAAGAATCTAGGATTATTGAGTGTCTGCTAAAATTAATCTTTTTATCCAATCAATGCATGTATTATGAACATTTTCACTTCTTAGTAAGTGAAGTCGAATACTTCCTGGAGTCATTTCATCATGTCCAACACTTTTCGAACTTAGCCAACCTCGATATAAAATAAATATTATTACTTGAAGATCATCCTGAAACTAAATATATAATGCCTTATTTTCCAACATATTATAACAAATTCTACAAAATATTAATGAATTACTTCCACCTAAGATAAACAAACTTGTAATATAACATAACGTTTATAATTTCGACACTGTGATTAATTTAAACCAGTTCTATGCACAACAAATGAGAAACGCATTCTAAGAGGCAGAATGCACTAGAGGGAAAATGAAGGATGTGGAGATCTAGCATTGCATAGAGTACAACAGAAAAAGAAGCAGAAAGCAATGGTTAAGAGTAGGAAACGCCGGCTTGCTTTTATGAAGGCCGTATGCTACACAGAGAAGCAAAAGGAATTGCTGTTTCTACAGAGCGACATTTTGATGCTTTTCTTTCTGCTTGATGTCGTCCCTTTTAATGTGCAGAACATGCCGTGATGACGTTAAACTAAATGTTAAAAATAAATTTAATTACTAAACGATGTTGTTAAACATGTATAAGCCCAAAATGTAACTTTTATGTTCCAGAATATTGTATTAAAAACGGACTGAGTTGTACTTATCACGCATCACATCTTCTCTTTTTAAAAGCCTTGATACTTCACAAGGGCACAAACCTAATTATTATTACGTCCCTTTTCAAGCTAAATAAATAATTTACTCTTCTTTTAACCTTCCTCGTGTAAGACTGTAGGCCTCTACCCCATTGTCAGAGAACAGCGACACTATTTAGAGCATGCTAGAGTGTTAAAAATATTTTAAATTGAACCTGCGTTCTCAAATTAACAGGAAATTAGATTTAATTTTGTTATTTCGAATGCAGGGAAACAATATTTTAAATTTCCTTTTAGTAGGGTTCTTAGAACTTTGATTATTTGTGGTGTTACTGTCTAATACCACGTGATTTCATGCCATATACTTCTGTTTTTTGAAGTTCCTCTGTATGGTTCTTAGGCGTCCCTTTCTAAAGATGTATTAGGATCGAAAAGATTCCATTGCCGTACACCGGCTTTGAACTCGGGATCAGAAACTAACATTTTACTCCTAAACCACTGTTGTGGATATAAGTTGTTAATTTAGGGATTTATTCTCACTTTTTCATATTTTTTCTTTTATTTAACTCAAATTACAACTAAGCTTTTTACAGCCTATCTGGTAATATTTCTTTCTTAAATGTTTAATTTTGTGTGGGTGACTCTCCACTGAAGACCCCCAGAGCTTACACTTAAGTGTTGAGGTCATACTTTAAATCCTTTTCAGTCGTCGAATTACACTCTTGCTAAACACATCCTGCATTTCTTTATTTTCATGGTTTTGCACTCGTAAACGATGTTTCACTGCGAACTTTCTTATTTCTTCTCTGAGAGTGCCAATCTTGAGATCTCTATGTATGTGATCATTTCGCACATACCATGGTGCATTGACTATTGATCTTAAAAATTTATTTTGGAATGTTTATATATGCTTTATGTTAGTCAATTTGGAACAGCCCCATAGCTGTATCCCATAAGTCAAGACTGGCTTTAATACATGTTTAAATATTAATAGCTTATTATGCATGTCAAGTTCAGAATTCCTGCCAATGAGCCAGTAAAGTTTCTTGTATTTAATATTTAACTCTTTTGTTTTAGTTTCTATATACTTTCTCCAATTTAACTTACAGTCTAGGGCTATTCCTAAATACTGCTTTTTTATAAATGATAAACATATTAAAAGGTTGCAATTGGATAACCTGTAATGTGCAGGTATATTAATGGCAAAACAGTTTCTTTTAGAAATAACTAATGCTTTGTGACTAGCGAAATAAATTCCTGGATAAAAATCTTTCTATTAAGGACTGATTATTCATGTTACTAACTTGAAGCAGATCTAATGGTTATTGTGACTAAAGACGAACATCTTTATTTGTCCAAAAATAAAACACAACACTTCGACACATATCTACAATATTCATTTAAGTCTCTGCACGTACCCTCTGTGTTGCTGTAATCCTTCTGACATTCACAGAGGTTCACCTCTAACACGGAGATACACAACAATTCTAGACACAACTCTAATATTCACAGATAAACAGCTTCACTTCCGGTTCCACAGCTCGGCGATCCCTCACCTGGAGCCGTATATATTGAACCGTGAAATGCCTGTTTCGCGGCCTGCTGACTCCTTATCATGGAGCTTGGAATGTATCACACACAGCTCGAAACACTAGACTAGGCACTGACTCTGGCCAAATCACTAACTCTGAGACTGATTTTTCCTGTAGCTTCCGTGATAGTTTCGTATCTGTAACACAAATATTTGAAAAGAGTGGGGTTTTATGTACAATGTCGGTAGGCGGCAGCACTCTCGTATTGGTAGGTTGGTAGTAATGCTCTATTTTGTAGACCTTACGTGCGTTTCACATACCAGAGAATGGAGGCGACACATCCCTTTGCTGATGGAGGGAAAGCGTTTTTGAAGTCGATTATCACCGGTGAACAGTCATGGCTGCATCATTATGATCCTGAAGGAAAACAAGTTAGCACAGTGTGGAAATCGCCAGGTTCTCCAACACTAAAAAGGCAAAAGTTGTTCCATCTGCAGGGAAAGTGGTGGTGATCACAATTTTTGACTGTAATGGAATGATTTACCAGCACGCATTTCCCCCTCACGCTACTGTTACAGCAGCATACTACACTTCAGTATTGGCTACACTGAGGAAGCACATTGCAAAGAAACGACCAGAGCTTTCTCGGACTGGGTGGTGACTTCATCTTGACAATGCACGACCTCACGTCACATGCAGTTCCCCCTCACACTACTGTTACAGCAGCATACTACACTTCAGTATTGGCTACACTGAGGAAGCACATTGCAAAGAAACGACCAGAGCTTTCTCGGACTGGGTGGCGACTTCATCATGACAATGCACGGCCTCACGTCGCAAATCAAGTCATGCAGTTTCTGGCTCGATTCAATATTAGCTGTGTACCGCATCCACCTTATAGACCCGATCTTGTACCCTGTGACATTTTTTATTGCAATCAGTAAAGGCAAAGCTTAGTGGAATTCTATTTGAGAACTCTGAAGCAGTGCTCAAGAAAAGTGAGGCGATTCTCAAGGACCTGACAAGGAATGAGACGCTATAAAAAGTGCATTGAAGTGGGATGGAACTACTTTGAAAATCATCATGTAAACATTGACTTGCAGTAATAAACATCTGTGAAAAAGGTCGGTGTCATCGTTTGTTGATCAGGCCTCGTATTTCTGGAACTGGAAGCTTCTGGAATTACAGTCGCAAAAGGACATTTTGCTTACCAATAACACGACTTGCTTCCTGAAATCAGCTGTCCTTAAACGCGTGTTTATTTCGGCACGGTAACGTGCTTCTTACGTGACGTCATCAAGGCAGTAACCTTCAACGCGTGTTACTTTCTCACGCGGATTCCCTGATGTTACATAATAATGAAAAGTATGTGTTGTGATAAGTTTCCAGAAAATAATGATGAATTATAGTAGTAGTATTTAGCATTTAAATGACATATTCGGTCATGTACTTTTTTATTTTATCAAACATAAAACTGGTTTCTTACTAGTAGTCTTTCATTGCAGAAACATAGATGTTCTAAGTGATAATTGGGGACAAATAAATAACTACAACTGGTTGCCAATAAGAAACAAAATGTAATGCTTAAAATGCATCAAGGTGTCTCCAATTCAAAATATGTAAGAATAACATGAAGAAAAGAGTTTTATTTTGTCGCATGAATATCGTAAAGATACAAACACATGATATGCAGATTCATATGACCCAGCAGTTGGATAATTCATAATTAATACACTTGTTTTACAATTAATGTTTTGAAAGAATTAATTCACATTATGCTGCATATGGACACAGAACCAATAAGAAAATACGTTACTCCTTTGTCAATGTATCGATGTGAAATACAAATGGGACGGGATGGTAAATTTTATTCATAACGAGGTTGCAAATCTCCGCCCCGCTCTGTAGCATAGGCGGTAGCGTTTCTGCCTCACATTCAGAGGTTCCTAGATCGAATCACGGTAAAGGTAGGTTATCTGCATAAGGTTGCTTAGGACTTCTTCCTTATCCTGAAAAATGAATGTCTGGTAACTGTAAGCTCTATGTACCTGTACTCAGTTGAACATCATTTCATTCATCGTCCGATATGACTTAACGTTGGAGGTGTTCCCTTATCCTGAAAGATGAATGTTTGGTAACTCTAAGCTCTATGTACCCTGTACTCATTTGAACATCACTTCATTCATCGTCCGATATGACTTAACGTTGGAGGTTTACCCAAATCCTGAAAGATGAATGTCTGGTAACTCTAAGCTCTATGTACCTGTACTCAGTTGAACATCATTTCATTCATCGTCCGATATGACTTAACGTTGGAGATTTTCCCTTTTCCTGAAAGATGAATGTTTGGTAACTCTAAGCTCTATGTACCTTGTACTCATTTGAACATCATTTCATTCATCGTCCAATATGACTTAACGTTGGAGATTTTCCCTTATCCTGAAAGATGAATGTCTGGTAACTCTAAGCTCTCTCTACCCTGTACTCATTTGAACATCATTTCATTCATCGTCCGATATGATTTAACGTTGGAGGTTTTCCATTATCCTGAAAGATGATTCTCGGGCAGCTGTAAGCTCTATGTACCTTGTACTCATTTGAACATCATTTCATTCATCGTCCAATATGACTTAACGTTGGAGATTTTCCCTTATCCTGAAAGATGAATGTCTGGTAACTCTAAGCTCTCTGTACCCTGTACTCATTTGAACATCATTTCATTCATCGTCCGATATGATTTAACGTTGGAGGTTTTCCCTTATCCTGAAACATGAATGTCGGTTAGCTCTAAGCTCTACGTACCTTGCACTCATTTGAACATCATTTCATTCATCGTCCGATATGACTTAACGTTGGAGGTTTTCTCTTATCCTGAAAGATGAATGTCTGGTGACTCTAAGCTCTATGTACCCTGCACTCACTGGAACATCATTTCATTCATCGTCCGATATGACTTAACGTTGGAGATTTTCCCTTATCTTGAAAGATGAATGTCTGGTAACTCTAAGCACTATGTACCCTGTACTCATTTGAACATCATTTCATTCATCGTCCGATATGATTTAACGTTGGAGGTTTTCCCTTATCCTGAAAGATGATTCACGGGCAGCTGTAAGCTCTATGTACCTTGTACTCATTTGAACATCATTTCATTCATCGTCCGATATGACTTAACGTTGGAGGTTTTCTCTTATCCTGAAAGATGAATGTCTGGTAACTCTAAGCTCTCTGTACCCTGTACTCAGTTGAACATCATTTCATTCATCGTCCGATATGACTTAACGTTGGAGATTTTCCCTTTTCCTGAAAGATGAATGTTTGGTAACTCTAAGCTCTATGTACCTTGTACTCATTTGAACATCATTTCATTCATCGTCCAATATGACTTAACGTTGGAGATTTTCCCTTATCCTGAAAGATGAATGTCTGGTAACTCTAAGCTCTCTGTACCCTGTACTCATTTGAACATCATTTCATTCATCGTCCGATATGATTTAACGTTGGAGGTTTTCCCTTATCCTGAAAGATGATTCTCGGGCAGCTGTAAGCTCTATGTACCTTGTACTCATTTGAACATCATTTCATTCATCGTCCAATATGACTTAACGTTGGAGATTTTCCCTTATCCTGAAAGATGAATGTCTGGTAACTCTAAGCTCTCTGTACCCTGTACTCATTTGAACATCATTTCATTCATCGTCCGATATGACTTAACGTTGGAGGTTTTCCCTTATCCTGAAACATGAATGTCGGTTAGCTCTAAGCTCTACGTACCTTGCACTCATTTGAACATCATTTCATTCATCGTCCGATATGACTTAACGTTGGAGGTTTTCTCTTATCCTGAAAGATGAATGTCTGGTAACTCTAAGCTCTATGTACCCTGCACTCACTGGAACATCATTTCATTCATCGTCCGATATGACTTAACGTTGGAGATTTTCCCTTATCTTGAAAGATGAATGTCTGGTAACTCTAAGCTCTATGTACCCTGTACTCATTTGAACATCATTTCATTCATCGTCCGATATGATTTAACGTTGGAGGTTTTCCCTTATCCTGAAAGATGATTCACGGGCAGCTGTAAGCTCTATGTACCTTGTACTCATTTGAACATCATTTCATTCATCGTCCGATATGACTTAACGTTGGAGGTTTTCTCTTATCCTGAAAGATAATTGTCGGTTAGCTCTAAACTCTATGGACCCGTACTCATTTGAGCCTTGTGTTAACCATGTCATACGTTTCCTTAACTTACAAAAAAAAAAAAAAAAAAAAACTGAATTTGCAAAAATGGCACATTTTGGAATTTTTGTAGTTAATTACATCTTAAACACCCATATATGGAAGCCTAGAATGTGAGAAGTGTTCTGATATAACCTTCCCGTAAAATATTCTCATATTAACTTTCTGCAATAGGTCGTTATAGTAAGAGATTGCAAAGGTTAAGAGAAATCGTAGGAATAAAGTAGTCACGATCCTGCAATCCGTTTTTGTTTTCTGGGCATTAACGTTATTTACGCAGCAGATTGTTTGGTATTTTATCTAGCTAGCGTTCTTTCGCACCTGAGGAAGTATATCATCCACAAATAGCGGTGCTGTTCCGATATTCACAGCAAGCATACAATATAAACTAGAAATACCGTTTGGAAGAAACGCATTGAATGGTGGGTAGTTAAATGCTCTCTAAAATCGTGGATTCCCGCTAGCCTCTCCTTTTTCACTATATATTCTGGAAAAAGTTGCAGATTTTATTTTGTGCAACTGCAACAAGCAATAAAGTATCATTTGTGGAGGTGAACCAGGGCAGAAAAATGCAATACAAGGTGTCACAGTCATTGTATTGAAGTTATAACATATAACATTTCCAACTTCAGTCCATATCGTGTCAGATATGAGTAAACATTAAGTGCTTTTTAGAAAATTTGTACTCGTGATTGTGAACAGCTTCTGTGGTTCAGTGGTAATATACCATTTCTCTATGAATGTAAAGATACAACCTTCTTGATTACTTTATTGTTAGAATATACTTGCTTTACCCACTCTTTGCCATATAGCTTCGTCAACATGTGATTGTTTTTAATTGAAGTCCTCCAACGTAAGTCATATTGAAAGATGTATTAATTGACTGAAGTTATACTCAAATGAGTCCAGGGTGCATAGAGTTCAGAGTTGCTCGACATTCATCCTTCAGGATAATGGAAAATCCCGGATAAGTCAACTTGACCGAGATTCGGACTCCGAACTACTTAAATATGGGGCAGATACTCCATCAGCTATGCTACAGAGAAGTATGGTGTCACATTACTTGACTGTTCGTCATTTATTTAGTGGGGTAAATTTTTCTTTTGTTTTGTTACAAAAGTGCTCAGTAATATCTACAATAGTATAAGAAACAAAGAAATAAACATTTAAATGCGAAAAAAACACGTAGGAATATTTGTAAATTGCATTAACAAAACGATAAAATGAATAAAAAAATAAAATAAAAATTACTGATTGGAAAGTTATAGCGCGCAGGGAGCTGGATCGAGATACAAATACGATAGCTTCTAGAAGTTCAGCATGTACCACGAAACAATGTTTTATAAAAGTCATTATTAACTGCATTTTCAATTTGTTATTCTACACAAAAAAGTTTAATTAATAAAGCGTGACTTTCACTTTTACGTCAATGATATGTTTTCTTGAAGCACTGGATCATTTTGGGACTCCTTGAATTACCATGGAAATTTACATATCGTTTCGTGAGCACTACATTACTTAATACATTTGAATATATATAGGGGTAACAAAAAGGTTTGTGAGCATTTTGAGAAAATATTTCTTGCGGATAGAGGATGAAAATGTTTTATGAACATAGGTTCAGAAAGGTTTATTTCCTTCTTAGAGCATTTTTTCTACAGTTGAACCCCATACAACACTCAACGACAAAGTGGCGGGGCTCCCTAATGCCCTGGACAATTTCGTAATCTGGCAGCGTTCCACGATACGAGCACGATAGAACTGGAGTTGCATAAACAAGAGCTTTCCCTCAAATAAAATCTGGTAGTTTTAAGTCAAGCGAGCGTGGAGGCCACGGAATTGGCCCACCTCTTCCTATCCGTATACCAGGAAGCTTGCTATTCAGAAATCGATGGACAGAAAGCCTAAAATGAGGAGCCTGAAATATCGTACTAAGATACTTAATAAAATTAAAGATAGAGACCTTTCAAATAATGCTTTAGTTTACCTGCCTACTCCTTCAAATATTTGATCCTGATGAAACATAAGTTCTCTATTAGGTATATGTTTAATGAACTCCATCGTGCATGTACTGAGTACCGGTGCCTAACAAGCGGACTACGTACTGTAGCACTATGTCAAGAACGATGAAATGCACCACCTCCAACCAATTTAACCAAATGTACAAATGCATGTTTGCTATTGTACAATTAAACTACTGTTAAGGCTACAGGACAGCTACCTATTACACATCTCAACGTGTAAGCAGATTTGTAGAGAACAGGCCCTATCATGGAAATAAAGAATTTCTGGACCTAGGTTCATAATTATAACTTTTTTATCCTCTATATGCAAGAAACTTTTCCCAAAGATTTTTGTTGTTGTAATTTTACGTGCTCCAACGTTAAGTCATATCGGACGGTGAATGAAATGGGTGATATGATGCTCAAACGTGTCCGGGGTCCATGGAGCTTAGACCTACCCGACCTTCATCTGTAACGATAAGGGAAAACCCCGGAAAAACCTTATCCAGGTAACTCACCCTAGCGAGATTCGAACTCTGGACCTCTTGAAGGTGAGGGCCCAAAGGTTTGACATTCCGTTTTGTTACATCCTGTGTGTAACTGCGGTGCAAAAGCCAGCCTCGGGGAGTTGCTAATTATGAGTTAACCAAGATGTATTGGAGTTATGAATCTGTTGAGTTCAGAGCACTGTAAAACGGAGTATTGGTCTGCGAGTAGTGAACGTCGAGAAGTTACGAGCAGCGAAAGTTGGTGCGTCTAACAAAGACACAGAAAAACATCAGACTGGCGTGCTTGCTCTCTCATTATGTTGTTTGAAAAGATAAAAATAAGCATGGTTACCACTGTGTAATAATTTTGGTGACGTATAAAGTGAGTTTCAGCGCGACTTTGTCTTTTCCTTCAATTAAAATTAGTTAAAAGGTGCAAGCTTAGGTGGCTCCTCTGATTCCATTACTTGAAACTGCATTCATAATTTAATAGGTGTTGCAGAGATTTTATTTTTACTAGATGGCAGTATTTACTGGAAAAATTGGTGTATACAACTTTACACTAACTTTTATTCATATTGTCCACTGTCTTAAACAAATTAAAACTTTTATAAACAGAGTTATATTATTAAACTTTAAAAATTTCCATGTGGAGCTAAGACATAAAACCAAACAATGCATTTACTCTGGATTTATATACTTTATTATCTACATGTTAAACATTATGTGGTGAATTATACAATTTTCAACGAAAATTAGTTCTTTGTAATCCAAATTATGTGATGTTTATATTATAATACGTTTCAAGCGAAGACTTTCAGAAGAGTTAATATACCTAAATTATTAGTGTTAGTTTTATGTAGAGAAATGTTTCTTCAGGCCGTAGATGGTTATAAACCAAAAACTAATGGAAAACTACAATAGAACAATAATATATTCACCAATATTTTACAAAATATAAGACATAACTCGAAAGCCTGAAGCGTAGATGTGGAAGTACATTTGCGGAACGAAACGGAGTAAAAAAGGTAATCAGAAAGGTGTCTGCAACTATTTATGAGGAAGCAAAGTAATTACGGAAGCGAAGAAAGAAACAAAAATAAAAGAAAATAGAGAAGAAGTCACGAGAAAGGATAATTGGAAATGAAAAGAACGTGGAAACTTTTGTTCTGAAGATAAAAAAAATTAAAAAGAAAGCAAGCTGTAATTATGGAATCCGTGTAGTTAGAGATGGAAGAAAGAATTGCAGCAGTGAGGTAGGAAAGCGACTCGTCAGCGTACAGGAGCTGTAAGGGATGTGCCCGTTTAATGCGTATTGCTGCGAGATAGGTAAGCGGTTAATGATGCCACGGGGCGCACAATTCCCTAACTAGGCTTTACCTCGGGCGTGAGCTTACTAGAAGAATGTAACACTGGTAATAATGGAACTAGAGCAAATCACACACTGTTGCCTTGGATACCAGATGTTCAAAATATATACGTGTTACATTTACATGACTTGTTCTACCCATACTTTAAAATCATTCTTTCCTATCTACGTTATTTTAATATAGATTCACAGTTAGAGAACTGCTCGTGTAATACCCTGTAGGCACAATAGCCTCAAGTGAGAGTCAGTACTTTTAAGAACAGGTCACTCTGTGAATGCCATTTTCTGTGTTTCAAGACCCCGCGGGAAACTAAGGAAAAATAATAATTTGGAAATGTTTAATCTCACATATACTTTTATTTTATATAAATTTGTACTTTAACTGGAGTCCAGCGTCGTAGGGTAGTAAGCTGGGTCGTTACGCTTTTGTTCTGTCCCCACCTTGGAGGGTCCAAGGTATGGGGTCCAAGCGTCGTGAGGTAGTGAGCTGGATCGTTACGCTTTGGTTCGGTCTCAACTTTGGAGGGTCCAAGGTATGGGGTCCAAGTGTCGTGGGGTAGTAAGCTGGGTCGTTACGCTTTGGTTCGGTCTCAACCTTGGAGGGTCCAAGGTATGGGGTCCAAGTGTCGTGGGGTAGTGAGCTGGGTCGTTACGCTTTGTTTCGGTCTCAACCTTGGAGGGTCCAAGGTATGGGGTCCAAGTGTCGTGGGGTAGTAAGCTGGGTCGTTACGCTTTGGTTCGGTCCCAACCTTGGAGGGTCCAAGGTATGGGATCCAAGCGTCGTGAGGTAGTGAGCTGGGTCATTACGCTTTGGTTCGGTCTCAAACTTGGAGGGTCCAAGGTATGGGGTCCAAGCGTCGTGGGGTAGTGAGATGGGTCGTTACGCTTTGGTTCGGTTCCAACCTTGGAGGGTCCAAGGTATGGGGTTCAAGTGTCATGGGGTAGTGGGCTGGGTCATTACGCTTTGGTTCGCTCTCAACCTTGGAGGGTCTAACGTATGGGGTTCAAGAGTTGTGGAGTAGTGGGCTGGGTTGTTACGTTTTGGTTCGGTGCCAACCTTGGAGGGTCCAAGGTATGGGCTCCAAGTGTCTTGGGATATTGAGCTGGGTCGTTACGCTTTGGTTCTGTCCCAACCTTGAGGGGTCCAAGGTATGGGGTCCAAGTGTCGTGGGGTAGTGAGCTGGGTAGTTATGCTTTGGTTCGGTCCCAACCTTGGAGGGTCCAAGTTATGGGGTCCAAGTGTCGTGGGATAGTGCGCTGGGTCGTTACGCTTTGGTTTGGTCTCAACCTTGGAGTGTCCAAGGTATTGGCCGAGGCCCACTCAGCAACGTGAGGAATTTGAGGAGCTACGGCAGGTAGCGAACTCCGGTCAAGAAAGGCAATTTTCCGCCTGGTAGGTGCCGAGATACTGTAATATACTTGTAACTAAGGGCGTAAATTAGAGGATGGAGGCCAGATGGCAGAGCGAGGTGGTAGGGCAAAGTAGAGACTACACTAGTTCCATTACATTACAATTTACTAGACTCTAATTATTGATGTTAAAGTACATAGAAGATTCTTCAAAATTTTGAAGTGACTTAGGGGTAAAATAACAGTTACATAGTTATACAAAATCCCATGCGGGCTTACTTTCAGGAGCTGTGTGTCGCGTTGGTCGAGGATGCGTGTAAATGACCCCCCCCCCTTCCCGCTAGTGGGCGGCCTGGCGACCCTGTTTTCTAAGATCAAGCGTGACTCTCAGAAGAACCCAAAGTAGAAGATCCGCGGCTGCAGAAATAATCAGCCGTTAAATACCGATTCTCCCAACATGGCGTCCCTAGTGCCAAATCGACAATCCCACGCCAAAATGCAACGTAAATGTTTCCCATTGTTCTTCGAACACCCTAAATACAATTCAGTCGTGTGTTAGATGCACTTAGCCGGTCTGAGCCAACAGGAAGTTGATGTCATGAGTGATACATGTGAAATATTGTATTAAGCTGTTCTCATAGGTCAACAAAACAAGGACTTTAGATACCTTAGAAGAAAATGCAAGAAAGCCAAGACACGGGAAATAAGCATAAAATAATAAAGTTCTAAAATTGGAAATTAATTGTTCTTTCACACTGGCCGTGTGTAGGCTAAATTGTGGAAACGTAGAGTCAGAATGAAAAATTCAATGCCATAGCCGGGATTTGAACCACGGATCTTCTGGTTTCCGTCCAGCCGCACTACCATTGTGCTACTATGGCCAACGTGCCGATATGACATTAAAGCCCGGGCCTTAAAGTACTTACATGTAGTAAGTCGCCATTAAGGTAGTTGTCTCATGTGTTTATGAGAACTGCTAAGTGGTTTACCGGGAAAATACGAGTCAGTTGGAGAATTTAATGTCATATCGGCACGTTGGCCATAGTAGCACAATGGTAGTGCGGCTGGACGGAAACCAGAAGATCCGTGGTTCAAATCCCGGCTATGGCATTGAATTTTTCATTCTGACTCTACGTTTCCAAAGTTCTAAAATGTTTCCAAGCTTCCTCAACCATCTACTTAACAATACTGACTACATCTCCTATCCCTATCCGTTGGCTGATCGCCCACCTCTGCCTTCCGTATGTGGGCGTGAAGCGGGCAGTCGGGTTGTCAGGTTCTGGCCCGCTTGCGGTTGTTATGCCGCGGAAAAAAAGCTTTAGCAAGATCTGTGTAATTTTTTGTATTAAGAGTCTTTTAAGCTTCAGCATTTTACAGAAGTGGTTCAGAAACTCTACACTAAATTTGTAAATATTTTAAACACATGCTATTTATTATTATTATTATTATTATTATTATTATTATTATTATTATTATTATTATTATTATTATTATTATTATTATTATTATTATTATTATTATTATTATTATTATTATTATTATTATTATTATTATTATTATTATTATTATTATTATTATTATTATTATTATTATTATTATTATTATTATTATTATTATTATTATTATTATTATTATTATTATTATTATTATTATTATTATTATTATTATTATTATTATTATTATTATTATTATTATTATTATTATTATTATTATTATTATTATTATTATTATTATTATTATTATTATTATTATTATTATTATTATTATTATTATTATTATTATTATTATTATTATTATTATTATTATTATTATTATTATTATTATTATTATTATTATTATTATTATTATTATTATTATTATTATTATTATTATTATTATTATTATTATTATTATTATTATTATTATTATTATTATTATTATTATTATTATTATTATTATTATTATTATTATTATTATTATTATTATTATTATTATTATTATTATTATTATTATTATTATTATTATTATTATTATTATTATTATTATTATTATTATTATTATTATTATTATTATTATTATTATTATTATTATTATTATTATTATTATTATTATTATTATTATTATTATTATTGTTGTTGTTGTTGTTGTTGTTTTTGTAGCTTTGTTATCTAGAATATCATTTACCCACTCTAGGTTGCCCAAATTCCTTACGCATTAAAGTATCGCTAGTTTGGTTATGCAATGTTGGTACCTTCAGCGAATGCAAGTTTTCACTGTTGGCAACGCTCTTGCTACCGATGTATTGTACAATTATGATCATAACAAAATGCTCTGAAGTTACACAAATAAATATTATCATTGATGTACTATTTTTACAATACATATTTTTAATGAAACTAAATTAATCATGTGTTCGTTGAACTCCCTTCAAAACCAGATCCGTCATTTCGGCGTTCGTATAGCGCTCCATATTGCTTGGATTTGCTATCTAAGTACACGCAAAATCCTCTCTGTTAGGACGGAATGTAGTTTTACACTGAAGAACAACCTTCAACTGTCCGAGTTATTAGTCGACTTTTTCACAAGTAACTGCCGTTTGCCCCATTACCTGAAAGGTAGGCTAGGGTCACAGATAAAGAGCAAGAAGTAATGTTTTTGTTTTCGTGGCCGGTGCGTCCCAGTAACAACTTTTGAGGTTCTCACATCAGTGGTTCCTGCGCTGCCTAATCACATAATCATGTAATATTTAATGTTTCGTAAAATTATACCTAACAGAACTTCGAAACTACGACACCGAAATTCGGACTAGCTAAGTTATAAACTACGCAACGGCTATAATAGTTCGGTATCGTTTTGATACAACCTGTATAATGATGTTACATTCGGTTAGATGCAAATAAAAGCCAGTCTATTGGCAGTCTATCAAAAAACATGCAAGGAAGCGCCGGGTGTTGAAAGCGAGAAAGGAAATGGTATTCATAAATGCGAGAAAAAAGAAATGTAGAAGAGCGTTTGGATAAATGAACAGCTGTTGTGAGAGGAAATGCTTATTCCGATTTCCATTCATTGTGTGCCGCACATTTTACAGCAGTTTTCACCGTTGTGAGCACTTAACGCAACTTGATGCTGTTACCTAATGCTGACACACTATTAGACACAGGGGCTTACTTCATTGTGGTTAAAATGTCTACAGTCTTTTGTTCAGACCCGAAGAGTAAACTTCTCACTATTACAACACAAAGGGCCACTTCTAGTCTCGGAGTAAATATGCCATACCTTTAAAACTACTATTGATAACAATATGGTATTTTTCCGGAACACAAAGATAAGCAAAATGGTTTTAACCGTAAGAAAACATAACTAGCTGCTAAGTAATTAGTAAGGAGTGGATTTATAAGCACAAAAATATGTGAAACAGGCAGGCAAAGAGGCACTAAAAATTTACAAAATAGGCACTAAAAATTTGCTAAATAAACACTTAGAAATTCACAATTTTAGTAAAATGACTATTAAAATGCGCTCTAAATAAACTATAACAAAATATAAATTATCGCAACATATGCTGCAGCAAATTCGCTAAACACATACTATTTTGCGGTTCCCTGGGCGAAATAGTATACATTTATTCCAAATTTCATAAAGTGCTCACAGCAAGTTAAAATAACAGATATTGGCGTATTAAAATACATATAATTACACTTTACTAAATAAGAACCATAATGTGCAGAAAGATGTGGAGTAATTAACTATGTCAAAAAGCAAAAAAAAAAAAACATGGGTATGGGGTGGCTTAATGGTGAAACTTGAAATATATGAAGGTTTTGTTAAATTTATTTCAAATTTACACCATTTATTTTAGTGATCGATCGAGAATGTAACAATACCAAGTTTCAGCTTTCTAGTTAAAATAATTTCTGAGTAATTAACCGTTTATGTCTAAATTACATGTCATTTTCAAAATATTCCACCTTAATTTGAAAAATTAATGCTTGGGGTATAAGTTTCTGCACCCATTTTAACCTATGAATGAGCAGTACTTGTGTGAAATATTTGTCTTCGCCATATCAACGAAGGGAAAAAATAATCATACCTACTTAACAATTTTTATTTTCCTAAGCGTTTTCAGAAAGAGGTAAGCGTTATAATCCTTTTCAATACAAATAGAAAAAACAACAAATGTAAATGGGTACACTTAATATGCGGTTGCCCTTACAGGCATGTTTACGATTTCATAGAAAACTGCATCCTGTGGAACATTTTGAAGTTAGGAAAATGTATGTGCAGAAAATGTGGAATCAGAAATCTGAGGTTAAAATTACGTAATAGCAGCTATCATACAGGTGTAAGGTTATTTAAATAGTCATATGACGTTTTCTGTAGTACCACTAGAAAAAAAAAAAGCTTTATATTATTGAAGTATGTCTATATGAATTTTAAGACAAAAAAGTTAAATTTAGTATTGTAAGTTTTGGGCCAATTTCCACAGATGTGTCTCCTTAAATAAACCCCTTTTTGTATATCCAATGTGCCGCAGTAAGACATTTCTCTTCCCCGAAAACTTTACGTTGAAACCAACAAATGCAAAAGCTGTTTTCACACATTACTAGCAGAAGAAATTGGCTAAAAAGGCAGTTTTAGTCACTAATAAGCAGAATAGGCACAACCGTAGGAAATAGGCATTTATAGGCACTATACAACTAAGAAATTGGGCTAATAAGTGTAGGAAACGTGTTTGTAACTTAAAAACCTACGTTTCTGAACAAAGGAATAAAATAGGCAAATAGGGCAAAATCCGCCCCCTAGTAATTAGAAATAAACGACAGCGAGTAGACTCACGCAAATGTAACGCAATTCTTTTTCTGTTGCTACATAGAATAAACAACAGAAATTATGTATTCCACCTGCACAAATTTAAATTTAGTTCTTATTTATAGACATTCTTTATTTAATGGAAATTAATTGTTCTTTCACACTAGCCGTGTGTAGGACGCACTATGAAAGGGTAGAGCCAGAATGAAAAAATTAGTGTCATAGCCGGGATTTGAACCACGGATCTTCTGGTCTCCGTCCAGCCGTTCTAAACCATTGAGCTACTATGGCCAACGTACCAACATGACATTAAATTCTCCAACGGACTCGTGTTTTTCCCGGTAAACCACTAGGAGTTCTCATAAACACATGAGACAACTACCTTAATGAGAACTTACTATGCTGTAAGTGCTTTAAGGCCCGGGCTTTATAGTTCGGACCACTTTTAGGTACAATTAATGGAAATTAATTGTTCTTTCACACTAGCCGTGTGTAGGACGCACTATGAAAGGGTAGAGCCAGAATGAAAAATTCAGTGCCATAGCCGGGATTTGAACCATGGATCTTCTGGTCTCCGTCCAGCCGTTCTAAACCATTGAGCTACTATGGCCAACGTACCAACATGACACTAAATTCTCCAACTGACTCGTGTTTTTCCCGGTAAACCACTAGGAGTTCTCATAAACACATGAGACAACTACCTTAATGACAACTTACTATGCTGTAAGTGCTTTAAGACCCGGGCTTTATAGTTCGGAGCACTTTTAGGTACAATTAATGGAAATTAATTGTTCTTTCACACTAGCCGTGTGTAGGACGCACTATGAAAGGGTAGAGCCAGAATGAAAAATTCAATGCCATAGCCGGGATTTGAATCATGGATCTTCTGATCTCCGTCCAGCCGTTCTAAACCATTGAGCTACTATGGCCAACGTACCAACATGACACTAAATTCTCCAACTGACTCGTGTTTTTCCCGGTAAACCACTAGGAGTTCTCATAAACACATGAGACAACTACCTTAATGACAACTTACTATGCTGTAAGTGCTTTAAGGCCCGGGCTTTATAGTTCGGACCACTTTTAGGTACAATTAATGGAAATTAATTGTTCTTTCACACTAGCCGTGTGTAGGACGCACTATGAAAGGGTAGAGCCAGAATGAAAAATTCAGTGCCATAGCCGGGATTTGAACCACGGATCTTCTGGTCTCCGTCCAGCCGTTCTAAACCATTGAGCTACTATGGCCAACGTACCAACATGACACTAAATTCTCCAACTGACTCGTGTTTTTACCGGTAAACCACTAGGAGTTCTCATAAACACATGAGACAACTACCTTAATGACAACTTACTATGCTGTAAGTGCTTTAAGACCCGGGCTTTATAGTTCGGACCACTTTTAGGTACAATTAATGGAAATTAATTGTTCTTTCACACTAGCCGTGTGTAGGACGCACTATGAAAGGGTAGAGCCAGAATGAAAAATTCAATGCCATAGCCGGGATTTGAACCACGGATCTTCTGGTTTCCGTCCCGGGCCTTAAAGTGCTTACAGCATAGTAAGTCGCCATCAAGGTAGTTTTCTCATGTGTTTATGAGAACTCCTAAGTGGTTTACCGGGAAAAACACGAGTCAGTTGGGGAATTTAGTGTCATGCTGGCACGTTGTCCATAGTAGCTCAAATGGTTAGAGCGGCTGGACGGAAACCAGAAGATCCGTGGTTCAAATCCCGGCTATGGCATTGAATTTTTCATTCTGGCTCTGCCCTTTCATACTTCTTTATTTACTTTGGTGCTTTGTATCCCATTCTACATAGGCGTGAAAGACCACTAAATTTTGCCTAGAGGCCATTTATTACATCCAAGCTTCTTTTACGTCCTTAAGTCTACAACAGGAGAAAACCGACTTTACTTCCTTCCGGAAAGAAGTCATCCCAACAAGAGAACTATCACTGTACTCACACCTGACAATTTGATGGGATTGGAATTTCATTACGGAGGGAATTTGATACGTAGGCCACCCCTGGCAGGAAGGATGAGGTGAAGGAGATAGAGGGCGGCTGACCCAAGGAGCCACGACAGTACAGAGGGCAGGGTCCCTACAGTTTACTTAGATAGAGACTTCCCCCGACAGGCCAGGACAACGAACTCGCTCCCCTACTGCGAGACGGCAACGAGCCCAGCAGACGAGCCTGAAGGCCCCTGGCTGGCGGTCCCGAAATGGTCCCAGCAGAGGAGCGGAGTCCGGCCACCGACCTACCGGAGGAAGTAGTTTTCCTCAGAGCATATCATCCTGCCATGCACCGCCGAGACTCCCACCGACACTTCTACCCTGAAAGAGACCACCAGATGAAACATGATGTGAAATGATAATGGAGATGAAGTGGAGGAAATTCGGGGGATGTAATTAACCTACCCAGCATTTGCCTAGCGACTCGGGAAAACCCTCGAAAAGACCCATGAGTCAGGTAGGTAGACCACGGGAATCGAAACCGGGCCTCCCGATCGCGGGCCACAGACGAAACCACCTGAGCCATCCCGCTCGGTATAATGGCTGCTCTATGTAAACCATATGCACCAAATATCTACTGTGGAGTAGAAACATAACGCCATAATCTGAAGCCTGGTACTGTGCCACATGTGGCCACTTGCAAGTAGTTGCTGGGCATCTCTCGTCATCTCTGTGGCGAGTGTGAGAGACGGCGCTCCTTACGTATGCCAAGTATAGACCGCTGCTGGTCAGGGGTGAACAATCCCTCCCCTACAATTGCTGTATTATTATACCTATTTGTTACCATGTATTCCGAAATAATTTTCGAGTACTTCCAGCTGTACAATTTTTGGCACAGAGTCCCACATAGATCAGAGATGATGTCGTCAAACTCTCAAGCGCGTACAGGTATGAGCATAATGATAGTTCCCTTGTAAGAACTTTCACGTCTGAAAAAATTATCACCCCCACCGTGTATTAACAGGGCACCTCCTGAACCAGAGGCTATCTCTCTTTAAAACCCTCTGTTCCCTCTATCACGGCAGGAATTCCGTCACTGCAGCTGAGGGTTTATTGTGTCAAACCCTAGGAGAAAGGATGAGTTGAAAGTACCCTACAGGTGCCCGGGACATAGCAGATGCAGCAATATAACCGCGGTGGGGCCCCTGAAACCTAAAAAAGTATTTTTAGTAATGGGAATTCCATCACTGCAGCTGAGGGTTTAATGTGCCAAACCTTAGCAGGAAGGATGAGTTGAAAGTACCCTACAGGTGGCCAGGACATAGCACATGCATCAATACAACCGCGGTGGGGCCCCTGAAACCTAAAAAAGTATTTTTAGTAATGGGAATTCCATCACTGCAGCTGAGGGTTTAATGTGTCAAACCTTAGGAGGAAGGATGAGTTGAAAGTACCCTACAGGTGGCTGGGACATAGCACATGCAGCAATATAACCGCGGTGGGGCCCCTGAAACCTAAAAATGTATTTTTAGTAATGGGAATTCCATCACTGCAGCTGAGGGTTTAATGTGTCAAACCTTAGGAGGAAGGATGAGTTGAAAGTACCCTACAGGTGGCTGGGACATAGCACATGCAGCAATATAACCGCGGTGGGGCCCCTGAAACCTAAAAATGTATTTTTAATGTATCAGTCACTGCAGCTGAGGCTGAGGGTTTAATGTGTCAAATGTTTTGAGGAAGGATGAGTTGAAAGTACCCAACAGGCAGCCAGGGCATAGCACATGCAGCAATATAGCCGCGGTGGGGCCCCTGAAACCTAAAAATGTGTTTTTAGTAATGGGAGTTCCGTCACTGCAGCTGAGGGTTTAATGTGTCAAATGTTTTGAGGAAGGATGAGTTAAAAGTACCCTACAGGTGGCCGGGACGTAGCACATGCAGCAATATAGCCGCGTTGGCGCCCCTGAAACCTAAAAATGTATTTTTAGTAATGTGAATTCCGTCACCGCAGCTGAGGGTTTATTGTGTCAAACCCTAGGAGGAAGGATGAATTGAAAGTACACTACAGGCGGCCGGGACATAGCACATGCAGCAATATAGCCGCGGTGAGGCCCCTGAAACCTAAAAAAGTATTTTTAGCAAAAGGTTTCTGTGTGTTTCAACAGGATAACTCATAAACTAAAGTTAGTTAACTACCAAGTTGTAATTACACCAATAAAAATATTTGCCACTAAGGCTTCACTTATCTTAAGAAAATTGGTGTTGAGACTTCTTTTCAAATTGAAATTGATTTCGCAAACAAATTGTTTGCGTCCTGAGTCCACAGATAAACTCCGTTGTCAAAGTTACTGTGCCGTTCTTAGGTTCCTTTAGTATTACCAACATCTGAAAGCGAAACAAACCTAAAAATAGAATCAACTGTTGGTATTTCAAAATTCATTACGCGATGTTTATTTGTTTGGGAAAATATATTTATTTTTAAAAGTAAACATCGCGTAATGAATTTTTAAACACCAACAATTGATTCTATTTTAGGTTTGTTCCGTTTTCAGATGTTGCTAATACTAAAAACATAAGAAAGGCATGATAACGTTGACAACGGAGTTTATCTGTGGACTCAGAACGCAAACCATTTGTTTGCGAAATCAGTTTCAATTTGAAAAGAAGTATCAACATTAATTTGTTAAGATAAGTGAAGCCTTAGTGGCAAATATTTTTATTTGTGTAATATTTATTGCTTCACTGTAGCTAGCTTCATTTTCTACGTAACCAAGTTGTAATTTTAAATTCTCTTGCCGCCTCGGTAGCGTAGATGGTAGCGTCTCTGCCTCACGTTTAAGAGGTCCCAGGTTCGACTCTCGGTCAGGGTGAGTTACCTGGATAAGGTTTTTCCCGGGGTTTTCCCTTATCCTGAAAGATGAATGTCGCGTAACTCTAAGCTCCATGGACGTCGGACTCATTTGAGCATCATTTCACCCTTTTCATTTATCGTCCGATATTTGTTAACGTTGGAGGACGTAAATTAAAAAAAAATTAAGTTCTCCAAGAATCCATGAAAATTTTCGCGAACATTTTACCCCACCAAATTACTCTTTATATGTTATCGAAATGTTCATATTCTTAAAACTGACTCTAACCATTTTCACTAAAATAAGCATATTCTTAAGATAGTTTCATCACCAATGAAAAGTACTCCTTGAATCTTCCTGGACTATCGTATGAAGTCATCTGTATTATGCATGTTATGCTGACTTGTGTAACGGTAAACCATAAAGGGTTGACAAAATCGTTCTACACAGATCTTTCTAAAACACACAATTTATGGCAAACACATTTTTGTGTATGTGTGTGGACTTAGCCACTTCCTATGTATTCTTTGTTACCAATTTGCATATAAAACACTTCTATTTTTCTTAACTGAGAAGTCTTCCCCCACATGATTTTCTTCCTTTGGGTTCGCAAACAGAACGGATTTTTAAAGCCATTAATTGCATAGGAACTGTCTTAAAAGATCTGACTCTGTAAATATTACTGTATTCCATTAATACCATTATAACTAAAAGGAAATACCCAATATGTCTGTTGTTTAACATGAAGGAGGTAGAAGAATAGGCGTTTCTAAGAATGGTCTGTGTAAAACAGAATAGAGTATGTCATGTGACAACAGCGCATCGGGGTTCTAAATTGTATGTTCAAACTTTGTTTTATTATTGCTTTCACCCTAACGTTTCAAAGCATTCCTTTTTCTGAGTTATTGTTTGAACGAACTCTTGAGGTATATATTTGTTACGAGAAAATTCATATAGAATATTTGAGGACGTAGCAAGCGAGACGGATTATCGATATCTGCGTTTTACTTTCCCACAGCTTTTACGATAGAGATACAACGCACAATGTAGTAAACAAAAAATGTGGTTTTAAATAACAGGCGTGGAAAGAGCAACACTTATATTTTGAGTTGCTGTGTCCTTCTTTGGCTGCAGACGCTACAATTTCATATAGAGTATTGTGGACACGGAAACTGTACTTTTGCCAAATTGACTAAATCAATGGAAAGATAGAGTCAGATAGCCAGATAGCCTGGATTTGAACCACAGATCTTCTGGTTTCCGTCCAGCCGCTCTAACCATTGAGCTACTATGGCCAACGTGCCGACATGACATCAAATCCTCCAACTGGCTCGTGTTTTTTTCATGTAAACCAGGTATGAGTTCTCATAAACACATGAGACAACTACCTTAATGGTGACTTACAACGTGTAAGTACTGTAAGGCCCGAGCTTTATAGTTGCATTTTTCAGTCAGACTCTATGTTTCCATACTTTAGCCTACACACGGCTAGTGTGAAAGAACAATTAATTTACATTAATTTACCTAATAATGGTTAACGAAGCCTTAAGGTGCTTACACGTTGTAAGTCGCCATTAAGGTAGCTGTCTCATGTGTTTATGAGAACTCCTTGTGGCTTACCGGGAAAGACACGAGTCAGTTGGAGAATTTAATGTCAGGTCAGCATGTTGTCCATAGTAGCTCAATGGTTAGAGTGGCTGGACGGCAACCACAAGATCCGTGGTTCAAATCCCGGCTATGGCATTGAATTTTTCAGTCTGACTCTATCTTTCCATACTTTAGCCTACACACGGCCAGTGTGAAAGAACAATTAATTTCCATTGACTAAATCAATGTTCAGAAGGACCGATGGACGCGTAGAGGGTATGTTCTCCATATCTGTCAACCTCCTTACCATCACGAACGATCACGTGCAACAACATCGTAATTAAATTGATTAGTTATAAGAGTTCTAGTGGTTGAAACCATTTTTGGAATTTATGGATTAGTAGCAGAAAAGGATTTCAACTGCGCCTTGACAATTTTTTGGAGGAAAGAATTGAGGCGGGAGGAGACACGTAGGGGATTCCTCAGGTTTCCATTAAATATTCCCGTTCTGTCCTTCGATCTTCATCCGGAGGTTTGAGCCCACGCTGCACAACGCCATCTATTGCGCCTGACCTTTTTTGCGCCATTTAGGATTGCAGGATCAGGCGTTATAAGAATTACCCAATCTTCTTTTGTTTTCGTAGTACTATATATATCTATTGCTGCTCTAGGATTCCTAGAAATAATTCAAAGCCTTTTTCTTATATTTATCATTATTACCTACTAGCTATGAGAATCAATAGGTCCTGCGCCGTGGCGTAGTGGGCTAAGGCAGCATGCTTTGGCTCCTACCAACAAAAGCGGCCCGGATTTGATCCCACCCATGTGGTGCGGATTTTAAGTTCCGGGTATAGGACAGGTGTCCCCTCAGCATCGTGAGGAAAGTGAGGAGCTTACGCTAGGTAAGCGACCTTGGTCACGAAAACCAACGTTCCGGGTGGGGGATGTCGAGATGCTTGCCACATCTCCCCGTATCGGTTGGATGATCGCCCACCTCTGCCGTGGATAAGTGAGCGTGAGGCCGGCAGTCGTGTTGGTAGACCGCGTCAGGATTTTATAGTGAGAATTAAAAGGGATAATATATAAATAGAATTAAATTAAGAAAGTGTGGAAAGACTGGGAGATTAAGTGTGGATTTTAAAACACCAATTAAAGTTATGCCCCAACATATGTATAGTTTACAGTGGAAAGAAGAAAATTGTATGCAGGATTAAAGAAAAGAAAACACTTCCATTAGGCAGAGTCTGTTTAGTTAACTCATGTACACGTCGGCCGCTTTCTTTTCTTTTTCTTTTTTTCTTTTTTTTTTTGCTTGTCCCCGCCTTTAACTACTATGGTCATATCGGCGGCCGTTCTCCTTTGGAACATACCGAAGGTGTTAACTCGTTATCTTTTGGTCTTTTAATCATTACATCACGCACACATTCACACTCTCATTCATACTTCCAGACTCAGTGGAAGATGGGGAATTATCTTGGACGGAGAAAAATCCCCACCCCACCACCGGGAATCGAAACCGGGACCCCTAGCACGGTAGGCAGGTGTTCTACCGACTGAGCTATGGGGCCAGCCAGCCGCTTTCTTTGACGGACCCTTATAATCATTTTACAACCCCGGCCCTCATTCTCGAAGCCCGTACTGTAAGGTTGCCACCTTTCTCGATACGTCATGGGTAACGTACGAGGTTTCGTCTAAATAAATTATCTTATGTCCATTACTGCGAAACTTCCTTAGCTTTGACAATATACACTCCTGGAAATTGAAATAAGAACACCGTGAATTCATTGTCCCAGGGAGGGGAAACTTTATTGACACATTCCTGGGGTCAGATACATCACATGATCACAGTGACAGAACTATGAGCACATAGACACAGGCAACAGAGCATGCACAATGTCGGCACTAGTACCGTTTATATCCACATTTCGCAGCAATGCAGGCTGCTATTCTCCCATGGAGACGATCGTAGAGATGCTGGATGTAGTCCTGTGGAACGGCTTGCCATGCCATTTCCAGCTGGCGCCTCAGTTGGACCAGCGTTCGTGCTGGACGTGCAGACCGCGTGAGACGACGTTTCATCCAGTCCTAAACATGCTCAATGGGGATAGATCCGGAGATCTTGCTGGCCAGGGTAGTTGACTTACACCTTCTAGAGCACGTTGGGTGGCACAGAATACATGTGGACATGCATTGTCCTGTTGGAACAGCAAGTACCCTTGCCGGTCTAGGAATGTTAGAACGATGGGTAAGATGACGGTTTGGATGTACCGTGCACTATTCAGTGTCCCCTCGACGATCACCAGAGGTGTACGGCCAATGTAGGAGATCACTCCCCACACCATGATGCCGGGTGTTGGCCCAGTGTTCCTCGGTCGTATGCAGTCCTGATTGTGGCGCTCATCTGCACGGCGCCAAACACGCATACGACCATAATTGGCACCAAGGCAGAAGCGACTCTCATCGCTGAAGACGACACGTGTCCACTCGTCCCTCCAATGACGCCCGTCGCGGCACCACTGGATGCGGGCTGCACGATGTTGGGGCGTGAACGGAAGACGGCCTAACGGTGCGCGGGACTGTAGTCCAGCTTCACGGAGACGGTTGCGAATGGTCCTCGCCGATACCCCAGGAGCAGCAGTGTCCCTAATTTGCTGGGAAGTGGCGGTGCGGTCCCCTACGGCACTGCGTAGGATCCGACGGTCTTGGCGTGCATCCGTACGTCGCTGCGGTCCGGTTCCAGGTCGACGGGCACGTGCAGCTTCCGCCGACCACTGGCGACAACATCGATGTACTGTGGAGACCTCGCGCCCCACGTGTTGAGCAATTCGGTGGTACGTCCACCCGGCCTCACGCATGCCCACTATACGCCCTCGCTCAAAGTCCGTCAACTGCACATAAGGTTCACGTCCACGCTGTCGCAGCATGCTACCAGTGTTAAAGACTGCGATGGAGCTCCGTATGCCACGGCAAACTGGCTGACACTGACGGCGGTGGTGCCCAAACGCTGCGCAGCTAGCGCCATTCGACGGCCAACACCGCGGTTCCTGGTGTGCCTGCTGTGCCGTGTGTGTGATCATTGCTTGTACAGTCCTCTCGCAGTGTCCGGAGCAAGTATGGTGGATCTGACACACCGGCGTCAATGTGTTCTTATTTCCATTTCCAGGAGTGTATATATCGCCAAGCAACTATTCTCCTGGATTCCACAATAACCCTTAACTTATTCAAAATGCGGTATTTGAAACATAGCTCTATTAGGAGACCGAGCAAAGTGCAGCGCCCATAAGGAAAATCACAAATTTCTTGCAAATTTGCAACCAATTCATCTAAGGTAGGCGCTCTCCCTTTTGCATAGAATCTATATGTTACTCGGCGAATTAAATCGCATGTGAAATTATCTACTTTAGAGATTTACTTTCACACTTGATCGGTGTCTTTGGTATTCCTTTCGTCACAATATTTCTTACTGTACTTCTGTGAATAGCCAGAATTTATCATCAGGTTCATTGCATGACCACTTACCAAGATTATTTGTCAGCACATATTTATATGTGTTCAAAACACAGTTCCCGTTATAACTTTGTTTTTTGAGGCTTCTCCAGTAACATAACTCGGCCCAGAAACACTTTCCAATTCATTCACACTTTTGTCTTCACTTTGATTATTTTCACTTGACTGAAAGTTATCTACTACTTCATTTGTATTCACCACTGCATTTCCCTCCCACGGTTTCCACTTCGTGACACACAACGAATTTCTGCACGTAATGAAACAGATCAACTGGAAGTTGGAACTTTGGCAACTGAGACTCCACGTGGAGTAAATATGCGACTGTCACTTCGAGAAAATCAGGGTGGCTATTGGTCCTCAACGACAGTGTTCCATTTCTGAAGTGTGGAGATAGATTTATGACGGTTATTAGTGGGCGGTAGGGTCCGTTTCCTTTGAGGGGCAAACTGCACTCGCGTTCACTAGACAGACTCTATCCAACGTTGTCTTATACAATTCGCAGTATACATATTTGAGGGAAACATGGCCCAGTTACGTAGTCGCCTTCCTGCAATTCCTACTTCAGTAACTTTGACAGATGGCTCTAATTGCTTATTCACCTTCCTGTTTTGGTCGTTGTAATGAAATAAGTATCTTATTTGCCTGTCACTGGATTCAAACCTTCCAAATGCGGGTCACCTTTCGTATATTTGTATCTACTTAACCAATTAAACATGTAACTGTGTTTTCAATAAATTGTTACTTATATTCTCTGTACGGTATCACTTTCTTATGTTAGACCGCTTGGCTCTCACCAAGGCGGCCCGGGTTCGATCCCAGGCGACCGCAAAGTGAGATTTGTGGTGTACAACACGGTGCTGGGGCGGGTTTTCTCCGGGATCTCCGGTTTCCCCCGCCATCTCATTCCACCGGTGCTCCATCTTCATCTCATGTATCATCAGTGTTATCGCCTGCGGTGCCGTATGTAGGAAAAACGGGCGTTAAACACTACACATTTCATTTCATTTGTTACATTTTGTATTGTATCCTTCGAAAGTTTTTGGTGAAGACACAGTTGATTATTTAACAGTTATATCAAAATAACAGGCACATAATTCTTACGTGCTCTGCGTTTGATGCGTCATTGCAGTGACAGTATCTCATTTTTAACCTTGGAGTTGTCAGGGGACTAGAAAATTTTGATGCTTTCGGTAAATGTGAATTCCTCTTTGTGATTTGAAGCTTTTTGCCTGAGATCTCTTTTTGAACTTATCTGGGAATTTATTTCTTTATCTAAGTATTAAGATACTGTTTAATATTAACTTTATTAACTTTGCAAGCTTTCTCCAGTTTGGAAAAATTTGGTTTTTGTACCCATATTTGTGAATTCCGGCCTGTTTCTGCTTTGAAGATCCTTGTTGACATTTTTCTGAACATATATACGAAATGTTTGTTTATCTAAGTTGTTAGAATACCTTAAATATTAACTTTACGTCATTATCTTCCCAATTTCAGATTTTTCGAGTATTTGACGTAATAAACAAGAAGTGCTGCTTGGATGAAGTGAGATGCTTCGTAAGCTTTAGGTTACAACAACTCGAAGCTACAAATGCATCAGCGTGTTTGAAAGAAAAGCATCTCAAGAGGTGACGGAGTAGCGGGAATTCGGGAAGAGGGCGTGGCAGTTCGGATCGATATGGGGAGGGGGATGGTGGACTTGGGGACCAAACACAGAGCGAGTCAGTCAGTCAGATGCCTGAGGTAGTGTGATGTAGAGGGCGGTAGTGGGCCATGGCTGGCCGCCGCAGCAGCTCCATAGGTTGCCGATCCTTGCTACACGGTCGTCGTAGTTCGGTTGGACTCGTGTTCCTGACGTGCCACGATCCCGTGCGCGTGAGTATTCTCTCCTGTCCATCAGTACGCATGTGTTTTCTTAGCCGCTTGGAAACATGCGAGCAGCGGCAAAACGCCTCATGCTGGGCGCCACTTTTTATATTTTGTTCTTTCATTAATGAACTTTTGTTTACTGTAGCGTCTCAATATAGTTAGATTTTGAAGACGATCATTTATTTTGGTAGCATACTTTTGATAGGAGACATTTGTTTTATTTATCCTGATTGTTGTACGACAATGTAATATCATTTCTTTCCTAAGATGTTAAAGATAACATCCGAAAACAATAATAGTGCTATCGGATCTAAAAGAACAAAAATAAATTCCGTTAACTAGGTTATGTGACGAGCACGCCCTTTTCACTCATGCTAAAGAGCTCGTATTCGAGTATTGTTTTGGTAAAACCCCATGGAGAGTTTACTCAGTTCTTTGAAGAAATTCCACTTCGTTTCGGCGCGTTTAGTCCACAACAGATTTGTTATTTCACTTCACATCTTTACAAATCTACGTAGAACTTTTTCGATTAAAGGAAAATACATTAAGAATGACTAATTATATATTATAAAGACGTAAGATCTTTTTATGAGGTAAAATACATATACCTATTAGGGGGCAGAGTTTGTCTTACGTTCTTTTCAAATTATCCTCATCCAGCAAAAATGTTCATAAAGGTTACGAGGATTAAATCGCATACCTGAGAAGAGTCGAGGTCCACCGTTTCACTCTTTTCTTTTATTGCAATCTGTGTTAACGCTGGACCAGATTATTGACTTCTGTGGAAGGGTGGGATAATCTTGCTTACGTAGTACAGACGCGCCGCATTCCTCGACATTCTTTTGAAGTCGCTGTAAGAGGCCGAACAATATTACTTGACTGCAAGCGGGGCGAAATATCTTATTTTTGGGAATGTAGAGACAGAATGAAATAATAACTGTATTTCATAAAGAGCATGAGCAATTAATTTAAACTATTAAATTTAAAGAAAAACATTAATAAGATATCACCTTTCATTTATTTCAACCTTCTCAATACTGCAAGCAATTTGTAAAAGCATTAAAACAAAATAATGATAAAAGGAAAACAAATTACGCAAGGGTATAAAGGCAAAGTTAACGATTATAATTAAATAATTTAAATGAAAATGTTGGTTAAACAATAATAGATGTGATAAATGTAAAAATAATTAGTAATACATAGATTAGGGGTGTCCTTATTCGTCCTTCCTACACTCGAAAATCAAACCACGGTCTTCTCCATGACAAATTGCCAGTTTGAACTGTATAGTACGTGAATATGAGAACTGAACTTTGCATGCTGTTAGGACTAGGGCGCGTATTTTGAATGCACAACAATCTACGTAACATTCATAATCAAATTGGACTAATGGTGGATACAGAAAAATAATGGCAGCGTAAACAAAAATACAGTAATGTATCAAAGTAATCTGAAAGTGTTAAAACCTTGGACTGGTGGATTTAAATCCGGAGCCGAAAGATTATTACAGTTTAATACTTCCCAGGCCAGGAAAGTAACCAAAATATAAATCCGTAAGTCGAAATACAGGGTGTCCCTAAAGTCACTATCTATTTCAATGAAGGAAGACAGTGATTGAAAAATCAATATTATTTTGAAGTGTTACACATATTCTAGTGCCCTTCTACATGACCTCCATCTAGCTCAAAACACATATGCCACATGTCGAACGTAATTCGACCTGCTGCTTCCGTAACTCAGGCAGACATTCACTTTGCTAGTGTACACTTTAGATTTGATGTAGCCCCATGCAAAAATGTCTAAAAGAGTAAGGTCCGGTGAATGGGAAGCCCACAACCGAGGTGAACCTCTGCCTATCCATCTCCCTGGAAAGTTTCTGTTCAGGTAATCACGGACGATGTTCGCAAAATGTGGAGGCGCACCATATTGCTGAAACAAAACTGTATCCAGTACGCCATCCTCTTGAAGCTGCGGTTCAAGGAACAGTTCTAACATGTTGAGGTACATGTTCCCTGTTATTGACCTTTCGGCAAAGAAAAATGGGTCATACAGTTTTGCGTTTGTCATACCCAACCAAACATTGACTTTCGGTGTGTCACGTTCCCACTCCGATACCTCACGTGGTTCTTCATATCCCCATATTCGGCTGTTGTGTCTGTACACTTTCCCACAAACATGGAAAGTGGCTTCATCGGAGAATAAAATGTTGTCCATTAAATTCTCACTCTCTACATATTCCAGGAGGTCTTAACACATTGCCCGACGACAGGCGAAATCCTCGTCCTCAAGATGGTGCAGAACTTGAACGTGATACGGACGTTTCCGTAGAGTGAAACGTGGAATTTTCCAGTGTTGGGAGGGACGTTCAATTCCCTACTGAGACGTCGAATTGATGCCTTCGGACTCCTATCACTGGCAATTTGAACCTGCTGCACTGTTTCTGCCAAGACGTGTGATCGTCCAGGACGTGTCTCATCACACACACCGCCGGTACACTTAAATTTGTTCACAAGCAGACGAATGTGTGCCCTTGATGGGGCTGGTTTGTAGCATTTACGTGTAAATTCCGCTCTGGCGTCTTCATATGACAATCCGCGTACACGTGCACAAACAATGACAACCCGTTCTTCTGTGCTTAACATCTTGCATTAAGATGCCAGTATCTGAAAAGAAAAGAAACAAAATATTGCGTTTTCATTGAAATGGATAGTGAGTTTAGAGACACCCTGTATAACACAAATGCGAATTAAGAGTGGTTCCAAATAAGAGAAAGTGGTGGCAGTCAGAAAATTCTTAATATTAAATGAACATTAAACTTGAGTTGAGTATATAATTCTAATTTCTGGTGATTTTAAGTTACATGAGAAGACCTCCAGTTCTTGTCTCTCTATAAAGTATAACAGGAAACTAAGAATTATATTTGCCCTTTTCTCTGTTAATAAAAATATCACAATTCTTCAACTTAAACTTCATACCTACATTATTTACTACTTATTGCTAAGAAATTGAAAACAGATTGCATAAGAGACACTTATAAATGGACCTAAAACAAGCTTAAACGAACCTAATCTGTAAAACAAAAGTCTTAAATCTTTTCTTGCGTGTTTGGCCCTCCACAGATCGGTACCATCAGCATCTTGATTTTGAAATAATTATTCTTAAATTAATGTAAATAGGAGGCGTGCCCGTAAAATAAGGTCTCCAATTTTATTTAATATAGAAAACATGTTCATTGTCAATGAATGTTGCATTGATGCAAAGGCGGAACTTACAGCTATTTTTCAACGTAATCACCATTGCGATCGATGCACTTTTGCATGCGCTGTGGCAGTTTTTGTATACCCTTGTCATAGCACTCTCCCGCCAAGTTACGCAAGTAGCGCTCAACCTCGTTTGTGAAATCATTGTCGGTCTAGAAATGTGTTCCAGCCAAGTGTGACTTCAACTCAGGAAACAAATGACAATCACTAGGTGCTAAGTCTGGACTGCAGGGGGAATGGGTGAGGATGTCCCATCCGAACTGGGCCAGGAGATCAGCCGTTGCATGTGCAGTATGGGGACGAGCGTTTTTGTGATGAAAAATCACTCCCTTCGTCAGCATTCCCCTTCTTCGATTTTGAATGGCAGGTCGCAATTTTTTTAAAGTCACACAGTAGCTAGCGGTGTTTATTGTTGTGCCGGTAGACATAAACTCACACAACAATACACCTTTTCTGTCCAAGAACACACTGGCCATCACTTTGCCGGCAGAAAATGTTTGAACTTTCGTGGCTTCGGCGAATTCGAATGCCGCCACTGACGAGAACGTTTTTTAGTTTCTTGTGTTGTGTAGTGCACCCAGGTTTCATCGCCAGTTGGAATTGAATCCAACAATTCCTCGTCCTGTTCTGCATAGCGCTCCAGGAATCGGTGGGCCGCTTCAACACGTTGCCGTTTATGGTCTTCGGTGAGCATTTTGGGGACTCACCTCGCAGACGCCTTGCGATAATGCAAATGTTCGGCCAAAATCTTGTCAATCGTAGTCTTACTGACTTCAGGGATAAGTTCGCATAGCTCGCGAACTGCCACACGCCGATCTTTAAGCATTTCTTGCTCCACTTTTGCAATTGTTTCGGCTGAAACCGAAGGCCGACCAGAACGCTCCTAGTCATGGACGTCTGTAGTTCCGTGTTTGGACTCTCTGACCCACTTTCGCACGTTTTTGACATCCATACACTGTGCCCCATAGACTTCGTATACCTGACGATGAATTTCACTCAAAAAACTTATCACTGTAAGCAACTCGTACTTGGCGGCGGAAGTGATAGGAAGCTCCATCGCAAACGGCTGCCCAGCCAAGACTAATGATTACAATGGGATCGTTGTGCCAGGGATTTGAAGGGGTGAGACCAAGCTACACGCCAGTGTTGCCGAATCTTGCGTAATAGCGTTCCTCACGGCTCCAGCGTCTTGGAGACCTAATTTTAAGGACACGCCCCATATTTGAATAATTATTTCTTCACAATGTTTCCTATATCTAGAAACACAAATTTTTATGTATTTTTTTTAAATTTTAAGCAGTAACCACGTTCTTGGCATGATTGGAATTGCTGCATGAATAAAATTTCACTTTAATTTGTTAATTTCTCTACCTGTATCCAGTAGACAGAGAGATACTGCATCCCACACAGAATTAAACATCAGGGTTTCATTCTAAACTCATTTTTGAGGTCCGTGAATAGAGAAAACCGCTTTACAAAAAGGTCAGTTTGTGTATTGTTTGTCTTAGTGAGCAGCATAACCAAAAGAAAGAGCAATATACTATTACTTCGTATTCAATTTAAAAATATTCCAAAAATGGGAATAAAGATTTTACAAGAAATTTTTAGAACCGCAAACTACTTCTGTCACAGGAAAAAGTTACATTCCTTTCAATTTCTCAAAAATGATTGAATCGATTCTATTAAATATTTAGGATATTTATATAGTACAATTTATATCCTGAGTTTTCCGTAAAAAGACGTAAAACTTTATTAACAAGCAATTTTTATAAAGAGGGTATGTTGAAATACCATTTACATTTCTAAAAATAGCTTAACTGATTTTTAAATAAAAATCGCCAAATAATTATGAGTACATACTGTAACTAATTGTGATAAATTGTGATAAAAGGAACTGCTATTCATTTTGTTGGTTAATATGAAACAGTCGGATATTATGGAATAGATGTTTTAAAGCATTGAGAAATTAAATTGATTTCATTAAACATAAATCATGATTGGTTTGAAATAGACAAAATATGTATAAATAAATGTTTATTAGGCCAATTCCAGAATAAGAACAAAAATAGTTTTTTTTGCATCTCAATGAATTCAATTTAAAAAAAAATACACTTTGCATCTAAATTAGACTATATTTTTATTTACATAGCTAATAATAATTGTTTAGCTACTAATATTATACTCAAAACTCACTTTTAGCTTTATTTATATTCAATATAGTTTGTTTTACGTCGCGTATTAAGAATACCTAGTATTCCATAATACATCATATGACATTTTGAACTATGAACCTTTAAAGTAATGGACACTACTAACTAAAAAACGATCACAATGTAACATACTATAATTATTTTAGTGTACCTTACGCTTAACATCAATGTTCAAATCACAAGCGTACTAGTGGATTAAAATACTAGAAAATTTGTGTGCAAAAGCTTTTGAGTATCACAAAACAGAGTTTATTCTGTAGCGAGTGAAGTAAGCTGTCAACTGTCACTACAGTACAGCATCATGGGAGTCTTTCTTGACTACTTCATGGCACTCTCACGTGAGAGCAGCAGCAAACAAAGCCGAAATCCCTATATTCCATACTATTCCATAATACCCTGCTCTCCTCTAAGCCATAAGACCAACAAATATTTACAAAAATATCTTTGAAATACACTTTCCAATTTAAATAACCATTTTTGGCACCAAGTTTTTGTATACATGTTATTATTTATTTGAGTAATTAAATATTTCGTGATTTTGAAGTGGTGACGCTATTCAGTTGTCTCTCACGATGCTATGCAAAGAGTATTGAGTTTCTAGGACAGCTTACGCGAGCCGGCTTTAAAACAGCTGACTATCGATTCCGTCTCTACCCACTTTGTAGCTCCAACGAAGCATGTAATGAAACCATTTTTCTGCACAGATTTATTTGGATTAAGATGAATTACCAGAAAGAAAAGTGTACTTTGTAAAAGCTATTAGAATATACCTACGTCAATGGGCGGAGCGATCATCTGAATGTTAACAGGCCAGAATTTTTCTTTTTAAGGTTATTAAACCCTTGATTTATAGCTTTGTAATCAGACTGATACATAAAGCGTAATTTTCAACTTTTCTCAGCACTAGGTATCTGCAAATTGTAAATAGAAGAGAAACTGTTTACAAAGGGCGATACAGTTTCTCTTATTTTATGTCAAACATGTGAACACGAATTCGGATCGCGATTTCCATGTCGTTGATAGTAAACTATAGAGCTAGTGATACGACGGTTCAAGCACCATCATGTTAGTTCCAGATGCACCCACCAGATTACACTCGCCCCTTAAGATGCTGCTTCCCTCTCCTCCAGCAACTCTTCAAGATATGGTGCGTCGACAAACAGTGACGTCATCCATACAAATTGGCTAGCCAGCGGCAAGTTCCGAATGAGTTTGATCACTTCGTCACTCAATGTTTCCCAAGTGGGAATAGGTCACTGTAAGGAAATAGAAGTGACCTTTGGAGAGGTGGAATCAGGCTGACACGTTCACTGCCTTTGCCGGGTTCTTGTACGTTCCGTGCGATTGTTCCAACCATTTGAGGTACCATGGCAACACACTTCAACTTTATCCTACACTTGGAATTTATAAAAGAACAATTAATTGTAATCGATTTATCTAAATTGAAGCCTGTGGCATTATACGAGAGCTGTTCAATAAAGAATGATCATAATTACGGTCATAATTTTTTTTGCACTAAAATTCAATCTTATTATATTCTGTTAGCTTAATGTGAAACAAACACGCCGTAGTAGTTTCATTGTTAGTACTCCTGGTTCCCGCCTGTGAGAACCAGGCAAGTTCAGACATGTTCAGTATCGTCTACCACTACAATGAACGTAACACCCAAGGAACAATGTGGCTTTGAAATTCTGCTTTCATCTCAACAAGTCATCAGTCGAAGCCTATAAAATGTTACAGGAGCCCTGTGGAGTCTGTTCTTCCCTACAGCACAGCTCGAAGGTGATTTAAAATGTTTAAAGAGGGGAGATAATCAGTTTCAAAGGAAGGTAGACCCGATGCTCCAGTTACTGCTCTTGCGGAAGAAAACATCAACACTGCTGCTGCCATTGTGAGAGAGGATCGACGAATTACCTTAAGATCGCTTTCTGAAATACTGAACACTTTACTGGCTGCCACCTACACGTTGGTGACAGAAACATTACACAAGAGACATGTTTGTGGGCGATGGGTTCCAAGACTGTTGATTCCCGAACAAGAGCACATTCGCATGTAGGTCTGCATGCAGTTTAAGTTGATGTTAGAGGAAGATCCGGAGTTTCTTTCAAACGTAATCACTGCTGATGAAACTTGGCTGCATCATTTTCATCCTGAGAGCAAACAGCATAGCTCAGTGTGAAAATCTCCTTCATCACCAACCCCCCCCAAAAAAAGCAAAAGTGGTTGCTTCTGCTGGGAAAGTTATGGTCAACTCATACTTTGATATTCATGGAATGGTTTATCAGCAAGTCGTACCTGCACACACACCAGTAACTGGACAATACTACAGGGATGTCCTGAAAACATTGCAAGTCCATATCAGGCGCAAAAGGCCACATTTCCGTGAAGCAGGCTGGATGCTGCATCACGATAACGCGGGGCTGCATATTGGCAATGTTGTTGCTGAATATCTTGCAAAAAATCAACGTGAAGTGCATCCCTCACCATCCCTATAGTCCGGATTTAGCCCCATGTGACGTTTTTCTATAACCTAACTTGAAGGAGGGAGGCATTATCCATCAAAAGATGCAGTGGTGAAGGCTGCGGAGGCGATTTTGAAGGATCTCTCAAAAATGGTTTCCGGTATGTCTTTGAAGACTGGCAGAAACGCAGGGACAAGTGCATCGCATTCAGGGGAGACTATTTTTAGAAGGGCCATCAAAATTATGAGGATAAGTAAACGTATGTTGTCAAAAAAAAAAAAAAAAAAAAAAAAAAAAAAAGCTGGGGAATTCAACTCCTTTATACCCAAATTATTTTACTGTATATACCGATCTTTCTTTAAATCCTCAATAAGTTTTAATATCGATTTACAGGTATCACAAGAGAAATGACTTGAATGGTCGTGAGCATTAAGCCAAACGTCGCAATGTAAACCCTAGCGTTTGCAGTAAAGCAACGGGGAGGGCCCAGGTAAAATAATCGGTGTGATGACATGTTCGATTGCTGTTGGGTTAAATTTGATTACTATTTCATGAATTTTCAAAAACATCTACAAATTTATTAAGAAATTAAAGCAGTATAAGTATTCGTCCTTTTACTTTTCTAGATAACTCACCCTGACAGGGATTCGAACTTATGACCTCTTGAACGTAAGGCAGACGTGTTATACTCTATCGAGGCGAGCTTTCGTATTCTGCAGATCATTATCTGGACTAGGTAGAGAGTAAGATTTTGTAAAGTCATGTAAATGTAACATAATTTTTCAAGTTTGTAATTAGTGTGATGTGATGGAACACCCTTCCGTCAATAGAGGCGCTTTGTACGGCTAGAGGCTTTGGAAATCCTTTAGTCACTTGCTGCTCTGCCATAGAAATTTATCACTGCCCATACGCTAGAGCTGACAGGTTTCCGGGTGACATATATTGTCCGAGTTTAGGAGCCACTTTCCGGGTTTCCGGGCGAAAGATCACCTGACTTGAAAATCAATCCTATCACAGCATTATGCAGTCATTTGTTATTACCACGTTTAAAGCCACACGTTAATATAGTTTAACCACAGCTTGAAGTAATGGTTTAAGAGCGATGTATGAAGGTCGCTAAAGTTTTGTTTCTAGTTTTTCTCATCTATTTTTGAAGTACGTGGTCATATTGAGCAGATCTGATAGGAGATACCTCGTAGATGAAGGACATTCAATCATCTATTATGTGTTTCAAATGGGAAGAGTTCTGGAGTCCAGCTAATCAGATGCCGTATCACACTCAGCGTTGCCAGCTTGTTTCCCTTTCTCTCGCACACTCATACAACATGCAGGTCTCCTTGGCGCAGACGTAAGGGTAAGCAAATTATATTTTACAAACTTTTACAATGATGCAGTTGCCAAAATCAAAATTGGAAAAAGCATTTTCCCAAATTATATATATTTAAATGCTATAACTATAATTATAGTTTATGAATTACTTGTTTTTCTATTCTAATGGAACTGCTAGTGGCTCATCCATATCGCTGTCAATGTCACTTCCGTTAAGAGACAATTCGTTATTGTCACTGTCTTCATTGTCTGAGTCTTGCAAATTTATGATTATAGGTTCCAAAATCTCGTCACGTGCTACTTATTTCTTAAAATTGTCTTCTTGAAGGGTTTCTGCATGCCTTACGCAGTTTTCCCAGTCCTGTTGTGTTACCTTATCAATTTCTTCATGAACAGGCCGTACAACGTCCGTCAGTTTAAAAGTAGTATTTCTTCAAGGTTCTAAGGCTTTCACGGCCGGTGTCAATACTAGTTGAAGTATATTCCGGGCTTGTAGGCCGTGGTCTACTGGGCTCTTTCGGACCAATCACAGCAGACCCCCCCTCCAGCCACTTGTATAAATACCGCGGTCCACGGTGCAAACAGCACAACCCTATCAGCAGCTAAAGCTGAGCTCCTCATAATTCTTCCAAGCTGTTTGGCATCTAAATTTCTCCCCAACTAAAATATAAAAATTAAAAAAAAAAAAAAAATAGGGTGCTAAGTCTGCATCCTCCCCTTCAACCAGAAGGTACTTTGGTAACCTTAAAATTAACTCCCAATCAAAAAACCTACATCACCTTCATCCTACATCATTCTATACAAATCCTACCTGCGGTAAAACCCTTAATGGGTGGGCATGCAGCAAAAACCTTCTGGCTGTATACAACCAGCCAGCCAGCCAGCACGAGCGAGCGAGCAAACAGCACAGTCGCTGTTGAGATACCCACTAGAGTACTTCGACCTCGCCACTGCCACTGAGGATGTCTGCCGTAGTCGCAGACGAAACGTCTGGGAAGAAGAAGAAAGAGCCCAGTAGACCACGGCATACAAGCCCGGAATATACTTCAACTAGTAGTATTTCTGTTTGTAACCCCACCATCTCAACTGGATTATATTGGCAATAGTAAGGCGGGAGGCATATTACCTCGTGTCCCATTTGAATTGCAAGTTGATCCAGCTGGTACACTTTTTCCGTGTTTTTAAACGGAAGTACTCTTTGCAATATCTCATTTTTAGTTTCTGTTTCCGAAAATTTTTTGAAGAACGTGTACACCTTAAAAGTAGTACTTCGAGCCTGACTTCGAAATACCTGCCTTTTTCAATCGCCACTAAATTCACCGCAAGAAGCCATTGCACTAACTCTTATTCTACTGTTGTGTAAAGAACAACTGAATGCTGTTGATCTGAACTCTCCAGAGTAAATAAACACTTCTTATCCAGCATTCATTCATAAACATAAGCATACAGCATGCCACTGGCTAACAGGAAATAAAGTGTTTGCTCTTTCTCGAATTTAACACCTTGATTTATTCACAGTAATTCTTTTATGACGTCATGTCAGTAGTTTAAATTTCAGTTCTGTGTAATTAAAAGTATATGTACATACATACACCAACCACTTTGAACTCTCTAGAGTAAATAGAGATTACGAACCATTCATAAACAAAGATATGTGACCAGACACCTTCTGCCAGAGCAGCAGGAAATTTATCGTTTCCTCTCGCTCGAATTGGATTATTCAAATATTTACATTTCAGTTCTGAGTAATTACAAATATACGTACACGCATACATGCCAACCAATAATGATATTCATTACAGTGCTTACGTCGCGATTTATTGTTATAATACAGGTAATAGTGTTTTATTTATTTGTATTAGAAAAATTATTCGAGGTAGAAGTAAGGGGTTTTAATGGTTATGTTAGATACATTGCTCTCTACCTTCCACATGGATCAGTTTTGCAAAATCTGAATTTTGTCTTAGCGCGAATAGTATTTATTAGAAATTTATTAGTTTGGCGCTTCTCACAAGCCACTTAGCGGGAATGCAATACGGCAACACCGCAGGACTCCGATTGGTTTCTCACCTAGTAGCTCTCAAGGACAAACACCTACCCATTTGAAAAAGATAATAGGTCTCATCTCTATGCTATACCATCTTCCTTCGTGCCCGGCTCTGTAGCGAAGATGGTAGCATGTCTGCCTCACGTTCAAGAGGTCCCGAGTTCGAATCTCGGTCAGGGTGAGTTACCTGGATAAGGTTTTTCCGGGGGTTACTCTTATCCTTGAAGACGAATGTCGGGTAAGCTCCATGGACCCTGGACTCATTTGAGCGTCATTTCACTAAATTCATTCACCGTTCGATTTGACTTAAATTTGGTGGACGTAAATTAAAAAACAATCTTCCTTCGTTACGTGGCCACGCTGATATGTCTCGAAGATGCAATCTACTCGTCACAGAGTAAAGTATTACATTGTAACAGTACTTTTGGGTTATGTTTGAAGTATTAAAAGTTTATAAATTTATAAAAAATGATTATGTAAATATAGACATAGACATAGACATCCTGTTCCATACTTGATACATCTCATTCACTCCTACCTCACTGGCAGAACCTTTGGTGTCTCCCACGACGGAATTTTATCCTCATTGCATCTCATTAGAGCTGGCGTTGGTGTCCTGACACCCACTCTCTTCCTTCTATACATCAACACCCTACCATCCCTGCCACGCTGCTCGCTGTATCTCTTTGCTGACGATACAGCTGTCACCTCCACCTCATCAGAGCTCAACCTGTGTACTCGCAGGATTCAGCAATATGCTGACCTCCTCACCACCTGGTTCGAACGTTGCCGCCTACGCGTCCACCCACAGAAGGGCCAGGCCATCCCATTCTCTCGAAGTCCAATAGCGGATCTTCCACCAATTCGCTTAGCTGGTGAGGACGTCCATTGGGAAACTTACGTTAAGTATCTTGGTGTTCTACTCGACATTGACGTGAATAGACCACATTACATATGTTGCTAATAAAGTTAGCAAAAGAATGGGTATGCTATACTCTCTCCATAACCGACGATCGGTCATGTCTCTGACTACAAAGCTGTTCCTGTATAAGCAAGTACTCCGGCCAGATAACACATACGCCAGTGAAATATGGGGAGTAGCAGCCAAGTCTCACCTGCACCGTCCTGAAATTCTACAATCCCGATTCCTCCGCATTGTCACAGACTCCGCTTGGTACATCCCCATTCTAGTTATCCGACGTGACCTACGTATCCCCACAATAACAGACTACATCCACTTCCTTTCACGTTCCTTCTATCAAAACCTCTCCCACAACTTCAACTCCCTCATCCGCGGTCTAGGTGAGTACGACATCGACCCTGGAGAGCGCTACAAACGTCCGAAACTGCTTCTAGGCACATAATATAATACATCAAATTGCTTATATATAACTCCAACCTCATCTTCTGCAGTATATTATTCTTCCTTACAAAACACTCCACTGCCAGTAGAGGCCTAGCCCTGATCTGGCTTGAGACCGAAGGTCTGACATTCAGATCTTCAATGTCCAGTCGTGTGTGTGTATGTTCCCTGTAGTTGAAAACCATTGTCAATAAAGAGTTAATGCTGATATCTGACGAGAGATTTTTAAACTATAAGCACTCCAGCTGAACTGAATCAATTTGAACGTGGAGGAATATACTTACAGGTTATCATTCAATTATATCTTAGAAGGAATACGAAAATGTATTAAATGGGGGGAAGTAAATTAAGAACAAGAAATTACATAACTCATCTTAGGGTTGTTAATGCTACTGCCCAGCTTAACTTAAAATAACGCTAGATGGTAATTGTTCTATCACATTAGCCATGTGTAGCACGAGGTCAAAGAAATTATGAATGCCTTAGCCGGGATTTTAGCCACGGCCGTCTGGTTGCTTTAGCCACAGATTTCGTCAGATTCAAGGTCCAATTCCTGTGAATGACACTGAATATTTCAATCTGTCTCTTCGTTTACATTCACACTCATTATTTATTTGTAAGTTTAACCGTATTAATAAGGTTTATATCACTACATAATATAGGAAATTATCCAAAAAGAAAATAAATTAAGTAAAAGACATGATTTATTAATTTAGGTTATAATACTCATCGTGAATCTTGGAGCCTAAATCGTACACAATTGGAGGTGTGCAAGCAACAATACAATAAAATAAATTATTTAGTTTGTACTAAAAGTAAAGTTATACAAGTTTTTAAAATATATGACACAAATAATGTGATGTGTACTGCATTTAGGATGGCCAGGTTTACCAACAGAAAACAAGGGAAATTCCAGAAACGTTTCTCTTTAGAAGAGTTGTACTTAAATTTTATGCAGATATAACTTTAATATATTTATTGATAGCATGTTCGACCCCGCCTAAATTCATTTTGATAAAATCTGTTGTCTTATAAATCAAGAGGTTTCCATAAAAAATATCCAATTTTTCTTTTAACTCCTCGCGAGTTTTCCCATCTAAAATTAAACTGAACGATACTGCACTTTCTCCATTATAACAAATACACGTTGAACGACTCATTAAAATGTATGTAAAATCCAAAAAACCTACGAACGAGCACAAAAATGGTTTTCACAACTTGTGACAAATGACAGTACAGGATGATAACCACAAATTTCCCATACCAACATTATACATTTTTAAAGAGAGGACTTATTGAACCCTGATGTTATAATTTGTGCTGGGCAGTGTTATTACGGCAAACCTAAGTTGAATTAAATCATTTGTTCTACATAAGTTACTTCCCTTCTCATGGAATTTATGTTAATAAGTTTGCACATTGCTTCACAACCCATTTGTATAATTATGGGTAGTAAAATAACGTACAATTTCATCTGATTTAGTTGAGAAAGAGCACTCAGTGGTTTTAAACTTTCTCGTCAGATAAAAGCGAAATCGGGGACATTGTGTTATCTATGTTTCAGAAGTGGTACACTAGATCGCAGCAACTTATATTATCTTCAAATTAACGTCCTCAGTCGGTAAAGCAACTGCATGCCGTGCGGAAGGTATCCAGTTCGATTACAAACAGGGGGGAGCATTTTTCTCCAACCAAGATGATTCCCCATCTTCCCCAGTCTGGAAGTATGAATGAGGGTGCGAATGTGTGCGTGATCTGATGATTAACACAGGAAAAACCAAAGTACCAGCAACGCAACCTCTACAAGATAACAGAATCGCGATATGTTCCAAAGGAGAACGGCCGTCGATGGGACTATTGCAGTCAAAGGCATGGTATAAATATAACAATACAAAAAATTATGTAGTTTGTAGATATGTCCTATAGAGCATATTCTGGCGCAAGTTCTGACAGATGGCAGTGTCTCTCTTCTTTTGAACTTTGAGAAGCAGCTCAGAGATGGCAGCATAGGAAACATATTGCAGTATTGGAAATGTAATTCATTTTCCGATGGTGTATATTAAATATTTACCAAATTATTTCGTTTCCGCAAAGATGATCCTATTGTGGAAAGGATCGGAGGAGTGATATTTCTTTTAATAAGGTATTTCAAGTTTTTGCACATATCGATATTTTCACCAGGAAACAAAAGTCTCCAATTAGTTCTTTAAGATCGGCACGCTTCTAGTTTTCGTCTGAGCTTAATTTGATGTCTGTCCACAATTTTTGGAGCCCAGGATAGCGTTCGCTGTTCCTGGGCTAATAGATATCTTTATATTTGGGGTCGAGGTACCCTCCTCACACGTCAGACACGCCGGTCTGTGGGAGTACTTGACGGTGTGGACGGGCTCCGCACCTAAGGCTACACCACAGGCTACACATAGGGGCAGTGCGAAGGGTCCGCTCAACCTTCACTTTTGAGACCTCCGGAGAGCACACATGTCGGAAGCCGCGCTGAAAACCGTGGGACAGAACCACGGAGATAGGAGATATCCCTGCTGGTGAGACAGGAGTTATAAACCTAAGACCTTACGTGCTAATAATAATAATATTAAAAAACTAGAAGAGGAAGAATGTGATGCCTACTGACAAGCAGTAGCTCAACGTGGCACAGTTGATGGAGATGAAGGGAGTGAATTGAGGGTGAGTGGCTAGGGACCCCGGGATCGCCAATCCCGTACCTACCGTAGTAGGTCCCTGGGAGAAAAATACCAGAGCCTCTTCTGCCAGTTTTCGGCTCGGCAGCCGTAGCGGTCCTGGGGTACACCAAGTCCCCACCGTACATCACCCCATCAGTCAGTCCCCTACTTCCTGTTGCCCACCCCTCGGGACGAGGACCACAGAGGTTGGATTTTGAGGGGCCCGGTAGGAAGATATCGCACTGAAGCACGACAGCTATAATTACCCCGAATGTTGATGGAAACTAAGGAATAATTTAGTTGTTCACGAGTATCGAGTAAATCGATAGCAATTCTCATTCAGATTATGGAACACTACTCGAGTTTCGTGTGATAAGAAATTTGCAGCGATTCCTTGGAGGTCAGTGTTTCATTTTTACCGAAGAGAATGCAACTGCTATTTGAAAATAACGATTTTTACCACTTCTGAAGGTCGCAGATAATAAATACAGATTATTAAGGGGATTCAGATTGACGTAGTTAAGTTGTAGATATCCCCGACAGAGCAGATTCTGGCGCTAGTACTTACAGACAGTGGTGTCTTCCTTCCCTTGAACTTTGAGACGAAACTCAGAGATGCCAGCACAAGAAACATACGATGCTTGGAAGTGTAATTTGGTTTCCGATGATGTATTCTTCAATTCTTACAAATAAGTGACGTTTTCTCAAGAGCATCATTTTATGGAAGGGATAAGAGGAGTGCCATTTGTTTTAACGAGGTATTTAAATTTTGTGCACAAATTGATCATTTCACAAGCGAAGCAGAAGTCTCCAATTCATGCTTTAAGAGCAGCTGAAAGGATATTCTCAAGTATTGTTCCAGGATATCCTGTGTGTATATTAAAATAATACATTTGCTGAAAATTTCGTTTATCGGATAAATGGAAGTTATTAATTAGTGATTTACGACCGGTTGAAAGACACGTTTGGTTATCTACATGTTTTTCTCATAGGACTTTTTTCCATTAACACACAATACTGCACTGGCAGGCCGTACACAGCCCGAAGTTTTTGTTACGCGGCCAGCCAGTTTTTGGGTTTTAAACTAGGTTGGACTTTGTTTCCCATATACGGATGATGTGGGATATTTTAATGAGAAAATTATGAGGTAACTTATTTACTCTGAATTTTGAACAGGGTGCAAATTCAATTATTTCTTACTTATTAGTGTTTAAAACGTTTAAAATGATCTTTGGGCTTGATTTTGAAGGAAAACAACGCTTGGAAGATTTATATGGACTTCAACTTTCTCTGCTGTACGGATCAACTCGAGTGTTAGCTGGGATGCCCTTTTATGCCGCAAACTTGGAAAAACCAAAAATAAAATTTAACGACGAAGCTGTTTCTCCTGTAAAATTATACTCTAAAGCGGAAATGGAAATATTTTGGGGAATTGTTTGCTAAATAACGGGATTAAAACAGAGTAGTTTATGTGTAATTGGTTACAACTTACGTATTTAAAAAGGTGCAATAATTCTTAGGACGACTGTGCTTGCACAAGTTCCAAGAACCAAAAGATCATAAACTATAATCCTTTGACGAAAAGGGAAAACAAACCATTAGCTCTCTCAACTCTCTTCCAACACACGTGGTAAGGATAAAACTGTTTTGTAGTGTGTTCATTCTCAGTTTCGTTCTTACAAGGGATCTGGCACGAGTTAAAGAAAACGGTCTTATTTTCCATGCTAAAAACAATGATAAAGTTAAATAATGGAATTTTAAGATAGTGTGGTTCTTAAAAAAGATAAATGTTGGACGTCATCCGAAGAAATCAAAAGTATCTTCGAGAAGGGATCTAGCAAAGATTCTGAATGATGCTCCGGATGACAAGTATTTTTTAATGAAAGTTGTAATGATATTGGAGATTGCAGGGTCTTGCCAAAGAGAGGAGCTGGTAAGAATTATGGTCGATGATGTTGAATATTGGAATTAATTTATAATCCGGTTTGTCTGACGTGTGAGGAGGGTACCTTGGCCCCAAGTATAAATATATTGATTATCCCAGGATACAGCGAACGCTATCCTAGGCTCCAAAAATTACTATATATATACATCAAATAATTTGTGACGAAAACTAGAAGCGTGCCGCTTTTAAAGAACTAATTGGAGACTTTTGTTTCCTGGTGAAATGATGGATATGTGCAGGAACTTGAAATACCTTATTAAAAGAAATATCGCTGCTCTTATCCCTTCCACAATAGGATCCTCTTTGCGAAAACGCAATTATTTGTTAAATATTTAATATACAGCATCGAAAAATGAGTTACATTTCCAGTACTGTAATATGTTTCCTATGCTGCCATCTCTGAGCCTCTTCTCAAAGTTCAAGAGAAAAAAGCCGGTGCCATCTGTAAGAACTAGCGCCACAACGTCCTCTATAGGCGATATCTAGAACCTACATTTGTTAGAAGCACTTTAATAGTCTGTATTTAACATCTGCTATCCTTGGCAGTGGTAACAAATCGGGCGCAATTTGGGACAGGATTTCTATGGTGGACGCACAATTCTTTCTCTTCTCGTGTGAGTTTTTGCGGCTATTTCCTCTGGTCACCAATTGTATCATCTTATTCTAAATAAGAGCCATGAGACATCTGTTTTTCAGGCGTGGTTCGGAATAAAGTTTCGGAGAAGTCAAATTCTGTAACTATTTAATTGTATTATTTAGATTACATTTTGCTTGAGCTTCCTTTCCCAGACACTTCCAACATATCGACAAATTCTTACTTTGTTATATTTATACAGATTCAAACTATTACTTAAATGTTCTTGATATTGCACCACTATTAATTACACTCCAACATTACAACAAAAATCTCTTTGATTTATCGTACCTATCGTTACTCCTATCTTAATTTTGTGATTGGCCGATTTAATACCACGTCACAACATTACGTCATATTACGTCATACAATTATTACTTCGGCCAATCACACAATTACATATATTTTACATATTTAAATTATTAAATATATTTACATAATCATTTTCTTATAAATTTATAAACTTTTCATACTTCAAACATAACCCAAAAGTACTGTTACAGAGATATCCTTTTTACTTGTTTTAATTTTCAAATAATTACTGTATCCTATAAGTACGTACAGCAAGAGGTACAAAAGTGTAAAGATAACTTAATGAGCTACATTTAGTAACAATAATTTGTATAAAAGTGAGCAGGGAATGCCATGTGAATGTAACATATATTTTGTTGTATATTTTCTATAAACTTTTCATAAAAGATTTAGTTTTTCTTCATTACTGAAGGAAACGCTTGTAGAAATGTTTTAATTATACATTTCTTTTAAGTGGAAGGGGGATACAGAATGATGAAGTTATAATTAGATTTTTAAAACTGGGTCGCGTTGTTACTGGCTTGAAATTAAATTTGTTTTACTGGATTTTACAAGGAAAAAAGACTGGCGTGTTTTAACACTAGAAAATGTTTTTAAACATTCAAACCATTAATAAGGATATTTCTAAAATGTTTATTCTAAGAATTCTTTGGTATAAATTGAGTATTTTAAGTTACGTTTTTCCTGGGAGTAACTATTGTCTTTCATTGTTTATACACGTATGTCAGAGAAAAGGCGAGTTCACATATTACTCTAGAGGTTTCAGATATTCAGGAATTTTGTGGTATAAATTTTTTAAATAAAAATGGTTTTTGGGAAAATAAACTATTATGAATTTTTTTATTTAGATATTAGTTTGAGATTTTTTTTAGTAAATATTTGTGTCGTATCTGAGGTAGATACTGTAGTTTGAATTTCTTATTTCTGCCTGACGTGCAAGGGTCGCTGGTTCGATTCCCGGCTGGGAGTGAGGATGTTTCTCCAATCAAGATGATTCCCCGTTTTCCTCAGAGTGTGGAAGTCTGAATGAGAATGCGAATGGGATTGTGATTTCATTACGGAGGGAATTCGGTACGTAGGCCACCATGCTGGGCCCATTGTACCTATGCCTCCAAGTGGAAGCACCCCTGGGAGGAAGGATCAGAGGGCGGCCGAACCAAGGAGCTACGACAGTACAGAGCGCAGGTCCCTACAGTTTATTTGGATAGACTTCCCTTGACAGGCCAGGACAAGGAACTCGCTCCCCTACAGCGGGACGGCAACGAGCCCAGCAGTCGAGCGCCAAAGATGGCGGTGCCGAAATGTCCCAGCAGAGGCGTGGAGACCGGCAACCAACCTACCGGAGGAGGAAGTAGTTTTCCTCAGAGCATATCATCCCGCCTTTCACGCCGAGGCTCCCGCCGACACTTCTATCCTGAAATAGATCACCAGATGAGAGTTGACACTATGAAATGATAATGGAGATTAAATGGAGGGCCAAGAAATTCGGAGGATGTAACTAACCTAACCAGCATTCGCCTACCGGCCCAGGAAACCTAAAAAAAAGCCACGGGTCAGGGAGGTCGGTCACGGGAACTGAACCTGGGCCTCCCGAATGCGGGAGAAACCGCCTGAGCCATCCCGCTCGGTGAAAATGCTAATGGGTGCGTGATCTAAATGATTAAAAAAAGAAGAAGACAAAAATGAAATCCTAAGTAGCACCAATTCAAACTTCTGCGAGGTAATAATACCAACACGTTATGTTCCAAAGAACATCTGCCGGTATGACCACTGTAGTCAAAGACACAAGGGAACAATAAAAAAATTCTGATTTTCATAGACAGAAGGCAAACATGGATTTCTTTCTTACGTTCAGAGGACCTGGTGTACTGGTATATCATTTCTAAAATCTCAACATCAATTTTTTTATTGGAATATAGTATTTCCTCCACAGATCCTAAGTAAACAGTAGGGAATGTAAAATTATAGAAATAATCATTTCTTTCACACTAACCGTGTGTAGGCTAAGACTTGAATGAATAGAGCCAGACTGAAAAATTCAATGCTTTCGCCGGGATTTCAACCACGGACCTGCCGCTCTCCGTGCGGTTGCTCTAAACCACTGAGCTACTATGAGAACCCCTAGTGGTCTACCGGGAAACATACGAGTCAGTTGGAGAATTTAATGTCATATCGGCATGTTGAACGTGAGGTAGACACGCTACCAAGGCGGGCGTAATAGTGTATATACGATGTTAAAGTCTAAGTATCAAATAAATATCAAATGTGGGCATTGATCATGCATAGGGGGCCGCGCCGTGGCTCAGTGGTTATTCCGCTTGACTCTCACCAAGGCGGCCCAGGTTCGATCCCAGGCAACCGCAAAGTGAGATTTTGGTGACACGGCGCTGGGGCGGGTTTTCTCCGGGATATCCGGTTTCCCCCGCCATCTCATTCTACCGGTGCTCCATCTTCATCTCATGTATCATCAATATCACCGCCTGTGGTGCCGTATGTAGTAAAAGCGGGCGTTAAACACTACACACTTCATTTTCATTTCCATCCATAGTGACCATATATGTAGAACGTAATGTAAATACTAATTTAAAACACTTATACAAGACAAACTTCTGAGTAAGACTTTGAATAATTTATTTCTTATTTTTAAATATAATGTTACACCAATAAAAGCAATTCTTCAAGGTTGAATAATATGAAGAGGCAAATTTTTCCGCGGATAAAAATTTTCTGGGCTATCTTGAGTTAGCTCATTATGTAAATAAGCAAGCATAATCGATTAGATTGTTAATATCAAACTAAAGTCTTCGACCATAGGAAATTGTATTTTATCTTGCAGAAATATCAAAACTTTTTGGTTATGGAAATATTTTTTCATGTTTCCTTTTGCAGAAATGATTAGCCCATCAAAGTACTCAACATTAAACCTTCATAAGCTATCCCATTCAAAAATATTATGAAATCTTTCGAAAACAAAAATAATAAATTTTATACAAGAGACTAACTAAACCCACAAGAAATTTATGTAAAAATTTATTCAACGAAACAAATTAAGACAAACAAAATTCTAGCTCATGTGGATTCTTATTCGGCGCCGCCAATTTACCACGTTATCAACAACTGTAGTTTACATCTGTAAATTTTTTGAAATTCTTATTTGAGATTAACTTAAACCCTTTGGTTTATTCTGAAATGCTACTTTTTTACTATTACTCAGTTTTGTTTGTTGCCGGAACTGTGTACTTGCTTATCTATCTTCTTATATGGAACCTCAAAGTCCTGCGAATCGTGGTTCTGTATGTAGGCCGCTAATTTTAGTTCGCGCATACTTTTTATTAATGGAGAGACTGGCTCATTCATATTCCCGGTGAAGCCGTGGCCTGAAGGACCTCGTCAAGGTGAGTGTTGGCTCTCATCAACACCTAAGTTTACACAGCGACATGTTACTGCGGTAAATATCACGTTCTTAAGGGGCCGTGATGTGTTTGCTAAGAATGAAGAATTGTGACTACCCATATCAAATGTAAGAGATATACTAGTCATTTAAATCAGAGATATTTATCGATGAGAGCACGTTATGCAATTATGATCAGTTTTATTTTATGTTTCAAGATTCAGTAGGGGGAACAATTGGTTACTGATTACACTGGGCAACAATGAAAATGTTTTGGGCTGAAAAATAGTGAATTTATATCTATTTCCATCTGCTGAATTAAAAAATCACATACCCAAAAGTAAAACCATGTATATAGGAAGGAAAGAAGAAGAAGTTAAAATTAAATGTAATGATGAAATCTTAGAACAATAAGATAGTTATGAATACCTGGGTACAATTATAAATAAGGATGGAAAATTAGAGCAGAAAATTTTAAACAGAATAAGAAAGTCCAATTCGGTCTACTATCAGATTAATAATACTATTGTGAGAAAAAAGGAAATAACAAAAGATGCAAAAATTATAGCATTTAAAACAATAATACTACCAATTCTATTATATGGAGCAGAGAGCTGGACTCTCCTACAGAAACAAGAAAGCAAAGTAACAGCTATGGAAATGAGATATTTAAGACGAGCTGTAGGGAAGACAAGAAGAGATATGATTAGAAATGTAACAATAAGGGAAGAGTTGGGTACACACTCCGTTAAAGAAATATTGGAAAAAAGACAACTTAAATGGTATGGACATGTACTCCACATGTCAGAAGAAAGAAAACCTAAAGAATATTTAGAAGCAAGACCAGAAGGTAAAATAATTAGGAGAAGGCCACGCATGTTGTATCAGGAATACATTGAGAAGTTGGGGAAGGATAGAGGGAAAACCATGACAGAAATGAAGAGAATGATAATGGACCGAGAAAAGTGGAGGAAATGGGTAGAAGAGGCTTGTACTCCACGCCTAATAGCACAAAGGAGTTAGAGAAAGAAGAAGAAGAATTAAAACATCACCATAAAAATGATACATTATATTTTGTTTTGAAGATAAAGTGACATTTCATTTTTAGAGTGTAGATTTTAAAATTTGGAAGACTTTCTGGGAGTTGGCACACCTGTCAAATAACAAAACACAATGAGAGAGAAATTTTGGAAATTAAGTGATGCAAAAGTTAAGGAAGGCATTTTTGTCGGACCTCAAATAAGAGAACTTGTAAAGGATCCTGCATTTGACCAAATTTTGGAGGGGAAAGAAAAGGAAGCTTGTGAAGCCTTCAAGGGTGTTGTTCATGGATTTTTAGGCAACAAAAGAGATGACAACTACAAACATTTGGTGACAGTGCTCCTGCAAAAATACCGTAACCTTGGATACAACATGTCCCTTAAGACTCCCACCTAGACTTTTTCCCTCCTAGTTGTGGAGCTGTTAGTGATGAACATGGGGAAAGATTCCATCAGGACATTTCTGTTATGGAACAAAGATATCAGGGCCATTGGAATTAAGTAATGCTTGTGGATTACTGTTGGTCTTTGTATAGGGATTCTGCGGAACTCCATCACAAGAGTCAAGCTAAAAGACGACGAAGTCAATAGGCCACCACATGATTCTCTTTAGACACGACTATCTGCGAAGTATTTTTCCAGCAATTTAGAACTCTTAGCATGTAATTATCAGTTAAAAAAACAAATGCACTTTCATTGTTGTTAGCATCTATGTAATTAAAATGTATCCTTTTCTCTCAATCCGTTAATATGTAATACTTCCACCTTGTGTATATCATAGAAACTAGAGCTAATAAAATTTTTCATTGTCACATATGTTTTTCTCAATCCAAAATTAGTAGGAATTGTCTCATGAATTGCTCGAAACATTCAGAAATTATTTTTTGTTGCCCAGTGTAATGGAGATGAAATGCAAGGACAGGGAATTCCGGGGATGTAATTAATGTGCCCAGCATTCGCTTGGCGATTCAGGGAAAACCCCGAAGAAACCATGAGTAAGGTAGTTCGGCCATGACAATCGAAACCAGGCCTCTCAGATGCGGACCAGAGACGAAACAACTTGAGCCATTCCATTCTTGAAGTAAATAGAATAAGCTATATCTGCGTTAGTTTGTAGGCGCTACACAAACATAAACGAAAGTGCGTGGAGAATGTATTGTGAATCACATCAGAGTATTTGGAGTAGAGAGAGAGGAGGTTCGCAGATTACAATTCCGTAGCTGCTACTGAGCGAATCGCTGGACATTCCATGAAGGTCTTTATTTCGCTGGTTTATCGAATATTGATTTTGACATCAGTATGTTGTAAGAAACGGCCGGCAAATCGCCCCAGGCTGCCGTAAATGTCAGTGTCTGCTTTTATGTCCCAAAGGATTGATAACATTAATCTATGTCTTGTAGATCATGTTCAATGGCTGCATCTTTTCAATAACAAAATCCTGTTTTCATCCCTTTTATTCTTACAAAAGCGTGTCCTATCTTCTTAACTGAGATAAACCGCTTATATCTACCATAGATTTTTGAAAAGGAAACAAACAAAGAAGAGTTTGAGTCGAGCTAGTACTCCTTGCTCCAAATATTCCTAGTGTTTACCTAGAATGTATTTCGTTAGGACCCTCCTAACATCCCCAGCTAATGTCAACAGTTGAATGTTGATTTGGTGAAATCCTTGAAGGCGATACGGGCGTCTCTGTTGGTTTATGTCGAAACTGAAGTATTTTCATCTTTCTTTCTTTCTCTCTTTCTCTCTTTCTCTCTTTCTCACTTTCTCTCTTTCTCTCCTTCTCTCTTTCTCTGCTTCTCTCTTTCTCTCCTTCTCTCTTTCTCTCCTTCTCTCTTTCTCTCGTTCTCTATTTCTCTCCTTCTCTCTTTCCCTCCTTCTCTCTTTCTCTCGTTCTCTCTTTCTCTCCTTCTCTCTTTCTCTCCTTCTCTCCTTCTCTCCTTCTCTCTTTCTCTCGTTCTCTCTTTCTCTCCTTCTCTCTTCCTCTCCTTCTCTCTTTCTCTCCTTCTCTCTTTCTCTCCTTCTCTCTTTCTCTCGTTCTCTATTTCGCTCCTTCTCTCTTTCCCTCCTTCTCTCTTTCTCTCATTCTCTCTTTCTCTCCTTCTCTCTTTCTCTCCTTCTCTCTTTCTCTCCTTCTCTCTTTCTCTCCTTCTCTCTTTCTCTCCTTCTCTCTTTCTCTCCTTCTCTCTTTCTCTCGTTCTCTCTTTCTCTCCTTCTCTCTTTCTCTCCTTCTCTCTTTCTCACTTTCTCTCTTTCTCTCCTTCTCTCTTTCCCTTCTTCTCTCTTTCTCTCTTTCTCTCCTTCTCTCTTTCTCTCCTTCTCTCTTTCCCTCCTTCTCTCTTTCTCTCGTTCTCTCTTTCTCTCGTTCTCTCTTTCCCTCCTTCTCTCTTTCTCTCCTTCTCTCTTTCTCGTTCTCTCTTTCTCTCCTTCTCTCTTTCCCTCCTTCTCTCTTTCTCTCCTTCTCTCTTTCTCTCGTTCTCTCTTTCTCTCCTTCTCTCTTTCCCTCCTTCTCTCTTTCCCTCCTTCTCTTTTTCTCTCCTTCTCTTTTTCTCTCCTTCTCTCTTTCTCTCCTTCTCTCTTTCTCTCCTTCTCTCTTTCTCTCCTTCTCTCGTTCTCTCTTTCTCTCGTTCTCTCTTTCTCTCGTTCTCTCTTTCTCTCGTTCTCTCTTTCTCCCCTTCTCTCTTTCTCTCCTTCTCTCTTCCCTCCTTCTCTTTTTCTCTCCTTCTCTTTTTCTCTCCTTCTCTCTTTCTCTCCTTCTCTCTTTCTCTCCTTCTCTCCTTCTCTTTTTCTCTCCTTCTCTCTTTCTCTCCTTCTCTCTTTCTCTCCTTCTCTCCTTCTCTCTTTCTCTCTTTCTCTCGTTCTCTCTTTCTCTCCTTCTCTCTTTCTCTCCTTCTCTCTTTCTCTCTTTCTCTCTTTCTCTCCTTCTCTCTTTCTCTCCTTCTCTCTTTCCCTCCTTCTCTCTTTCCCTCCCTCTCTCTTTCCCTCCCTCTCTCTTTCCCTCCCTCTCTCTTTCCCTCCCTCTCTCTTTCTCTCCTTCTCTCTTTCCCTTCCTCTCTCTTTCCCTCCCTCTCTCTTTCCCTCCCTCTCTCTTTCCCTCCTTCTCTCTTTCCCTCTCTCCCTCTCTCTCCCTCTTTCTTTCTCTCTCTCCCTCTTTCTTTCTCTCTCTCCCTCTTTCTTTCTCTCTCTCCCTCTTTCTTTCTCTCTCTCTCCCTCTTTCTTTCTCTCTCTCTTTCTTTCTCTCTTTCTCTCTCTTCTTTCTCTCTTTCTCTCTCTCTTTCTTTCTTTCTTTCTTTCTCTCTTTCTTTCTCTCTTTCTCTCTCTTTCTTTCTCTCTTTCTCTCTCTTTCTTTCTCTCTTTCTCTCTCTTTCTTTCTCTCTTTCTCTCTCTTTCTTTCTCTCTTTCTCTCTCTTTCTTTCTCTCTTTCTCTCTCTCTCTTTCTTTCTCTCTTTCTCTCTCTTTCTTTCTCTCTTTCTCTCTCTTTCTTTCTCTCTTTCTCTCTCTTTCTTTCTCTCTTTCTCTCTTTCTTTCTCTCTTTCTCTCTCTTTCTTTCTCTCTTTCTCTCTCTTTCTTTCTCTCTTTCTCTCTCTTTCTCTCTCTTTCTCTCTTTCTCTCTCTTTCTTTCTCTCTTTCTCTCTCTTTCTTTCTCTCTTTCTCTCTCTTTCTTTCTCTCTTTCTCTCTCTTTCTCTCTTTATCTCTCTTTCTTTCTCTCTTTCTTTCTCTCTTTCTCTCTCTTTCTTTCTTTCTCTCTTTCTCTCTCTTTCTTTCTCTCTTTCTCTCTCTTTCTTTCTCTCTTTCTCTCTCTTTCTCTCTCTTTCTTTCTCTCTCTGTCTCTCTTTCTTTCTTTCGTTCTTTCTTTCTTTCTTTTTCTCTTTCTATCTTTCTTTCTCTCATTCTCTCTTTCTTTCTTTCTTTCTTTCTTTCTTTTCTTCTTTCTTTCTTTCTTTCTTTCTTTCTTTCTTTCTTTCTTTCTTTCTTTCTTTCTTTCTTTCTTTCTTTCTTTCTTTCTTTCTTTCTTTCTTTCTTTCTTTCTTTCTTTCTTTCTTTCTTTCTTTCTTTCTTTCTTTCTTTCTTTCTTTCTTTCTTTCTTTCTTTCTTTCTTTCTTTCTTTCTTTCTTTCTTTCTTTCTTTCTTTCTTTCTTTCTTTCTTTCTTTCTTTCTTTTCTCTCTTTCTTTCTGTCTTTCTCTCTTTCTTTCTTTCTTTTTTCCTTATTTGTTTGTTTTTTTGTTTGTTTCTTTATTTAATTATCTATTTATTTATCCATTTGTTTATTTATTTATTTGCGTTATACAGAGCAATGCTCCAATTACTGTAGCTACATACATAACAATTAACAAACATGCTTAATGTAATATAAATCCTAAGACTAAACATATAAAAAATTAAGTACAATGAAAAGAATAAGAAACAAGTGTACAAAAAACTAAGACTAAAACTATATATATAAACGAAGACAAGACATTGGTAACTGTATTATCATTAAACATAAGACATAAATAACACAATTGAAAATCATATACCGTTACTTTCTGTATATATTTGTTCCTTAAATTGCTCGTAGGGGAAACTATGACCCAGTTCTATTTTAGAAGAGAGTTCATTGTACTTGGCAATGAAGTGGTTAATGCAATTGGACCCTGAACACCTTTTAATGAATGAATTTCCTGCTCCATATTATGATTCTCATTCCAAAATTGCTGCGCTACTGCCGATTTGTCTATTTCTTTGTCTGTGATGTCCCTAAAATGTTATTTAAGCCTAATGTTCAAATTCCTTTTCGTTTTGCCAGTGTAAAAGTTCGAAAGCCAGTACACACCTAAGCTTTTGTCTTTGAGTTTCTCCTTTGTATTATATGGTTTCAAAAGGTCTTGTACACTGAATTTGTTCTGTGGGAGCAAAGTAATGTTATGTTCCTTGAATACGTTTGGGTAAAGGTATGTAGCTCTGCAATGGTATGCAAATTTTCTGTATGTAGTTTTATTACTGATTGGGGAAAGAATAGTTACGAGTATTTGTCTGCAGATCTTTTTTCTTTTGATTTTATCAATTTTCTTTTTGACCAGTTCAACATTGAATCCTTTGTATTCTTTAATATAAACTATATGGTTTTGTTCTTTGATACACTCCATCTTGTTTAAGGGCTGTTATCATTAGTTTAACTTACAGACTGGCCAATGTCACTCCTATCGCCTCCAAGGAATTCACCAAATCAAAATTAAGGAGTTCACATTAGCTGAGGTCCTAAGTAAACGCGTTCTAGGTAAACGCTAGCAATATATGGGCATGGAGTACCATCAAGTATCGTGAATATCGAGATATCGAGTACATATCCCTAGTAAAGACGCAATGTTTATCAAACTAATATAATTTTTAATAACATTAGACATCGAAATATTCACTGACAGATAGTTTAAGAATCTCCAAAATCTAACTACTGCGCAATTTAAGAAACCTATTTGACACTTCTTTTTCTGCACATTTGGAAATTACCAACACATTAACAGTTGCCCTTGAATGAAATGATACTTAAACGAGCCCAGGGTCCATGGAGTTCTCTTGTCTAGAGATACGATTTCACGTGATGGTCTGAGTGTCGGTGAGGTGCCATGACGTGTGGAGTTACAAGTAGGTTACTTCCAGCTCCTTCCGCAAAGATGTCTAGTCCGGAGACGCGAGTGGTGAGTTTTAGGACTCCCGCGGTTACATTCATGACTGTCTCTCGCATGCATTCTCTTGGTTGTGGAATTCGGCGATGGCGTACTCACTGTTATTCTACTCCGCAGGTGTCGTCGGTACCAGGTTAGGCTGTGCTGGTGTTGACTAGAAATTTGAATCACACATTTGTGACAATACTTCTAAAGACTGCGCTACAATGGTTGTCTCTTGCACGCAGCTCTAATAATGGAGTAACTGTCAACAAATGAATTTTATTTAATTTATAAAACTGGGAAATTAAAGGCACATTCACTTGTCAAAACTATAAATTATTTATCATTTTCAAAATTATTTAGATATAACTTAGTGTTTAAATGGGAATTAGATATTTAGGTTTATTAAAATGTGCGTATTAACTTATTAAATTATGTAATATTAATATAATCAATAAACATTTTAATCGAAGATTATGACACATATATAAGGTATTTACAATAAAAAACTGAATTCGTATACATTGAATTTTCTGGGAATTTCCTTTGAAGTCATCTCCATTCATAATGACACTTCCATGATTGGTAAACCGTGACAAGTAGACGAAACCTTACTACAGCAGTTACTTATGAACTTGCGAGGTAATTTGATGTTTATTAGCAAGTGAAAACAATTAACGTCCGAGGTGTCAGCGTCGAGAGTATGATAAACAACAGATCTCGCTAATTGCATACGTAATTTTATCTGTTACCTAAGAAAAATCGGCTTGAATTATGAATTATAAAAATATTAAAAATCGTTTTACAAAATATGTATTTACAGTCAATGTTTTTACTAAGTGTAAGATGATATTGGAGGCTTCGAATAGCGAAGAATTTTGACTATAGTGATGCAAAATAACACTTTGACCCTGACCCCGGGGAAGCCCTACAAGTGTCCCAGACTTACCTTAGGCCCATCATAAGCTCAGTAGTCTTCTACAATTAACAACATATCCTGTCTTTTATCCTACAACTTGTGATACTTCATAAAAAAGAAACCACCATAAACTCACCGTCTTTTGTTATAAGTCCATCCATAGCCCGCTCACATTCCTTTAAGCCTCGGCACTCGCTAGCTGGAGTGTTATGACTAAAAGTTACAGATTTCGCCACTACCCACCGTATGGCGCTGGCTGATGACCCCTCTGCAAAACTCTTCCAGCGTACAGCTGCAATGTGTTGACATTACAGACGCAGAACTTTCCGAAGCAGTGGTTTACAGTTTAGGAATTTAGATTTTTCAAACACTTCCGTTGTCGCAGAAGCAATGCACTTTAATATCAAAGGAATGTAATGTTTGCATATCAGTTCACTCAGTAGTTCTGAATGCTTTCAGTTCTCTGCACACACGAGCTAAGAACAATGTTGCAGTGCTAGCATTATGTGTTCCTCTATGCTTTTTCTCACACATACTTTAGGTAGCTTAGGTACAGCAGTTGTTATAAATTTCTCTATAACTGCCAAAAGAGAAACAAACTCTGGAGATGGGTAATAGAACGTGGAGTTTTCGTCCCTTTAGAATATTAGATTTACAAGGGATGCTGTACACTTGGCGGTAGACACTTTAGTAAGACAGATGGCACAAGAGAATTCGGCCGCTATTTTTTAACTATAAAACCATCTATATATGCCAGTGATAAGTGGACTGCTGCATGAAATGAGACTGTCTAGGAAGAAAAGAAAAAACAACTAAGTAATTTAACAGTTCAAATCAGTTTAACCATATACGTTAGTAGGTCTTATAAGACGGAAATTCACATTGACTTAAATGTTATTCAATTCGCCCAATATTACGATTATTGTGTCTGGAAGCTGTGTTGCAGTGTACAGTGGTGTCTTTTATCAATAATTGAATTGATTTATGAAAATTATTGGTTTTATAATAAAGTAATCTTTCTTCATTTGCTTGTTGCTTGTTTACAAATTCTTTGTCCATTTTATTTGCTCCCCATAATTTACATCTCAAGGTGTTATTCTCCCGTTCCAGTCTCTTTAATTTGGAAATTATGTCTTTCTCAATCTGAATTGCAACGCAGTTATAAGTACGTGCATCTGTGACATAATCCAGGGCATTAATATCAGCAGCACTGTTAACGCTTTCTCTGCTAGAACTGCGTCTCCGTTTTCTGCTTTCTGTGTGTAAGAGTATTTTTGAAATTTGTCGCCTTGGTGTTGCTTGTTTCACTAATTTATAATCTGGATAGTTCGGAGAAATGCTTGGAATACTTCCTGTTTTCAGCAGTTTAATTTTACAGCCTGGATTATAGTCGTCCTCAGTAAAATGCAAACTGCACACGACTGTTGAATTAGATTTATCATTTACCACGAAATTAGAGCACGATATAGCTTTTAGTCCATTGTTTACGTAGTTCTTCTTCTACTGGAAACTCATGGAAACTGATCCCTTTGATTTTCCTTTCTTACTTTTACATAAGGGTACGCAACAATACACCATCTGAAATATAAAGTATTGAGCTCACAATTGCTGCTATACTGTCACCCAATTATCGGAAAGCCCGACCAACGACAGCTGAGAAGGGACCAGAGGCATCCAAACCACACCCACCCATTAGTCTCAGTCACTAACTGAGAGGATGATTAGGGAAGTGTCACTTGTCGCTGGCCGCCTCTTCCCCCTTCCACTGCCGTCTGGAACCTTCGCGGTGATTCACTGAAACAAGAGACTTCTAGAAAACAGTGATATTCCTATAAAAAGGGCTGCAATGAGTGAGGACAGTCAGTTCTTGGAGAGCAGCGAAGCAGCGCCGTGCTAGTGTACGGACGAGAAGACTGTGTTCGTGCATCGGAAGAGTGTGCGTAACTGTGAGCGGCAGTGGAACTGTAACAGACGAACTGGTGAAACGTAATTGTGTGCATTACGTAACTCTGTGTAGTTGGCAAGTGTTCAACTGTAAGTCTGTGGAAATAAAGAACATTTTTGAGTGATGCAATCGGACTTTTAATTTCACGAACCCACAAAGTCACAATACTGTTTGTCGTAATATAATATAATACGTAATTCTTACATTTGGAGCATTGCTATGTATGGTTCGGAGACTTGGTCTTTGGAAAAACGGAGAGCTTTGAAATATAATAAGTACTGTCTGTTGTAAATTTTTGCACTATAAATCTTATTACTCAGTTTTCTTATTGTCTGTTATTTATGCCTAGATTTCTTGTTCGCTTACTTTAGATTGTTGTCAACAGCACTTCATTTAGAATTCACTTTCAATACTAATTGATACCATAAAATTTGTTCAACTGTCACCACAAAACTAAATGTCGGCTAGGCCACTGACGGCTGCAAGGGGATACTTTAGGGTTCAGCTTTGAGAGCTCCAAGCGGCAAAAAGGGCAAACACCGCTCGGTCGCTTAAATGCGTAGGAATCCGACTGAGTGCCGAGGCTTTAAGGGATGTGAGCGGGCTATGGTCCATCATAACGCCAGTCCCGGAATGGCAAAACGTCGAAGGCTCCGTCAGAGGAGGATAACTCTTCAACGACTTTTATATGCTGATGATGGCCAAAATAACAAATGATAAACCTTTGTTAAAATGAGTGATTCAGGTGAGGAAAGTTGTGTACCTGAAGAAATTTGAGAAGAAGCTCGAATTGCTAATCTTAGTTTGGTGCCACAAAAGTCATCTATAATTTATGAATATTTTATCTTCAGCTTCGATCTGTATTCAATTTTAACCACTCTAACGTTAATATAGTGCGATCAGTATAAACCTGAACCATTTCGATAGGTCATAGCTTTATAAGTAATAATAGAACACACGTGCAACTTTGGGAGAATATAATAAACAATTGGTAGATTACATTACACTATTTACATCTCAGAGAAAATGTTTGAAGTGTCCTCCACCAGCATCTAAACATGATACGACACTGAAGTTTATATGGGTATCTTCAAGACATTTATGGAGCAGCTGGATGATATCGAATTGAGAGAAGGTTATTTACAGCAAGATAGAGCAATGTGCCATACATCTAATGACACCATGGAACTTGTAACCAGTTTCTTTGATAATCGAATAATCCCAAAAGGTCTGTGATCCCCGAGATCCCCTGATCTAACCTCACCGGATTTTTTCTTGTGGGGGTATCTAAAATAGATTGTACAAGAATAGGCCACGGACAATTGATGTTCTCAAGGAATCCATTCGAACCGAAATAAGTAACATTGGCGAGGATACTCTCCGTAAAACTTCAGAGAATATGGTGAGACGAGTGCAAACATGTATAGATGCTGGTGGAGGACACTTCCAACATTTTCTCTGAGATGTAAATAGTGTAATGTAATCTACCAATTGTGTATTATATTCTCCCAAAGTTGTTCGTGTGTCCTATTATTGTTTCAAAAGTTATGACATATTGAAGTGGTTCAGGTTTTTATGGATCGCACTGTATTAATTATGCAATGAAATCAGAATAATACAGTATATTTCTTTGCTTTGTAGATGTCATTGTTTCCTGTTTTTCAGAAAACTAAAGAAATATTGAACATCGCACTAAGCCATCTACGAGGTAATCGATAGTCAAATGTCTTTGACACTATATCAGAGGAGGCGTTCCTGAAGGATGTGTTTTTGTCTCGCGAATGTTAACTTTATTATTCTGCTTGACCTGCTGCTCTGGTACAGATAATTCGACTTTTTGCAGAGATTATTCATGTATAACAGTAAAAGGTCTACTGCTCAGTAACAAAACTATCGCGCAATGATGTGTTTTTTCTTATAGTGGTGGATAAAATAGTTTATGTAATTGAAAACACACTTATTGCAGATTACTGTGTGAAAACATTCAGATAAACACTGCAATATTTATAAATGCCCTTAAGACATTATGACTGTGATATAAAATAGGGTTAAATTATTGAAATGACAATAATAAATCAATTATATTTAATCGGATAGCGTTTTATTTTGAAAGCGAAGCACTTAAATCGTAAACCCAACATCGGACAGTTGTTGGTCCCAAATTAATGGCTGATACAACAACTGCATGTGGGGAGGGGGCAATACCGCTGCGTATGCAAACAGGCAAGAATCGACAAATAAGCAAATAACAGACAAACAACATCAGGTGACTTGTTTTCCTTATTTATTCAATTTTATGCTTCATTTCACACCACGCTGGCTATAATTTGTGAACATACACACCGTAGAGGTCATTTTGTGTTTCATAACATTAATGATAATAATTGGTTGGACACAGAATATAAAATTTATGCTCTGGCAGTTGTCTGAGAGGAAATATTACCTTATTGATCGTGTCCGCATTCCATTTTCACCCCATTTGTGGAAATACTCTATGTATGTAAAAACAACGACCATTTAAATATTTAAAATAACTATAAGTGTAGTAAAATATTAAGTGTCGCGTTCATTGGAGTTTCTTTATTCACTATTATACAAACTACTTTTACAAAAAGTTTCTCTTGTGTCTGTTCCTTGTTAGTGCAAAAAAAAAAAAAAAAAAAAAAAAAATTAAAAAGAAGCAGTAAAAATTTACAGTTTAGGCTTTTTAACTTATTATCAAGACTGATTCTCCAGGAATGTTTTCGTTATGATCAGGGTGAAAATGAAAGGATTACAGGGTAATTTAAATAACTCTGAGTGGAGGGTATCACATATTTTAGGCTTTTACTGATATTTATTGTATTGTTGCAAAATTTCCTGAAATTGTAACATTTTGTACATATATTTTAAACAGTCTTCAAATTATATGAATGTTAAGTGTTTAAACAAAAATTTGAAGTTTGATATTCACATGATTTCTTCTAACTATTCTTCAACAAATTACGAGGGTGGGTAAAAAAGAAATGCTTCCTATTTTTTTCCTTAAATAAGTAAGTTATGTGAAAACTTTGAATTTGGCGCAATTCCTTAAACCTTCTTCTCCAATCCCCTGCAGTAGTAACTTCCTAAGTCAACAAGTGGCAGCACTGCATCCTCTTGCACAATGGCTGACATCGACATTCGTATTAGACAGCGTTCTGTGATTGAATTTTTGACTGCGGAAGGTGAAACGCCAATTCGCATTCACGAAAGTCTAAAAAATGTGTATGGTGATGCAACGGTGGATGTCATCACTGTTAGACGATAGGTTCGTCGCTGTAACGAAGCTGAAGGACAAACACCATCGGCAGATGAAAAGCGAAGCGGCAGTGACTCCATGCAACATTCATCCAGTCGATGACATCATTCGTGATGATCGTCGGATAACAACAGGTGAATTGTGTCGCATTACCTCCTTCAGTAAAGGCAGTGTGATGACGATTATTCAACAACTGGGTTACTCAAAAGTTTGTTCACGTTGGGTACCAAGAATGTTAACCGCCTAAAACAAAGAAACAAAGAAAACAATAGCCTCTGAACACTTGCAGCGCTTCAATTTGGAGGGAGAGGAGTTTCTGGAAAAAAATTGTTACTGGAGACGAAACGAGGGTTCATTTTTTTGAACATGAGTCAAAGAGGCAGACAATGGAATGGCATCTCACATCACCGAAAAAAAAAAAAATGTTTAAAACTCAGCGGTTGGCAGGGAAAGTTATGGCGACAGTGTTTTGGGATGCAGAGGGTGTGCTTATGATTGATATTTTGTAGCAGGGATGCACAATAAATTCTGTCCAATACGTCAGAACTCCCAAAAAGCTGAAAGCACGTCTTTGTCGAGTTCGCCCAACAAAAGCTATGGCACATGTTCTTCCTTTGCATGACAATGCAAGAACACACACCAGCCGTTACACCACTGCAGAAATTGAGAAATTGGGATGACAAGTCTTACCTCACTGACTTGGCACCATCAGACTTCCATCTGTTCGGGGCACTAAAGGAAGCTCATCGTGGTATTCATTTTGAAGATGAGGAGGCATCAATGCATCAATGGCTTAGGAAGCAAGACCGAGTGTTTTACCACACTGGAATACATGCCCTAGTTAAAAGGTGGACCAAAACTGTGGTAAAGGACAGAGATTATTTTGAAAAGTGACAGATTAATCGTCAATGTTGTAGTTTTCAAGCTATGTAAATTGGATTCAATTTTGTTGGCAATTAAAAGAGAAAAAAATAGGAGGCATTACTTTTTGACCTACCGTCGTAATTTTACAAACCTTAAACCTTGATCTACTTCTAATGTACAATTACACTCAGATGATGATTGAGATAGACTTTTATAAAAATAGTTTTGTTGAATATTTTATCTATCTCTTAGGACTTACGTAAAGATAAAGCTTACGTAAAGGTAATTCAGAATAACTCACACACATAGGCATAATACACATACGCATGGAACTTTAAAACACTTTTTAATTCAAGGCACCTCAGAACGTTTATTTACAGTGAAATGTTGGTATCAAACTTTTACCTTCTCTGGAGGTAATGATTTCTTCCACACTAGCCGTGTGTAGGCTAAGGTTTGAATGAGTAGAGCCACACTGAAGAGTACAATCCCATAGCCGGGATTTGAACCACGGAACCACTAGCCTACTCACGGCTAATGTGGAAGAAATTCCACCAATTTATCTGAATAACATAGTGGTTTAACTATGAAGCGTGGGACTTAAGTACTTACAGCATAGTAAGTCGATCCCGATCGGTTCGATCCCAGGCGACCGCAAATTGAGTTTTGTAGTGGACAACACGGTGCTGGGGCGGTTTTTCTCGGGCATCTCATTCCACCGGTGCTCCATCTTCATCTCATGTATCATCAGTGTCATCGCCTGCGGTGCCGTATGTAGTAAAAGCGGGCGTTAAACACTACACATATGAGTCAGCTGGAGAATTTAATGTCATGTCGGCATGTTGACCATTGATAGCAAAAATATAATGGCGAGCAAATAAGTTGGCGAGCAAAGAGTTCTACGTTGAGGCGCCAATTTGATACAATAATGTTTATGGGTGCACACAATTCCACGTTGTGGACGCCAATTTGAAGCAACAATATATGTGGCGAACAATATTCCACTTGACAATACAGTTTGGAGCACTTTTGTTTAGCTCAGGGTAAAACAATGAGGTTTCTCACAGGGTATGCGTGGATGTGTGTGAGAAGGATATTTAATGACACTGGAATGCCCGTTTACAACTTATTTATTCACTGCTTCTTTTTTTTTAGAATATCGAAATGAAAGTTGCCGACCAAGGGTTACCAATCTCTGTTTAAAGTTACTGACGGCAGAATGTTTATTACTCGATAAACTTTATTCGTTCCTCATATATATATATATATATATATATATATATATATATATATATATATATGAACCGACAAATATCCAAGACAGAACAACAGGACTGCCCCTAATCGCCCTCACGCCTCAGACTGCTCTCATCGGCCTGACGCCGAAGACTCTTCTGAATGACCACAGATGCGCGTGGGTGTATCACTTTCACTCTGAAAACTCCTTTTCATTCAACCAAAAATCTCTTTGTGGCTATTTTGTCTTGTCATTCTGAATGATCCAAAGAATACCCTATTCTTACAAGTCAAGTGAGCCCCTTTAGAAAACTGCTAAGGACACTGTTTCTTACATTGCTTTTGTTATAAAAACTTTCCCCCCAACTCAACTGGCCTTGCCCGTATTGTCACAAAGAACCAACATTTCTTGGACATCCATCATGATTCTTTACTTATGGCAAGCCTTAATTTCGGTATCACCATAGTAGCTCAGTGATTTATAGACTTAGGATTTCTAGGACTTGGCTTGCACGTGCGCATGCTGTGAGTATAGGAAGAGGGGCGTGGTTTACTTCCAGTAGTAAACAACGTCGGCAGCCTTAGGGATATACAAATGTGCTAACAAACTCTTTTAAGGGCACTGGTAGGTTATTCTTACCCAGACAAGGCTAATTTTTTACCATTATTAACATTTGAATGAATAGAAAACTAAACATTATCAGAAATTGAAATTCGATATGATCACTGTATAAGGATGTGTGATTATACTACTGTATAATATTTAAATTACGTTCACATAGGTCCATGCAAAAGGTGCATAAATCACACCGTGTGTCTTGAAAAAAATATTGCACCCTATATTTCAGGTGCACTTTACTTGTAGGAATTTAAAGCTACATGCACCAAGTTTTATCCTAAATAACATAAGATACAGTTTTATAATATCGGCTAAATGAAAATCACATATAGTTTATACTATGCACATGAAAAATTAATTAGTTTTGAGTAAAAAAAAAAAGATAATATTTTCAAGGACTGAATATTTGTTTTGATCCATTTTATAAATCACATGAATATAAATGTTACACGAATGTGTTCAAAGAACATTGACAAATAACCACTAGAAATTTTGTGTCAATATCTTTTATAGTTTTTGAGAAACATGTACCTAAAGTATGAAAAATCAAGCTTTTGGGAAATCACGATCAAAGATTAAGCACCATTCTCAGGAAGTGGGCGTATCATTAGACCGCCATATTTCAATTGACCAATTAAAGGACTTTAAGACCAGCTGACAACCTATGGATTTTTTTAAACCTATCGACCTCCCAGTACCCTTAATAAAACAATATATAAATTATGTCACCGTTTTCAGGATCATCCAACAGAAGTAGATGTATAACAAAACACATTTTAATAATAAAGTAAAATAAATTACTTTTGCAATACAAAATAAATGCCTATTCCTCAATTGTTTAACTTATTACAGTGTGTAGCAGCATACATTTTATACTTTTCGATAGTGAATCTCCTTTTGTCACTCAAGCGATATTATTTTGTAGTTTGAAAACTTCTCTCGACATCAGATGATGTAACAGGTGCAAAAATAAAATACTGCAGATTACATTGCCTTGTAAGCGCTGTTTCTTTGTGCGCTTGTAAATTATTTTTAATGTTTACCATTTTAAAATAGCCTGGGTTTTTCTCAAGCGCGTTTTTCATTTTGCTTTTTATTTTATCCATGACAGGTCCAGCAGCTGCCGAGTCTATCTGTTGAGCTAGTTCTTCTATGAGCCCTATGGCATGAGGCATTTTATTACCTCTCTTTTCTATCTGAACAATGGTTTTGGACAGGTCTGAAAAACTGTTTCTGATGAAGAGTAAATCTTCGTGTAATTTGCTTGAAAGGAGGGACTGAGCGGCTCGTACTGCAGAACTATGCTCGTTATCTAACACACTAATGCCCGATTTCACCAACAGATGTAAATGTTACGGCTATAGAAGGCTATGGAAGAGTCGTATTATTTTCTGAACGTACTGCGATGCGCTTTTGTTTTCCTTTTCGTCTACACACAGCTAAAACAATGGCGGATAGACAAAATCGTAAACAAAAGCCGTGAAACAAATTTCTCATCAATGTAGAAAGAACTGTTAATTGAATTGGTGATGAAGTATAAGGATATCTTAGAAAATAGGAGGATGTATGCGGTGAATGTAAAAGAGCAAGATGTCACGCGAAAATTGGAAACGAATTTAATTCAAATGTATGTGTCATTACTATAAACACGAAACATCTTCAGTATTACGTAAATTTAAAACGAGGAGCGAAGAACAAGTGACGAGTGACTTGAACATTTTAAGACGGGAGGTGAACAGTGTATCATCCACATAATTCAGTGAACTACAAAATCGTAAAGTTATTAATACTTGAAGCAAAGGCGAGATCGGCATATTCCTTTCGATGTATGTTCTAACTCAGTATTACGTAAATTTAAAACGAGGTGCGAAGAAGTACAAGAGACCAGTAACTTGAACGTTTTAAGTAAGGAGGTGGTCAGCGTATTATCCACATAATTCAGTAAATTATAAAATCGCAAATTATTGATACTTGAAGCAAAGACGAGATCGGCATATTGCTTTCGATGTATGTTCTAACTCAGTATTACGTAAATTTAAAACGAGGTGCGAAGAAGTACAAGAGACCAGTAACTTGAACGTTTTAAGTAAGGAGGTGGTCAGCGTATTATCCACATAATTCAGTAAATTATAAAATCGCAAATTATTGATACTTGAAGCAAAGGCGAGATCGGCATATTCCTTTCGATGTATGTTCTAACTCAGTATTACGTAAATTTAAAACGAGGTGCGAAGAAGTACAAGAGACCAGTAACTTGAACGTTTTAAGTAAGGAGGTGGTCAGCGTATTATCCACATAATTCAGTAAATTATAAAATCGCAAATTATTGATACTTGAAGCAAAGGCGAGATCGGCATATTCCTTTCGATGTATGTTCTAACCTCTCTTGTACTTCCGCAGCAACTGTCATAGCAACTTGTTTGGACAGTATACCTCTGTGGAAAATTTTCTTCTGATAGCTCCTCAAAATAATTTCTCCTCATAGGCCGTACTCTATTTCGAATGCCATTTAGACGGTCTTAAATATAGCAAATCGACATCAACAGCTGAGTTCACGTCCACCATCTTGACTATTTACAATTGTTAAGGACTTAACATCAGAAATTTGACTTGTTAGTTTAACATGTGATTTAACACGAGTGTTAAGCCAATACTTGTTGGTGGAATGCAATTTTTGTTGTAACTATTGTTAAACCCGTGTTAAGCCTTAACATCTGTTGGTAAAATCGGGCATAAAATTTTTAATTACTATGTCGTAATGTTCAGCATAATACATAGCTGACCCGCCTCGGTAGCGTAGATGGTAGCATGTCTGCCTCACGTTCAAGAGGTCCCGAGTTCGAATCGCGGTCAGGGTGAGTTATCTAGATAAGGCTTTTTCCGAGGTTTTCCCTTATCCTTCAAGACGAATGTCGGGTAGCTCTAAGCTCCATGGACCCTGGACTCATTGAGCATCATTTCGCCCAATTCATTCACCGTCCGATATAACTTAACGTTGGGGCGGACGTAAATTAAAAAAAAAAAAAAAAAACAACAAAAAAAGCATAGCTGCATTTATACAAGTGTCCAAGCGAGTTGTAACTGGCTGAGGAGGTAAGGCGCCATTTCTTGGTAGGGCGCCACATTAACGTTAGGCGTCATTTCTTTATATTTGCGTTTGCAATGAAACTGTCTACATCACTGTAACTTCTGCGAATTTCCTCTGCTACAGGTTCTTACTCAAGTCCTGACAAATTCGGACTGAGACGGTGAAGTTACACTTGGCCCTCATTGTTCCTTGACCTTTGTTTTTGCTAAAATCCTTGCTTGATGTTTCTTAGTGTTGCAGTACTGTCTCAGCCATTTGGGTTCAGCATAGCATACCTTGCATTGGATATTCTCTCTCTGCTGTGTGAAAATATCACCTCTTGCTAACTCTTCGTCCATCGTGCGTTTACGGGCTTCTGACATTTATGCTCTTTACTGCCAGTGAACAAATCACTGTCTCCAAACCCCGCCACTCTGCCACTAACGGCTAGGCGTGCAGTGTTTGTACGGCCCTGAGGTTTTGACGTATGACGTAGTAGGTTGTATTATGTCGCGTAGCATTTAACTGCGTTCTCCCGCGGGGTCCTAAAAGTCCTAACTCTGGTGATTTACAGCAATAGCATGGAGAGCAGGAGATCCGTGGTTCAAATCCCGGCTATGGCATTGAATTTTTCAGTCTGGCTTTTACCTTCTCTGTTTAAGAGGAAGCAAAAATACTTACGCCAGGTCATTGTTGATTGGAGGCGGCGCGGGCAACGAGATCAAAGAGACGGCAGTGCAGTGTGGAGATAGAAGCTCGCCGAAATAGTGGGCGGGACGAGACGGAATTCCCGAGAGTTCGCCTCTGTTCTAGCCGGCTCTCGATTGTTTGAGAAATTTCTGGAATGTTAGTAAACTATAAAAAGGCAGCCCGCCCGCCAAAGAGGTGTCAGTCGGTAATTGAACGCTTGCGGGTAAGCAGCTGTGTATGTTGACCTTGTATCTTGTATTGTGTATGTGTACGAAGCGTATTTCTACGGAAATAAAGTGCAATTTTTTGTGTTTGTAACCTGAACTTTTTATTTCACGTATCCACAATGTCACAATACAAAACAGTTAATGTGAACAAATTTTCCAGTGAGTTTTTCATAGTAGTAATATATTAAATGTTTTTCAGCAATTAAAATGATCTTTACGATGGAATTTTAGTACCAGAATAAAACTTTGGAAATAATATTCCAATACCTATACTGTATTATATTTCTTTAGGGTATTGCCAGTTTTTTTAATTTTAAACTCTATCTGGTCTCCTTTTGCACTTTGTTTACAAGGGCTGGGAATATTAAAATATGTATATGGGTCAGTCGATAATGGAGTGACAGATCGTTCAGGATTCCAGAAGACAGGTGTACGTAAAGTGTACACTTCGCTCTGTAACCTACGGAAGATTAATTTAATGTTATGTTTTTTATTTAAAAAGGCCAGCTCGTGCAAATTGACGCACCGCTCAGGGAAGGGATTAAATGAAGGAATTAGAGAAGGTTACTTCCAGTTTGAAGACTAGTTACATTGATGGAGCTGTTGAGAGGGGGAAATAAATAAAATAATCCACCGACCAAGCAGCCCTCTATTTCCACGAGGCTCTTTTTTAACTAAGTTCCCGTAATCTTTCCGGCACTTACGAAATCTATAAACACAGCCGGAACTTGAAAGATAAACAACTGAATCTTAAACGTTACCATCTCTCTTGGCTCCTAAAAGATATACTTTGCTACTGAGCCTACTATGTTTTTCAAATGGGAAGAGTTCTGGTCTGCAACGAATAAGATACATTGCTTACTCAGTGGATTACCTCCAACCCCATTTCAACTGCAAGTTGATCCAGCTTATAATTTTTTTTTTTTTTTTGGTTTTTAAACGAAAGAGCAACTCAACAGTACTGATTTGAACTCTCTATGGCAAATAAACACAGATTGCGAAGTGATCATAGTGTCATCCGAACGTCGAGTCTTCCTGTGGAGCCGGCCGGCGATGGATCCAGACGGGAAGCGTTCGACCACGCCCACTCATTTGTCTTATAGCGGTAACGAGGGGTGGCTGGAAAAACATCACTGTGCCGTCTCTTTCCGCTCCCCCTGAGTTCTTGAACATACGGGATATTTCATCTAATCCGGAACCTCTAGATTGGCCAGTTGATCCTATATAAGCAACGCGTCGTGCTGGAGGAAAGGCAGTTCTTGGCGAGCAGCCTGAGGAGCGCCGAGTGAGTTAATCGACAAGAAGACTGTGAACGTGCATCGGACCTGCGAGTGCAGTGGACCTGTGACAGATGAACTGGTGAATTGTAATTGTGTGCATTACGTAATTCTGTGTAATCGGCAAGTGTTCCGACTGTAATTCGTGGAAACAAAGAACTTTGTTGAGTTGTGCAATTGGACTTTTAATTTCACGAACCCACAAAGTCACAATAGACATATCATGTGACGCTCACGATCTGCAGATGCAGCATTCTATAGGCTAATAAGTGAACTGTTTATATCTCTCTCTCTCTCTCTCTCTCTCTCTCTCTCTCTCTCTCTCTCTCTCTCTCTCGAATTTAATAGACAAATACCTCGTTCAAAGTAATTCTTTAAGCACATCATGTCAGTAGTTTGCATTTCAGTTCTGAGTAATTACAAATGTATGTACATACATACCAATACACAATAATGGTCCTTACAGTGGTTACGTCACGATGCATGCTATTTATTTGCATTATGAAAACTGAGCTAGAAGAGTGAGATTTTTACTGTTATAAACATTAGTCCATAACTTCCTACTGGATCTCTTCTGGCCAAATTTGAATTTTTGTCTTAACGCATTTATGGATGGATTCAGTTGGGGCTTATCACACATCACCTACGGAGAATGCCATGTGATTAGCTGCTGGCCTAGGGGCATTCAAGGACAAAAATCATCCCATTTGTAAGTAACAGTGGTACACACCTTGGGTACTGATGCAAGTGGCATGCACCGTAACTAATGAGACACAGAGTGGGGTTTATACTGATGTTAAGGGGTTCATGCTGTTAGTGTTGAGATTAGGGCTGAAAATGGACGTTTTTATACAATAGTATCATTCACTTATACTTAGCCTATCTTCAGGCAGTGTGTGCTTTGGTCACATTTGTGGAAATGAAATAAAGTTTACATTAATCCAAGTCTAATGCTTTAATGATTTAAAGCTAACTTAAAAGTAAAAGCACAGTTCTGAAAAAATATGTTTATAGCGATAGAAAACAAAATATAGTCCTCTTTTTATAGTTTCGGTAACGTTACCAACATAAATTCTTTTATACTTCATTTCTGCTGTTCTTTTTGGCACTAACGTTCACTCACTCACTCACTCACTCACTCACTCACTCACTCACTCACTCACTCACTCACTCACTCACTCACTCACTCACTCACTCACTCACTCACTCACTCACTCACTCACTCACTCACTCACTCACTCACTCACTCACTCACTCACTCACTCACTCACTCACTCACTCACTCACTCACTCACTCACTCACTCACTCACTCACTCACTCACTCACTCACTCACTCACTCACTCACTCACTCACTCACTCACTCACTCACTCACTCACTCACTCACTCACTCACTCACTCACTCACTCACTCAGCTGTGCTGCTAGGTTTCGTGGAAATATTAAATATTTCTTTGTTTACGACGCTGGCAATTGCTAGGGTCATGTCAATGCCTCAGTTGTTGCGGGATTTCGTCCTGCAGAAGTTCTTCTACTTGCCAGCAAATCAACTGACATAGACTGTCACTTTTAAGTACACTTAACAACAATCAATCTGGGCCGGATTTTAATCCGTGAATCTTGGAATCAGTTGGTTAGCACCTTATCAACTGGGTCACCCAAACCGATAGCTTTCGTGGGGTATGGTGGTACCTGACATATGGTGCGGCTGCTTATTCAAAGGAGCGATTACATTCCATTGACACAAGAGAGCTGCTTGATCAACGGGTAGTTCACTTCCCTCTCGCGGCTTATCCAGGACTTCTAGCTTGGAAATGCGAGGATTTTCCCGTGCCTCGCTTATGTGTCTGTGCTCTTTGCAATTCTCTATTTCTTTCATTTTCTCTTGTTCTTGGAGAGTGCTAGTCAAAACGGCCCTATTATGCTCCGCTGTATGTCCTGTAGGTACCTATAGTCAGCGTTATCTCAGTTCTTTAAACAAAGTCTGACTCACTTGTCGACGCCTGTTGCCATGGAGCTGGCCACAAAACCAAGAAACACTCAGTGCTATAAGAAACTGCTTTACTTACTAAAATGTGTAAAGCAGTTGTTGGCCAAGCAGAGGACACTCTTCAAAGGACAGGGGACCGTGGCTAATGAAGCGAAACTCTGTCTTCATACATCGCATTAACGTACTAACAACAGCCTAAGGCACTTTGTTGATCAGAAATTTAATAATGAAGCCAGTGACCCTATAGCAATTTTGGGTCTAAAGTTTTATCCCTTTTAGCTTGGACACAAAATTAAAGGAAAATCTAATCTTTCAGCTACGTTACTGTGCTTACCACATACGACGTTAGAAGTTTATACTCCTCATCAAGCAGCCAGAAATTTATCATAACAGCTCTACGTTTTCCACTCAAAGAAAACCTGGTACAAAGAAAACCTTCAATCTCTTGAAATCACAATAATGACTTTTACTTTTTCTACCACTTACGAGAGCTGTTCAATAAAGAACGATCATAATTTTTTTACGGTCATACTTTTTCGCACTAAAAAATTCAATCTTATTATATTCTGTTAGCTTAATGTGAAACAAACACGCCGTAGTAGTTTCATTGTTGGTACTCCTGGTTCCCGCCTGTGAGAACCAGGCAAGTTAAGACGTGTTCAGTATCGCCTACCGCTGCAATGGAGGTAACATGCAGTTAAAGTTGATGTTAGAGGAAGATCCGGAGTTTCTTTCAAACGTAATCACTGCTGATGAAACTTGACATCATTTTGATCCTGAGAGTAAATAGCAAAGCTCAGTGTGCAAATATCCTTCATCACCAACCCTCATCTAAGACCGCTCCTGAAAATAACAGCTTATGCGAATACCAGAGCAGCCGTGGAACTACTAGAATCCAGCAACTGGATTTTCAATGAGGTTCATTAACATCTTTTCCTTCACAACTTACTTTCAGCGACACCAAGTCGCTACAAAGTATAGACCATTACATTCTATGGTCTTGAGTCATCGTTCAGCGAGATTTCTTATCCCACGATGATACCAGTGTTTGGTTTTTGATCCGAAGAATTTGGTGACACCCATTTTCACTACTTCAAAGTTGTTAACATTTATTCCACGTATAAAATGGGCCATAGATAGGAAAAGATGATAATCTGATGATGCAAGATCAGGGCTGTATGTTGGCTGTGGTAGCAGTTCGATTCCTCACAATTCCTGATTTTTTTCCTAGGGTTATTAGTGCAGTATGGGGTGTTGCATTGTCCTGTTGCAATAGCACACTATTTTGGTTAATTAGTGCTGGGTATCTTCGTTTCAAAATTTCATGAACTCGTTCCAGTTATTGAGAATAAAGATCCGGATCAATCGAGTGCCCGTTTAGAACGAAATCCAAGTGAATCACACTTTCAAAATTCCATCAGACACACATTACTTTGGGGCCGAACTGATTATGTTTTAACGATGACATTGGCAGGTTGGCGGGGATCAAGTTACTGTTTCGATGCACCAGGATTTCGGTAATATACCGCGAGCGCTGCGGACCCCTAGCACTCGGGGTACCTCTGGCGTTACTAGAGGAACCTCGGGCCGAACATTCGATCCCCTCCCTGAATGGGATTTTTTCGGATTGGGTTGGACTCGAGAGGGCAGTGTTTCCCGATACCCGGGAAGCTATATACTCCCGCATAGTAGCCAGCATAGCTAGTAGAAGGTGTGCTAGATCACCAGGCGGCTCCACCGAGGTCAAATCGGTAACCTTCCCCTGTTTCTTTTTTCTTTCTTTCTTTCCTTTTTTTTGGCCTTCGGTAAAATTCCATATGGCCATCGAAGGGAAAAATAATGAAAGGAAAATTAAGAGGATGGGAGGAGACTATATCTGTAGATCACTTTCTTTAAGAAATTGTAGAAAAGCTTGGTATACAGGTATGTGGCATAACTGTAATATGGTGTTGACGCTAGCGGGAAAAGGAGCAGACTGTTGAAGTAGGCGGCGGAGGAAGGAAGAACGGTGGGCTCGGTAGCGAGAGCAACTGAACAGGAGATGATTGATGTCAGCAGTTTCGCCTGGGTCATCAGGACGTACAGGGGAATTCATGAGACGTAGTCGTTGTAGACGCGCAGGGTAACATCCATGTCCAAGTCGCATTCTCATGATGGAGGTGAGATGTCGACGTGCAATCCTGAAGCTGAAGAACCAAGGTGTCGTGGATAGATGCGTCTGAACGGCGGCGTAGTGTTTGCCTTTGATGTACTGCGAACGAATCTAGGCGTCATTCCAGCGGCAATAGGCGTCACGCTGAAGGACCGGGAAGAAATCCGTATAAGGCAGTTGGAGGCCTTGAAAGGTGAGAGATGGCGACGTTCACGTCAGGGCTCCGGATGATGTAATCAGGAAGATAATGCACCGAAATATTCAGGAAGTGTAAGTCATATGGATATTGAAACCCCGGAAGAGAGGGACTTTTCAAAATTAAGGGAAAAGCGTGGTATAGAGACCGAAAACCCAGTAAGAGTAGGGGCAATCGTCGTACAGCTGGAAAATCCGCGTTGAGATAATTAGCAGCGAGATACTGCAACGTCCGCAATACTGGGTGGGCATCCACGGAGAAAACTCGCAATAGAAAGCGCTGGGTTAATTGCTGTCGTCGTATCTCCAATGGTGGTTCGGAGGCCTCAACCAAAAGTGCATTCGTCGGTGTAGAAAGCATAGCACCCAGGCAATATCTAAGAGCACGGTACTGAGCGATATCCAACTTGCGCAAGACCGATGTGGAAGCAGAGCCAAAGAAGATACAGCCATAGTCCAGCACCGACCGAATTAGGGAACGATATAGCAGAAGTAATATGGAAGCGTCACCGCCCCACCATGAATGAGCGATACTGCGTAGAACATTAAGAGTTGCACCAATTTTGGAGATGAGATGCTGGATGTGACGACTCCATGAAAGGCGACTATCCAAATAGACACCCAAAAATTTTGCGGAAGATGCAAGGGTAAAAGTAAAAGGTCCCAAGCGGATAACGCCATCAGGAAATGCCCGTCGTTTCCTAGTAAACACTACGACTGTAGACTTAGAAGGTGAAAGATGTAATCCGTGTTCAGAGGGCCAAGTTGATAAATCGGTGGCTGCATCACTAAGGCACAGACGATTCCCCTGGGTTTGGCGCGCGTAAGTGGCGTGTCCACTTCCATCCCGTCTTGTATCCTCAGCATCAAATGGGGCGGGGGGTTTGGGACAGCTCGGTAACTCCCTGGTCGTCAGGGGGGGTGGTCAGTCTTCACTCTGTGTGGATTGCCTTGGTAGTCACCCTCGAGTTTATATATACTTCATCACGAGTGGCAATTCTGCAGACAAATCTATCATCCATGGGATTACGGATAATCTGACGACTGATATCCTCTCTACGTTCAGCCTGTTGAGGTGTCAGTTCATGGGGTGCAGATCTACAGATTCTCTAAGATTTTCCAACTGTCTTAATGTGGCGATGTGGCGATGTATGGTATCTTTTGATGCTCCAAGTTCTTCTGAAAGCCTACGAGTACCTTTTTTTGCGGATTTTCTCGCAAAACTTGGTGTGTAACCTCAATATTCCATACGTTAGGTCTTCCAGAACGAGGTAAATCTTTAGTGTTTTGGTCTCCATCGTTGAAGCGTTAGAACCATCGCTGTGCCACAAGTTCACTAACGACACCTCCTTTGACTTCATATATTGTTTCAGTTGCGGCAGCGACTTTATAATCTTGTTTCCAGTAGTGTGTCAGAAGAACTGCAAGTTCAAACTTTGTTATCTCCATTTTGTGATTGTTTATTAACAACTGAAGATCGACAAATGCTCACAATGTACGAAATACTAGCCATAACATTTTTAAATAGCATTGTCAAACAAAAGAAAGTCATTACATTTTCCAAAACACCAAAATCATACAACCGACATTAGTTATCAGACCACATATTGTCATGTGGATGGTTGAGGGATGCTTGTAAACATTAAAATTTGGATAGCTTAGGGAAATGACAAAGGGAGCCAAGACTAAACAAATATACGAGGACTGTTCAATAAAGAATGATCACAATTTTTTTGACAGCGTACCTTTTCTCATCCTCATAATTTTGATGGTCCTTCTCAAAATAGTCTCCCCTGAATGCGATGTACTTGTCCCAGCGTTTCTGCCAGTCTTCAAAGACATACTGGAAAACATTTCTTGAGAGATCCTTCAAAATCGCATCCGCAGCCTTCACCACTGCTTCTGATGATGGATAATGCCTCCCACGAAGGCGTTTCTTCAAGTTAG